>JAEQBH010004762.1:0-397777 GCA_016808115.1 Tetrastigma voinierianum | reverse complement strand
GCGTGCTAGGTGAAACCGCTTAATCGCCTTAACTCGCCAACTTTGAACGCTAAACCATGATGAGCCATGTCCGAAAAACACTGTGTATATCCTTGTGCAACCAGCAAGACATCCACGAACCCCGTGAGTAGTGTCGCACTTTGATGCCACTTCGCTTGGTCGGCATGGCACCGCTCAACTGCTGGCCATGTCGAGCCCAACAAGAAATGCTACCCAGAGGCTCTACCACCTGGGACTCCCTTTGGCTCAAGTGAGCAAGCCTCGAGTTGTTGTTGCTATTTGGTTGGTGCTTATATGCCCACACCAATCTCAATATGCCCGCCGCTTGCTACGCCTCCTTATGTCAACCCGGGTCAAGGGTCAAGAAGCCGATCATCATTTGATGGTAGGAGATGGCAACGCCTTCACGTATGTGAACTGTGTATGCCCCAAGATGACATCAAGGAAGAAGGGTTGTTCATCCTTATGAGGAATCCAAAGCAAAGATGTGTGTCCCGCCGAGTTTGGTAACACACTTCACCAGGGCCCATGATCCGCTGAAGTCGACTCGCACCTCCCGGTTGTATACGTTGTTGTGGCTTGTACCCTGCACCGTGAAAGGTGCGTGCAGCGATGCCGTGCCAGGCGACTACCAGGTTGATCAAATGCGCTTCATCAGGTGCTTCCTGACCTCTAAGGTCAGGACGAAGGCACATGGTGTGCGAACTATCTCTAAGTGCAAACCTTCATCCCCCAAATTGCAAACCCTAATCTTGTCTTGAAAACCCCTCTTTATAGTCTTGGGAACATGGGCCATTGATGGGCCAAGAGTGAGACGACTTTAGTTTTATTCCATAGCAATTCGTTGCGACGAACTCGTAGCATATGCTTCTCATCAATTCATCCTTCTTTGCGACGAATATGGGTTCGCCGTGACTAATGTGGGTTCTCCGTGATGAACTCAGAGTTTTGCAAGCAGGATCTTCCCGTTTATCGCGACGAACATGACCTTTACTGCGACAAAGCAACCTAATATAGCTCAATAGCCTTTTTGCTTGATTTCACTGACATTTCTTCATCACTTTGCTCTGGCTAACGCAAAATCAAGTAAAACACAAATCAAAATGAGGGATTAGAGCATTCTTTAGCAATATTAGTGTTAATCTTGCATTAAATGTGTATAAAACATGTTAAAAGTATACTAAAAATGCTAACAATTTCACTCTTATCAGTTGAACACATATTTTTGATTATTTTTTAAATAATTAAATTTGATAATGTTGTAGAGATTTTTTATTTGGAATAATATTGGTTTTAAGAAATGTTTTAAAATATTTTCAAAAGGTCTAGCAATTTGAAATCCTTTTAATTTGAAAATTAGTTTTATTATGTTTATTATATATATATATATATATATATATATATATATATATATATATATATATATATATATATATTATAAAACTAAAAGTCCTTAAATGTATTTATTCTTTCTTATGAAAATAATTACTACCAAATTACTAGTTCTAATTCCACCCACTTTACTGCCCTGAGGCCCCACTTAATGGATAAAAGGACGGTCGCACAGTGAATTTAATTGTATTCACCTCCGATAATGTATTACAACGTTTTAATGCAAACGACAATGTCAAAAAAGAAAAATTCACTTCACTTTATTTTAATAATATTGCACCAAAATTTTTCTTTTCTTTTTAATCAACACCACCAATCCTAAGAACACCAGTATTAAGAATTTTCAAAAATAATTTCATGTTTTAAAAATAGAAAATTGTTTTTAAATTATATCTGCAGACATAGTCTAGGCCTTGCCTTTCGAAGCCATTAGAAGTATAAAAGCGAGTGAAAAGCAAGACCAAAATAAAGTATTTGTAATAAAAAATAAAAGGTGACGATACTAGGTGCATCACAGATGCATTAAAACATAAGAATTTCAACACCTTTTCCCTGACACATCTTTGCTACTACTACTTTTAACAAGTTTACACTTCCAAACTTAATAATTAATAACCATTCATAATCAAAATAATTGTATGGTAGGTCATACGTCATGTATCATTAATATCTTGGGACAGATTGCTTAAAAGTCAGATTTCACATGCACCCTCCTTGGACGGTGGTAAGAAACATCTGAACAACATTTTGTATACATGAACCAAAACTTTGATTCAAAACATCATTTTCTGTAATGTAAGACTTATTTTAGTCTTGTAAAATTATTGTTCAAAGAAATGATCATTTTTATCAATAATAATAATTAAAAAAACAAATAAATAAATAAACCATAATTTCATAATGCAGAGTTCAAATTTACATTAGCGTGTTTTAAAGCATAGCGTGTTTTAATAGGCAACGTCTCTCCAAAATTTATATTCCCTAAAATTTAGTTTCACGTACGTGGCAGGAGAGAAAAAAACCCACATTTAAAATTCTACCTCTTATTTAAAACGTGTTCTTGGCTAAGAAAGATGGTGGACCACATTCTTGGAGTGCTGCCTTAAGACTATAAATACCACATAAACTCCCCAAAGCGAACCACCACATAAACTCTTTCATTTATCTCTCAGAATTATCTCCTATCTCTTCCACTAAAAAAAAGAAGTCCTGCCTTGAAGGACATGGCATCATCAGTATCCTCTGCTGCTCTTGTATTCTCAGTTAAACGCTATGATCCAGAGTTCGTTCTGCCAGCAAAGCCCACCCCACGAGAGGTGAAGCAGCTTTCTGATATAGATGATCAAGAAGGCCTTCGCTTTCATGTTCCTGTCATAATGTTTTACCCAAGCAATCCTTTAATCAAAGGAAAAGAAGACCCTGTAAAAGTCATTAGAGAAGCTCTGGGGAAGGCGCTTGTATACTACTATCCATTTGGGTAAGGAAGATTGATTGAAGGGGAAAAGAAAACTGATGGTGGACTGTACTGGTGAAGGGGTGTTGTTCATTGAAGCTGATGCAGATATCACACTTGACAATCTTGGTGATGCGATTCAGCCAATGTGTCCTTGCTTTGAGGAGCTTCTGTATGATGTTCCTGGCACCGGGGAAATTCTTGGTTCCCCACTTATCTTAATTCAGGTAAATAATTTCTTGTATTATAAAAAGGTGTTGGGGATATCCATTTAACGATTTAATATAAATGATTAGTTTTGTTTAAATAATTAATATTAAATCTTATTATTAAAATTAATAGAAGTATATATGCATTAAATTTAATGAGAATAAATAATAATTATACTTAATGGGAAAAATATATCAATTCAATGATTTTAGAGTGTATTTCAAGTTAATTATATCAAATACTTTAATATTTTCTGACAACATCAAATACTTTAACATTTAAAGTAAATAAAGAGAATAAACTTTTAAGGCAATAATTTAAAATAATTAATCTTAGATCTAGTTTCAAGTTATTAAATAATAAATATTAAGTTGATTTCATATATATAAACTCACTAGCTACGTGCTTTGGTAACTAAACATGTAGTGATAAAAGAACATATTTGTAATCTCATGCAGGTGACTCTGATTGAGGTGTGGAGGCTTTGTATCTGCATTACGACTAAACTACGACAATGGCCGATGGTCCCGGCTTGCTCCACCCTCAATGCCATAAGCGACATGGCTAAGGGTTTGTCTGCTCCGTCTATACAACCCATATGGCAAAGAGAGCTGTTAAATGCCCGAAATCCGCCACGAATAACCCATATACATTATGAATATGAGGAGGTAAACAACACCAATAACACATTACTAATGGCCATGGATGACACACTTGTAACTAGATCATTCTTCTTGGCCCTTAAAGAGATAAGCGCACTAGGGAACCGCTTCCTTCAAGCCTCGGTCCTTGCTCAACATTTGAGGTACTAATGGCATGTGGGAGGAAATGTTAAAATAATTGCATTTTGGTAATAATCCCTGATGAGGTTGTTCGCTTCTACGTTTAATCAATATAAGGCGCGTGGGTCTGAATTTCACCTCTAGGATACTATGGAAATGCCGCATTCAGCTTCAATTACTAAGGCTGGAATGCTATGTACCTATCCATTGGAATATGGTATAAGGTTATTGAAGAAAGCCAAGGCAGAAATGAGCAAAGAATACGTGAAGTCGGTGGCAGATCTTATGGTTATCAAGGGTCGGCCCTTGTTTATGCAGCCAGGGAATTATATTGTTTCAGATCTCACACGTGTAGGGTTTGGAGATGTTGACTTTGGACTGGGAAGAAGGCAATCTTTGGTGGGGTTGCTAGAGCTTTATCTATTATTAGCTTCTGTATGCGATTCAAGAATGTAGTGCGATAAGGCGAATGTTATACCCATATGCTTGCCTCCTTTAGTCAGCTGAAATATCAATATGCTACAAATAGACGACAAAAGGCAGAGCCTTACTGTACTTATTACATCCATGCTTCTAAATTAAAGAGAATCCTCAATTCACATATATTATGAGCAGTTTAGTTTAATTTAGCATACGATCTCTTTAAAAATGTTCAAAAATTAAAATGTGTTAAAGTGAGATTAATACTGTGCTGCGCATGTATTGATGGTAAGGGTGTATTTGGGCTTTAAAGGCTCGAGTGCAAATAACATTTATGCTCCAATTATGTGACTTAGAACCATATTCATGATCATTTCCCCAATCAACCAATGGTGTAACTTCAAGCATAAAGCCAGCGTTTGAAAATATATAGAAACATGTCAATGATTTAATTTGTAACATTTTGTCAATAGGTTGTTTTAAAATTTTGTTTAATATTATTATTATAATTAATGTACATATAAGTATTTTATTTGTATTTTATTCATGAGTCTTGTGTTTTCAATACTAGGTTAAATGGAATTTGAAAATAATTGATTGAATGTATTTAAAAAAAAATTGGAATGTACTTAAAATTTAGGTGACATTGAACGGGACCTAATATTGAAGAAGGATCACAACTTTTAAAGCGGTAGTTTAGGGGACATTGAAAGGGACCTAATGTTGAAGAAAGGACCACAACTTTGAAGTGGCACCCATACGGTAAGGACAACTATAAGCAATCTTCATCGCCATATGCTAGAAGATTTTCGCCAAAAAACACCATCCAAGCATTCTCCATTCCTCCAAATTAATATGAAGATGTTAATAGTAAGCACTATCTTTCATTTTTTATTCTTATAATAATGAAATGATAATTTTAATAATATTTAATTAAATATTTTATTTTTCAATACACACACACACACACACACACACACACACACACACACACACACACACACACACACACACACATATATATATAGCAGAGTATATATATATATATATATATATATATATATATATATATATATATATATATATATATATTTATTATTCTACTAATTTTAAATTATTTATTCTAAGAAAAATTATAAATAATAAAATACTCACTTCCAGTCATTTAAAATCATTTTATATGGAAAATAATTTAAAATTAATGAATAATATATATATATATATATATATATATATATATATATATATATATATATATATATATATATATATATATATATATATATATATATATAGTATTATTTATTATTATTAATTTTAAATTATTTTCCATATAATATAACAAAATGATTTTAAATCTTCTATTTGGAGATCAATTTATTTTTATTGTAAAAATCCGGTAAAATTATAATTTATCGAAAAATGGTAGTTAATACTTATAAAAACTGAATTTTTTTTCTGTATCCGAATGATGAAACGGGACTTCACCGCTGAATCGCTCGTGAAATCTAAATTACCACGCCGACTTCGTCGAATTCCAATACAAATCGAATTTCATGCTTTTTCGAGGCACCTGAGTAGCGCTGACACTGACACATTTTGCTACGAAGAGCGCCACGTGTCACGTGCGCACTACCAAACCTCGAACCTGCCACGGCCACATGACATATTTAATAAACGCCATTCTACGAAAATCTCAAAGAGGGACAAGCCGTTGTTAAAATCCTTATAGGCAATGATAGGCGTCACGTACAAGAAGAGACACCTCTCGACCATCTCACCAAGCGACGGAAAAGTGGTGTGGCGAGAGAGTAACAAACCGATAAAAGAGAGAAAGAAAAGAGTGATTTCTGTAGAGAGAGACCCAACTTCTCTCTGGGGACTTCCGTATCTGATCATGTCAATCCCGGTGAGCCAAGAGGCAGTTGCTCCCACGGCAAGAGCCACGTATGGTACCGATTGGCGGCTCTGACAAATCTCGAAGGTAGGGTCTTCCTACTTGGTTATTTCGCTTTAAAATGCCATGAAAATGATGTTCGGAGCCTATGAGGCTCCGAGTGGCCGAGCATTCTACTCCCAAAAAAAGGGGGATTCACCTCAGACAAAATTCATGTATCGGACATGGACTCGTGGTTGCATGGGGCTCAAATTTATTTCGACGAATAGTGTCCATGTGGAATTGTTTGATGTTATTGTGGAAAATGAACATAGTCGCTGTGGTTCGCGTTTGCGCCACTTTGGCAAAGTTCGAAAAACAAAGAAATGAATGGAACTCCGGATTTCGTTCCAAGGGACGCGGTGGGGACTGGACAATGCCCTATTGGATTGAGATCCTAATTTAGGATCGTTTATGTGTTATTGCTTGGTATGAATAACATGTTTGATGTGGAGAATGAGAACTGTTGCACGTAATGTAATTTGGATGTGTTAACACGATGTTTGAAATATATGGAATATAATCAGCGTGTGAATCATTAGGATCGAATATATGAATCTGCGATTGCATTCATGTGCATGGTGACATTGCGTCGAGTCGGGTGTGGTGCATCTAGATGGTTATTCACCACCTAAGGTGAATGTGGGTTGAGTTCATTGGGACTAAGTCCAATAAAGACTCATAGTTCAAATTACAACATGAGAAATAATTAATGTGTGTTGGGTGTTCTTGGAACGAGTGTAGGAGACCCGTGGTAATATACGAAAGGTCCTGCATGGGTGTAAAAGACCCGAATGGGTGTAAAAGACCCAAATGGGTGTAAAAGACCCGAATGGGTGTAGAAGACCCACGATACTATCCGAAAAGGTTGTGCACTTGTGTGAGAGACCCGTGGTACTATCCGAAAAGTTCTGTATGGGTGTTAGAGACCCGCGGTGTAATCCGAAAAGTTCTATTGCGTAAGGGAAAACACACGATCATGTTCATCACTTAGATCGAGAATTGAGTGACAGAGCCTGGATTGAATCTGATGGTTACCCATTGACAAATTGCCTGCGTTGGTGAGCCTAAAAAGGCCTTGTGAGTCAGTGTCATTGGCATTTCCAAGATGATTTTCACACTCGCATAGGCTTAAGGTATGAGCTGTGGCACTGGCATGGCAATGAAAACATTTCACGATGATATAGATCATTCCATGCGAATTGTAAAATCAGGATGGAATGCATGTTCAGGTTGTGCCATTGCATATGCATTTTAGGTAGAAAACTTAATGAAAACATCACTACTAAGATTTGCTCACCCCGCCATGATCCCTTCGCGTACGCTGAGCTGTTTCTAAGACGACCCTCATTAGAGGCCGCTTTTGAGAAGAAAGCCGATATGTGGCTTTGATTACGTTTTTGTAAAACATGTATGAGATATTACAATTGAAACATGTTTGTATTAAGAGTGATGTAACAACTCTTGAAACTATTGTAATATAAAAGGATATATTTTGGTGAGTATGATGTGTAGGCCAATGTGGCGCTTGCAGGCATGGGTCTCATGATATGAGACACACAGTTTTCTCACGCGACGTGGTCAACGGACCCCTGAAATTGTATGCCACATTATTACTTTATAATTTTTCTTAGAATATATATATATATATATATAATTTATTATTCTATTAATTTTAAATTATTTTCCATTTATAATATAAATAAACATTTTAATAAATCTTCATTTTGGGAGTATCAATTTATTTTTATTACTTTACAATTTTTTCTTAGAATAAATAATTTAAATTTTTTATAGATGATATGAATATATTTTTATTATATAGTAAAGAATGAAGCATTAAGATTTGAATTAATCTTAAAAAATGAAACTGTAAATTTAAAAAAAAAAAGGGATATAGGGATTACATCACATGATTTTATGGGAGAAAATCTGATTTCTACATTTGATCAATTTAAGCGTGAATATTTGGCAGGTGAAAGAATTGAGATTTTTGCTGAAAATAATGATCAGAATCTTGATCAAGTAGATCAAATGGTCATATTGATGGTAATTTTAATGAATATGATCGTAAAAATTATGGAGGTGGTTTAGTACTGTATTTATTAATTTTGTATTTTTTTTATCATTTAGTTAATGTAGCTTTATTATGTAGCTTTATTAATTTTTTTTTTATTTTCTGTTATAATATGATGCTTTATTATATAATATTTATTAGTTTAAATGAAAATTTAAAATTTTAATTATTTCGAATTCATCGTAATTTTATTTATTTAATATAATTTTATATTTATATTTAAATAAAATATATTTTTATATCATACTCTTTCTAAATATTTTTAATAAAGATTTAAAGAATGAATAGTCATTTGAAGATAGATTTCCAAAGATTATTGTTTGGATTTGAAGTGAAAACGGGGCTCCATCATCTTTTTAAATATGAAGAATATAAATTGATGTTTATACTTGCAAATTTTCTTTGTATTACGCTATTTGCCTAGTTGCACTCCACAAAGCTGGACTAACAACAAAGATAACAAAACTAATATTAGAACAATTAACTATCATAAAACAACTTAAAAAACAATTAAAATACCTTTGGATAATGAGTATAGGATACTCATCATAATGCATGAAAACTCATGAGCCATGGACTCCAAAGGCAAACCAACAAAAGCAATCGATGAAAGAAATAAAACAAATCACAAGAGGTTGTTTTTAGTAATAAATCACAAGAAGTTGTGAAGGAGCTGGGTCTAGGACAAACATCAATGTGGGAAGGGCATACAATGGTGGGTGAAGGATCAAGAAAAAAATGGTAATAAACAAAAAAAATGTAGAGAGAAACAAAAGGATTATTGATGCAATAGAGCGAAAGTCATATCATTAATGATGCAATGATAGCCAGGACAATGATCTAGAGATCTTAGTGATAAAATCGCTCAAACACTCTCCTCTCTCACAAAGAATATCAACAACGATCCAAGAAATAAAGGATTCCTTCAAACCTCACTTGAACTCAACACTCGCATACATACCAAAATAATTAACCAATGAAAACCCCTATAAAAATCTCACATATATCCCCAATAAAAACACCCAATAAACGCCCCTCGAGCTGATATAAGCACCAAACGAAGGGAAGATATAGTATACATGCATGTTAGCAACACCTTTTACTCTTCTTCATTGTTTTTCATTTTTTATGAATGTACATATGTGATGAGCATCAAAGCATAAAGGATCTTCTTCAAAGGATCCTCTTCAAAGGATCTGCTTCAAAGGATCCGCTTCAAATGCCAAATGAGCCAATCACAAAAGCAAGGGCTAAAAAAGCTTCAAGAGGATTTCAATGGGCTTGTGAAGTTATTTGGGCCATCCTAGCCTTTACAGAAGAGCCCAAGTCTAATAAAGTCTTTGAAGGAATTGGAGCCAACAAGGAAGTTCAAAAGTCCATAAATGTGATCATGGATTTTGATGGTAATAATTCACATGATTTTGGCATCCAAAAGGACCAGAAAATGAAAGGAAATTTGTGCCCCATCGAATTCCGCATCAATGTGATCATCAACATATCAAGCCTCAACGAGAAACATAGAGTATGAATAAACTCTCCCGAATCGTGAATGAATGTCTTAAATCCTCTGTCAACACTTCAACCACTAAGGGTGGAGGAATGGAGTGAGGAATCACTTCTACACATCAAAACGCCAGAATCATTTTAATTAAATACAACAAAAGAATAAGGCAAGCAAGATCATAAATAAAGAATGGAAAGAACAAAAGTGATGGTAATAGAATCTAACCAAACAAGGGGGATGAGACAAAAATAATAACAAGAGTCAAGAAAATAAACCTATAAGTCCAAAGCTCATGAGACTTAACAAAGATACAAGACATATTACTAAAGGGTCCTACTCGATAGAAAAATGTACTGTACTATAAGAAAGAAAATGTCACAACATATACAGGCACAAAGGGCTAGTGCATTTCAGATATATATATATATATATATAAGGTATAGGTCTAATTGAAACGATGACCACCTATCTTGCAACTATGGTCTCAAACATACTGGTCACTGAGAATTGATATCATCTAAATCTGATTAATGCGTAGCTCTCTAATCAACTCTAATGATATATGGCTTGATACGGTGGGTCAGCATCCTCCTCATGTAATAAATAAATCAAGACATGTCGTAGTGAATGAGATGTACAATGGAGAGCTATCACCCGCAAGTGAATCAAATAAATACTCAAAATGTTCCAATCCATATTATGAAAAAGTGAGAACAAAAATCATAAATAGGAAAATACCAAACACATCAGAGGAGGATGGTGATCCACAACATTGGATCTACCACCACTGATTTAGATAGTCGGCCTGGTAAGTACACCACTAATAAAGCAACGACTAAACGAAAATTTGTTCTTGCAACTTTAACCACGTATCCGTATGATTAATCCACATATTTAAACAACTGTTTATTTCATGAAAGTGGATGGTCATTTACTGTTGGATAAGGGAAAAAATAATTGGTTTTAATTAGTACAAGAAGGAAAATGACAAAATTAGTTGAACGGCCAAGTTGACACATGGATGATCATAGTTGAGGGGCAAAACTCTCGGTACAGAAGTACCGTGATTGACTATGTAATAGATTCAACAAACATGGAAAATAAAGAAAACACCCAAATGACATTAGTTAAAGATGGTGTATGCAAAAATAATAATAAAAAAATTCTTTTTAATTTCTTTGATCTTATGTGTATCATCTTAAATCATAAAAGAGAAATAAATTTTTAACTCTCAAATATAAATGGAAAATTATTATTTTATAACTTAAGATGATACAAAAAATAAAAGGATCAAAGATATTGAAAATAATATATCCCTTGATTATATAGTGTCATTAAAATGCCGAAGACAATTGTACTGTCTATAAAGATATACAGAACGATATGAAAACTGAAAAATGAAAATGAAAATGAAAACCAAATAAAAAATACAATATGGGTTTGAAAAAGAAATCATTTATTACTTTTTTTTTAAAGTTCTATTTAAATCTTAAAATGCTACTTATCATTGACACTGAAAAATAAGAATGTTAATCCTTCTCACCCTATAAAGCAAAATTGACCCTTAAAGGTTTTCAGGTTACATTTTTGTATCATACTTATATTCTTATTTTACATGCGTCTAAATCATTATATAAGTAAGCAACAAAAAGTGTTTCCACTGCCAAATCCTATTAATCCTACAGAAAATTCTCACAAATTTATTACCACTTAAAAGAGCTGCAAACCAAACCGATCCTAAAAGAAGGCATGAAAGTAGCAATTAAAAAGGCTGAAGTCATAACGAAAAAATCAAAGCATCACATGGAGATTTGGCAGCATTAAAAATAAATCATTGCATGAAACCGATGAAGTACTCTCCGACTTTCCATAAAAGAAACTGATAAACATCATTTGCATCCCTCTGCTCCAATTATTCTATCTTACAGTCAAGAAAAAATAAATTATAAATGCCAGAATGGTTTTCAACAGTGAACCTTACCAACTCACTCGAGCCTGCTTTCAATAGTAGCCGTGCACCTTCAGCCCAAAGTGTTTGAGGTCAATGTCATCACTCCTTCTTCCTAGAAACAATAGCACTGACCTGCCAAGTCAAAAGAAAATTAGTTTGAGAAACTCCTAAGGTAATCTGTTAAGCCCTGTCCAGTTACCATGAGAAGAAAGAAGCAAATGGCAAGAGGAGGGCACAGCAGGATAGCTGGATGGTTGGTTATGCCTAGCTTGGTACCCTAGGTAAGGAGTTATACATATATATATATACACACACATATGAATGTCTTTCTTTGTTTTGCATAGCATTTTTTTTTTCTTTTTTTCTGGAAAGAGGCTAGGTCAGGAGAGATGGAGGACTCAAAATTCCTTCCAACTTATGTAACAGAAAATTCTACAGATCGATGAGTGAATAAATATATGAATACAGTTCCAGTAATTTTCGTCATTTTTGAAACTGGAATTATTTATTTTGCTTCTTCATTTCTCCATCATAAGGGTCATAAACATAATCATAACAAATAATTGAATTGGTAGGTCATATTCAATAAAAACAACCTGAATAAATTTTAACTTCTTTGTGCTTGTATCTAGAGTGGCTTTTAAGAAAGCTTATTTATTTTCTCATTGATTCGGCAACAATTGTTATCCTGGCATTTTTGCTTAATCCATTTTGGTCGTATTACTCTAACTTTATGCTTATCTAGAGTTGCTTTTAAGAAAGCTTATTTCTTTTCATTGATTAGGCAACAATTGTTATCCTGCGATTTAAGCTAATCATTTTGGTATTAACTCATTAAAACAAAGACGTCTCAAGTCAGGTCAGCCCAAGGTCACAGATCAGAGAGAGAGATTAGAGAGGTTCGTTCAGTGCTACTAAAAACAATTTATTTATTGGCAAGCCCTCACAAAAAAAAAAAAACCGAAACCCTTGGATTTAGAAAAAATTGCGGTAATTAGGGCTTACGTGTGAACCCCTCCCAATCGATTCAACGCCAGGCCGATACGGAAATTAGATTGTTTCGGATCCACGATCAGAGATTCCGAGAGAAAAAATCGATTCAATTTGCCGAAACCGTCGGAGCGAGAGACAAAAGGAAGATGGTACAATAGGATTCGATATCGCTACGCAAAATAAGCAGGCTCAAAGTGTTCGACAGGTCCTGAAGTTGGAGCGACCAACCCCAAAACGACGCCAGCTCGGAACCCCGTTACCTGCGCCGCCATCCCCAAACGAAACCGTTTCGCTTAAATTAAAATTTTCCACTTTGTATACTGTACATGAAATCACAGCCGTTGATCCTCCAATCCATCACAACCCCCCACGATCATACAGCACCTGTCACAAAATCTCAATCTTTACCAGAGGTTTTCAAAAATTCAATTTTGAACATACATAGTTTTTTTGTGCAGGATTATGATTACATTTTACACCATAGTCAGTCAGACCCACATGGGGTTGTCTTTCAATTGATAGATTAGAGTTGTTCATTAACTCTCTCTTTCCCTCCTCAATCCTCACACACAATAACCTTATATTATTCAATAGAAAGCGATGGGGTGGGAAAGTGACCGATTGATATGGTTTGGGTTCAAAGTGTTTGGCAAAGGTAGCTTGAAAGCAACATGCTGAAAACAATTATGGTGATTGATTAGAAATTATTGTCTTATTAACACTCAACAACATATGGGTTGGGGAGGAACTGATCAATACCCACTTTGAATTGAATTTTTTAGCAAACTGTAATTTGATGTGTTTTTGCCATGTGGCCACCTGATCGTGTGGTTTGGCAATAATAGCAATGATCTGCTAATGATTTCATAGGAGCCAAATGAATGGCTACGGCTCGTAGGTCAACTCAAGAGCTGGAGTAGATTTCTCCAAACAAGACTATTTTACAGGGAATTTTGACTTTTTTTTCTTTCCTTACATGATGACGAACACATATAACATGTTGTGAGAACACAGTGGAATATCACCGGTAAGATGCCGAGATTCTTGTTACCGAACAAAAAGATCCACAATTCATAACCAATAACGTGTGAGGTGGTATCGGAGATGACGTCCCAAAGTAAAAAAAAAAAAAAAAAAAAACAAAAGACAATCCACAAAGGACACGAGCCTGCAGGAACGATGACTGCTTTAGAAACCTCGTGGTGATAATTCCAGTTAGCCTTTTTCCTTATCTTCTTGATGATTATTACTTCTCTAATTGTCACCCAAAAAATTCAATGAAATTCACTACAAACATGGAAGACACACATAGTGAAGTCCTAGACCTTCCAATAAATTAGGCATAAAGGAGAATTAAGTACTTGCCATCAAATGGTTCAAAATGGTTTGAGGATTACTACATAAGACCCATTACAATTTTATTATCCCTTTGATTGAGGATTACTTAACTACTTCAATTAAAAAAAGAAACAATCGCCATAGAATTTCTACTAAAGCCCGATGGAAGAATGAAACTCACCACTGACGCCACATGTTGGAAAACCCACTTTCTGGCTGGGGATCCATGATTCCCAATGACTTTATGAAGGAAAACATCTCAGCCACCACTAGTCAACAGACAATCTAAGAACTTTCTACTCCTTTGATAGTTAGGGCAGCAAGAGCAACAATGAGAATTGCAAGTTGAGTCATTTTTTAGTGTAGTAAGCAGTGGGGCTTAAGAGATGATTGGGAAGAACCTTCTTTTCTTGGGTGTTTAGGTGCTGTCTTTGGATGATTTTACCATGCTGTTTCGTCATTTTGTCTTTTTTAGGGTGGTTTTGTATTACTATGGTTTTGCCAGTATGTATTTATTGGCAACCTCGAGATGTTCTCGTGCTGATGAGGTCAGGACTGAGACTGGTTAAATCCCGTGACGAGGAATGATGTTCATTGATGACCCCTGCAAGTAGTACCAGTATTTAGGAAGAAATTGATGGTGAGTACATGAGGTTGTGGTACTTGAATCTAAGGCGCCATACTAGGTTCATAGCTGACTGAAACTTCTTGATCTTCTTCTTCAAGTGAGTGTTCCAATAATTCTTTATATCATTGTCTGTTCTTTGGGGAAGGTATGAAGCTATGGCAGCCCATCTGAAAAAATAATAATAATGATAAAAAAAAATTATATTATGGAGAAATTTTGTAGTTGTTATCCATGGATATGAATTAGTACAATGAAGATTTTGGGAATTACTTTACCCAGGGCTTAGATGGATGATCATTCCTTATTCATGGGGAGAAATTCACGTGCTTAACTCTGCCTGAGTGTAGTTATCCATCTGAGTCTGCAACTTTTGCTGCATCTCAACTGCCCTTTCCACACAAGAAAAATTCAATTTAGACCAAATCACGAGGCTGACGGGTCTAGATTTGTCATAAACTAAAAGTAAAATAAAACCATAAATTGTCGGTAAACAACACAACCCTAGATGGGGGATTTGTCCCTAAAAATGCAAAAAGGCGAAAAAAGAGAGGAGAAACCATGGAATTATGGTTGCAGAATAAAATCATGGTGAAAAAAAAATCCACAACAAGAGGAAAGTCGATAAACCATGCCACAATGAGAAGGTTGAGAAATCATGGAGGAATGACAAGTATATATAAAAAAATGGGTACAAGAAACATTAAGCAAGGCAACCAAGATAAAAAAGACATGAAATGCACAATGAAGCAACATAAAAATCTCACAAACATTAGTGTAACTTTTTCCACATCCTTCTACACGCGCACACATTTACATATCTAATGTTTTGACAGACTGAAAGTTATACATATTGTGATAGGATATAAGAAAATAATATTTTTCTTATTGAATAAGTGTGTAAAATACAATACAGGTCCTACCTATTTAAATACAAAGGGAGGGCACAAAAAGAAACAATATCAAGGGAAAAAGAAACAAAATAATATACTATGAGTACAGTAGTCAAATGAAGGAAATTGTCAAATTTTGGTACTCAACACTCTCCCTCAAGCTAGAGAATATAGGTCGTATGCACCAATCTTGTTGCAAATGTACTGAATCCTTAGACCTCGGAGAGACTTAGTGAAAAGTCTACTAGTTGGTCACTCGAGTTAACGAAATTAGTAGTCATACATCCTGAGGCAATCTTCTAATGGAAGTGACAACTCACCAATAAGGTTGGCCCCCATGAAAGATCAAGCAGGCACGTCATGGTCGGGGCTAGGCTATCACAAAAGCTTTTAATCGGGTTCATCCTTCCCAAATCTTAGCTCTTGAAGAACCTGTTTGAGCCCGATATAAGTTCAATAGTTGCCAAAGGCATAGCTCGATACTTAGCTTCAACACTAGACCTAGCTACTACATAATATTTCTTACTCTTCCAGGATATTAGATCCTTTGATATAACAGAGGATACAAATCATAGCATCCTAGTGACTCACATGATGACACCAGGAACTGACTAACTACACTCACAGGAAAGGAAATGTATGGTTGAGTGATGGCAAGGTAGTTTAGTCTCCCCATAAGTCGTCGATATCTCCTCGAATCTTATAGAGGTTCCCTCTATCTCAGTACAAGATTGAAATTTGGATCCATAGGAGTGTCTACATGTTTAAAATTTAGCATATCAATTTCCCCCAATATATTTAAGACATACTTCCTCTAAAACATAACTACATCCGACTGAATCTGTTATCTCAATCCTCATAAGTACTGAGTTTCCAAGTCTTTGGTTTGAAAGGGATCAGAGGTGCTATTTAAGTTTCAAAACCATCATGATCACTACCTATTATACCAACGCATTCCATATGCCAACTGTGATATGCACCACCTTTGAGGATGTATAATGATATGGTTCAGAGGTCCTGATATGCTCCAAATTATACCAACCGATTCTCCGAGCTAAAGAAGGCAAACTAAACTTAGCTGTTTAGCCAGTTATATGGATTATAGCTCAGATAACAAAACCGTATTCTCCTTGAAAGAAAAACAACTATTATCTATAGGCACCTTTCACTGAGGTCACCACAGAAACAAATTTTGATGTCCAATTGAAATAGATGGATCTCATAGCAACCAGAGTAAGTGAAGACGGAATAAAAGGCATCTTGGAAATAGGAGAAAATGTGTTATATTAATTGGAGTCATATATCTAAGTATACCCCTTGGCAACTAATCAAGCCTTAACATAGTCCACCCACCCATCTAGACTAATCTTAAATGTCTAAACTCAACGGTATCCAACAGGAGACTTGCCAGCAAGTAAGGAAGCTAGGTCCCATGTGCTAGTAGAATGGAGAGTACCTCTTTCTCTCCATTGCTTCGTTTCCACTTGATGAGAAAGAGCATCTGCAGATTTAGGAAGTGAAACAAAAGACAAGGTGAAAATAAAAGGATATGGTTAAGATATTCAAGAAACTATAATGGAATGAGGGTTATGAGAGGAGCGAGTAATTTCCGAATGGTTATGGGAAATTACATCGGTACGTCGATTTACAAACCATTTTCAAGAAACAAGGCAATGAATTAGAAAGCAAGCAAATGGTTTTGAGTTAAACCATTTTGAAAAGGGCAAATGGTTTTAAATTGTAAACCATCTTTCAAGCAAGCAAGTAAGCAAATGGTTTTTTTTTAAATTGTAAACCATTTTTCAAGCAAGCAAGTAAGTAAATGGTTTTTCAATTGTAAACCATTTTTCTAGTAAGCAAGTAACTAAATGGTTTTTGAATAATTAAACCATTTTTCAAGCAAGCAAGAAGTAATAAACGTCGATTTAAAGTTCATAATTGAAAGCAAAACAAATGTTTTAAATTGTAAAACCATTTTTCAAAGAGCAAGCAAGCAAAGGTGCAAAAAGAATATCGAAAACACCTTCTGGGGCTTCAGGCAAGCATACCGGCCGAGGTATTCCGTGACGCACGGCGTGGTGTTAGGATATCATACATACATAGTTTTGCCCGGGTCGGCAAACTTAGGTCATACATCATGGCATTTAAAGGACCGTGACACTTACGTGAGTATATGTGGTTAATGCTGCTAATCCAAATTATGGGTGATGGCGACACGAGGTCAATTCCACCATATTTACCGGAAAAAGGTGATGCGACATGTTCCTTCCAACGCAAGACGGTCGATGCACAGTCTCGTGTTCACTAGGGTACAAGAAATTAAAATACTTCTCCAATGGTTGGATGTTTATAAGCATGATATGGTTTTGAAAATCAACTATTGGTTCACGGTCGCCAAGGTTACCAGAGCCTTTAAAGAACTGGCTGAGCCCAGTTCCCGCTTATTTCAAACGATCATGATTTAGGCCCTGGTGATTTAAAAAACCATGAGCCCAGTTCGTGTTTATAAAAGTTTTAGAAACTTTTAAAGAAAGATGTGTTTAGAAAGGTTTTTTAGAAACTTTTAAAGCAAGAGATTTGAGAAATGTTTTACATATTTAAAGCAGTATTAAAAGTTTTTATAAACTTAAAGCAAGCAAGGTAAAGCAAGCAAGCAAGATAGTCTGAGAAAGTTTTAAAGAAAAGCAAAGCAAGTAAGTAAGGCATTAATAGTTTTATAAACTTTAAAGCAAGAAAGTACAGAAGTTTTAGAAATTTTAAAGTAAGAAGCAAGGCTTCGAAAATAATTGTAAAGTAAGTTTACGCTTTGAGATCGCTCTAAAAGCAACATTTTATAAAACATATACTCACCGAGCCTGCTTTAGCTCATTATTTGTATTTTAAAACTATTTCTTCTGTGCATGTGCACGATTTTACGCTGAATAACAGATTAGGATTCTCCTCGAAGATTGGTACAAGTGCCGTTATTAATAATATTATGTAAGGAAAATACTTTGAATTTGTATATTGAACATAAGGCGGTATGTACATAGCGAAGCTGTGAAAATGTGTCAGTCACCGTCGCTACATTTGGAAATGTGTAAGTTGTGTATATAGGATTTGGAATTGTCCTATACGCAGCAGTCATGCTGCCGAGGTTTTTACCGCTGCAAATATTTTACCAAATCCTAAGTTAGAAAAATAAAAGAAAAATTTTTATACGTTTTGCTAGCAACACGCCGCTTCACAGGATTTTTAGTCGCGAGGTGTAATACCGGGATTCGTGGAGTGGGATGGCACCGCTTCAAAGAAGGGGTGGGGGTGTGTCACGAACCGCGATGCCTCGAAAAACGTGTAAATTTCGACCGTCCCACCAAAATTTTATGTGCTAGCTAGATTTTGCAAGACGATTCGAACAATGAAATCTGTTTCATCATCCGATATCTGGAGAATAAATTCCGTATTTTTAACCGAAATTAGAATTTTGTAACTGAAAGTACGATTTTGCCCCTTTTCCATAAATTGGAATTTCTCGGGTCTTACATTCTCCCTTCCTTGAAAGGAATTTTGTCCTCAAATTATGGACAATCATAATCACTCACATGCATATACAACGTGCATTCTATCATGCATGTAAACAGTCATTTAAATCTTAAACGACTAAACCACGTACCTTCATCCCTGAACAAGAAGGGATAGGTGGCCCGCATTGTGTCCTCGCGCTCCCACGTTGGACGTTCCACCTATAGTGCCACCATAGTACCCCACCAGCCTCACAAAGCCTTAAGGCCAAAAACCCGATCACGCTTATCCAAACGCACACCGGTCCCTCCTCGCTGGGTCCCACTGTCAAACCCAATCGCCTCAATCACCACATGAGCTGGGAAATGAGTATACCCTGGTTACGGAGGACGTGAAATACCCGTGGACACCTGGCATGTCGGGCAGAACACCAACCGTACGCCACGATGCCTATCCTCTCGAGTATCTCGAAGGCCTAATAAATCTTTGGCGATAATTTGTCGCTACTTTGCCGAACCCGACTAATTCTCCCAGTATCACCTTCAAGAAGACATGATCTCCAACCTCGAACTCTAAGGGTCGACATCACACATCAGCATAGCTCTTCGCGGCCTGAGCCATGAGACGTCGTCATACTGCCTCACCTCTCTGAGGTATCTCTAATCGATCAAAGACCAAATGAGGAGCCTTCCCACTTTGGCCCAACATAACTTGATCTCGCATGGCCTCCCATACAATGCCTCATATGGTGTCATCTGTATACTCGTTTGATAACTGTTGTTGTTGGCAAATTCCACTAAGGGCAAGTGCTCCTCCCATATGCCCTTATGATCCAGGACGCATGCTTGTAGCATGTCCTCTAATACATGTATGGTCCTCTCAAACTGACCATATGTCTGAGGGTGGAACGTTGTACTCATAGTCAGACGTGTGCCCATAGCCTTTTGGAAACTCTTCAAAAAGTGCGCTGTAAACCTCGGGTCCCTATCCGACACTATGGATACTGGCACCATGTATTGACTAATTCTCCTGGCATAACTGCAGAATCTCTCAGGCGAAGGTCATCCACGACTTAAAATGAAGCCACCTTGAGCTTGGCCCACTACCACCACACACACTGTTTTTATCAGATCCAAAGTGGGCTCAGCAAAAACCATCGTGACGGTTCCACTTCCACTCAGCCACCTAATGACTAAGTAGCCCTGTATTTGGAGGTCGCTAAACTCACGAGAACAGAGACATCACGAATGTGTCCCCACGCGGTTCTTCATCCATCAACAATAACGACATCAATGATCCTATATCTGCCACCCATGCATCGATAAATCGAGAGTAGTGAACTCCCCCCGATAATCTCTCTCTCAAACCGGTCAATCAGAGAACTACTACTGGCCCCCTATATCATCAAGACTACCATCTACGTGAACAATCCAACCCCGCCACCCGCACTGATCAGACGGCCCCCAAGGACACTATCTCACGCCCGCCACTGACTCAATCACTCCTTTACCAGAGGCGCAGAGCCACAACTCTGCACCAGTCCATCGTGGTCAGAGTTCAAACTATCCCATGGGGCCTTCGAAAGATCCGCCACTCACGAAGGTATATTAGCCAACGCCATCGGCGATCGAATCGAGCATCGCACCACCACATTTTCCATCGATGGTAATGCAGCGAATGGCAATCTTCGAGAACCCATCCATCCGCGCGGCCTCGCGATTGATATCCTCGGCGCGGTGATACTTTCAGACTTTATGGTCTGAGCACACCTCAACTCCTCACCGTGATAAGTAGCGCGCCAAATCTTCACGCGGAATACCACGCCACCAACTCATGTCGCAGGGTACCTCCGCTCATGATTCTTCAACCGACGGTACCATAAGCGCCACCTCTCGGATCGCATTAAAACACATCCTAGTCCGCACTTGCGCAACACAACATTGTGTACTTCGCTCCCCCGTCCGATAATCAAGATAGGAGTCGCGGGGCTCTTCACCCCGGAATGCCTCTCACCGCCATCCCAATCAAACTGCACTTCCGTTAACTCATCATAGATGCTGCGCGGAGAAATCCCCACCACCTCCGCAGCACCAAACAACCGGTGAACGGCGGGACTTAACACCGACTTAGCTCTCCTAACTCATCATCGCTTTAATCTTTCTGAAGGTCAACCACACTCTGAACATAATCAATGGTTCCAAAATCTCCTCACCTCAATAAGCCGAACTCGTGACTTATCAACTGGCATGGCAATCCATATTTCAACAACCAAAGACCCGCATACCACACCACGTATTGATTTCGAGTAGATCAAGATGTCATCCACGGCACTACGGCAATCGATTCAAACAGTTGAATGATCCCATGCATGATCCATGAATGTTGTTGGTGCATTCACAATCCAAAGGGTAACACCAGAACCCAAAGCGCCCATAACACGCCCAACCCCGCTCAGAGATCGTGATCTCAACCTCGGAACCGATGGCGGCAACAGCATGGCACTGGTCTCGAGTGAATCGCGCTTCCTTCAACTGATCAAACAAGTCATCGATCCTCTGCAATGGGCACTTTACCCGAACGCGAACTGCTCACGTAATCAACGTACCGGCGGTTTGTCCTTCTTCTTCGCAGTCGCGAATTCGGAGCCCCGGCGGCGGTGAAGCGCTTCACTGTTCAAACCCCTTTATCCGCAGCTCTAACTCAATTCTCGAGTTCCTGCTAACTCAATCGCGCCACCCGCGCGAGTCACAGGAGATAAGAAGCACTGGTGTGTCCCATATCAAGTCTAAAACTCGCGGAGGCAGACCCAGAGCTCATCCTAAAAACATCCTCAGACTGCAAAAACTCACACTCCTCGAGGTAGGATCAAGTCCTGGCCTCACTCGTCTTCAGGTGGGCATTTGCACCACTCGAAACCCGGGGTCCCGCCAACATATCTGGCCAACACGGATTGCATGACGTTACCCGACACCACTAAAAAAATCTGCAGAGCTCCCCCTTGTACGGGGAGCTCTACCCAAATACAATACCTGTATAACCTGTCCCAATCAACAATCACATGAGTAGAAACGGCCTCTTGGGCCCATAAGCCAATACTCATAAACATACCAACTATATACAATAGTTACAAGAGTTAAAATTTTACTCTTATGCAACACATATTAAAATCTAAAATTCTAATACATGTAGTACATCACAAAACCAAAGCCAACTCGAATTTCTTCTAAAGCGGCCTCTAGATGAGCCGTCTCCTGCAGCCTCCCCTCAGCACTAAATAATAATCCCACGACGGTGAGTTATTTCTCCGCCGCAGTGGAACCACCCGCTGGCCATCACCCAAGTGCATATGCAATGCTACAAACAAACACATCCGCAACAATGATCCACTTGAATGTCTAACTGCACAACTCAGACTCGAGTCCTCACCGGAATTTCACACTTGCCTAAGCCTCGTATGAGAATTATTATGGTTATTTGTTTGTGGACAACCCTCCGATGTATATATATCAATTGGGCCGTCTCCGACGATTGATATTTTTAGTTTTAGACAACCCTCAGATAATTCACATTTTATACAACCCTCCGAACCCTTTTCTCTCTAGACTCATCTCATGCACTCACTCCTATAGTCCTAGGGTGTTCTAGTGCATATGGAATGCACAGCAATCTAACACAAATTTAATCACAGCAAACATATAAACATAAGATATTTACAAAACATCTAATTCACACAATCATGTCATGTAAATTCTCATTTCATACATCAAAATTATCACGGCTAATTGATGAAAAAATACTAAATTTAACAGTTCATTTATCAACACACATTTTCACAAAATTTATTTGGGAACACGTTTTAAACAAGAAAAACTTTAGTTACGTCTTATTAAATATGAAATTATCTGCTCACTCATAACTGGTATTTCGGCCATTTCCCATTTTATACAAACTAATACCAATAACCTGTGGTGATCATAGACTAATAGACACCCAAACAGCTTCGTGAGCAAATAATGAATCTGCAACTGGGTTCCAATCAAACAATTTGGTCCCAAGCTGGATCGATCAAATGCGCCCCTCACTTCGCCAACCAACTCAAGCATCAATGATAGTTCCCAAACAAAGAATAAACCGCGTATAGAGTAAACCCCTACTTCCTGAGTTCGGGAGCAAACCCTCACACAGATTCACAAGCCCTCCAGCAGAGTGCCTTTCTTCTCATTCAAGACTGAACTAGTCGGATCGCAGAAACTTAGAGATAAATAAAAGACACCTTGACTTTGCAGAAACAGATCCCAAAACCTCCCCGTGATCTCCTCTCTTTCTTCCTCTCCACGCGTTTTCCTTTCCTTTTCAATGTAGAGATAAGGACTTATCATTTTTATTCTAATACATTCAAACTTTTCCATTAAGAATTAAACTATAACTCTTCTTTCCTGGCTTTACATTCTAAGACTATCTCTACCGCCCATTTTCATCCTTTTCTACTCATGCCACTATGGCACATGAGCACGTTATGGTGCACTTCTGTCATCAAATTTTTTTTGCAGACCCAAAATGGCGCCTTGAAAAACGTGTCAACTCCGACTGTCTCGGAATTTTATGAAATTTTACGTGCTAGCTAGATTTTGCGAGATGATTCTAATGGTGCAATCCGTTTCATCATTCGAGATCTAGAGAATAAATTACGATTTTTGAACTAAATGCAATTTTAAAATTTAAATTACGTATTTTGCCTCTTTCCTAAATTGAATTTCGTGGTCTTACAAGGCTTGCTAACCTAACCCGCCAATCCGTCCCAACACACTCACCACTGACACCACCTGGAGCACTGTCATGTCATCTCTGAACGAGTACTCGCCCCGTTGTGGCGGTAACTCTCCACATTCACAACGATATCCACCTTGTAAGTCGCCAACCAATCCATCCTCAGACGACATCAATCCATGAACCATGATCCTCAGTCCATCGAGTAGAGTCCTCGAGATCTCCAACTCATAACCTCGACATATCATCCATATTCTTCAACCCTGTGAACTCACATAAAACGGCCTTCCGGCAACCCCACTCTAAGACCAACTTATCACAACCGACGCAACAATGAAAATTGAACGGAACAACGTGAATCAATGCACAACTGGCCTGTGAGAGAAGCTAGCAAAAACGCATTCTCAGATAATCCAACATCACTGACTAAATGGTCAGGGTGATGGCGTAGACACGCCCCGAACCCCCACGCCCGCCCGGGCCCCGTCCTCCGCTCTACCCAGCTACTCAGCCTTCAGCTCACCGTGAACTGCTGGGAGGCCCGTGGTAGCCGTCAAAACCGAACCGGCTCTTCTTATCCTGTAATGCTGGAGGAAGACATCAGATCCTCTTACCGGTCCTACCGCCGACCGGACGGAAGCCAGTCTCAAACCCGATCCCCGTCTCCGAGGGCAATCCCTCCTCATATGTCCAGTCGGGCCGACAATGGTAGCGACACCATCCGCCCCACTGACCGCAGAACTCTCATTCATCCTGCCCATGGACGCCACTTAGAACCCCCTGAACTAGAAGCTCTCATTCTTTCCCGACCGGAAGATCGACTTATTCCTCTTGCTACTAACAACAGATCCTGCAAAGTGCTCCAAAAGCTTCTTCTATCTCTATGGTTAGCTGTCCAACTGATGAGTCCATATCCCAAGAGGTAGTTCCATAACTCTGAACTATGGACAACTTCAAATTTATTCTCACCTCCTAACTCGCCATGTCCGCGCCACGTGAGTCATCAAAGAAATGTGGCTAGCTCTATGAACCTAGCCAATCCATCACCACATCACCCCGTTTCCCAGCCTGGTGGAACTCCCCGAAAGCCCGCGCATGCCTCGTAGTATCCGGAAAGCACACCTGGCAAACGTTCCCCGAAACTCGCCCTTGTCATAGCCTCTAAGTCTCTAGTCCTGCCCATCTCCACCACTGGCCTCGTTCTCACCTGAACGCAGCGAAACCCGATCCTCGGGTCGCTGCCAGGTAACTTCTATGGCCCAACAATCTTCTGATCCAGATAAACCAATGGTCTCACACATCGATCCTCCCCGTGAATGCCTGAGATGACGTTTAAACTCCTCGAGGTTACTAGGCCTCCTGACTACTTGTTATACCAAATTTATTCTATGTTTATCGCCAGACCATGTTCTCAAGAAAGGCCCGCTTGATCAACACGGTGGCTGGTTAATGCTCTGGGTGGTGCCCGACTAGGCACCTGGACGCCACGCCCGCCCTCGACTCACTTATCCGTACAATTAATATGACGCTTAATACAATGTGCATTTCCCATATAAACACCGCCTATGAATAATTATCTAACATAGAATACATAACATATTCTATGTCCCTGCATTTTAAGTGTAATGCGAGACCATTTTTTTCCAATATAATTAACATATTTATCAACAAAAATTTTATTTTCGGTAAATTTCATCAATTTTTTCAAAATTTTGTCCATTTTGTTTTCGATTTAATAGCTTATTTTTTTAAAAAAATTAAAATTTCATCGTCACAATAATCGCGACTGTTACTGGTTTCACCTTACTTATTGTTACCAAAAAAATTAATTTTTTAATATTTTCAATAATCGAAACACCAAAACTAGTATCTTTTTTCTCACTTTAATTATAAATTTATAAAATGTATTTTATTCAATTTTCTTCGGTTTTACACTATAAATCCTTAAAAATTAATTTTTCTTCACCTATAAACCAAATAAATTTATGAAATTAATTTTCATTTCTTTTCTTTCTTCCGCTTTTTTTTTACAAACTAAAAACTCCCAAACATTTTCCAACATACTAAGTGCTAATCACTAAGACCCACCATACAACATATAACACCATGTTATAATATTATCTGGCACCAAAATCACAAATTTCTTCAAATCACTGAAAACACACCAAACACACGTACGCAGTGGTCCCAGTTTATCCCCGTGATTTTCCTAGTTATCCAAACCTAAACTTAACATCGAACCACACACCAGGCGTGACGCTCTTACACCCCAAAGACTACGGCCTAAGCCCAAATCCCTCATTCTAGGTAAATTGTGATACATAGGCTCGATACTGCCGCGACGCCTAAAACCTGTAGGGTCCGCTGACATCCACAACCACTGAGACTGAACGTCATGATCCGACATTTCACGCCGAAAATCAAGGTAGTCCCTCGTGAGCCACCCAAATACAAACTCGCTAAAACCTATCCTTCTAAATAAATTAATATGTTTATGATTAAAACGCCACTTAAGTACATAAACCAATACTCATAACAATGTATATATCCAACTATCCAACCATAGTTCAAGTTAAAATTTTACTTCTTATACAAATATATATTAAAATTAAACAATTCTAATACATGGGCCACATCGTGAACCCAAAGCCAAATCCACTTCTTCAAACTTTCCCCGCCTGGTGGGACGAGCCACCTCCATAAAATAAAAATAACAGATCTCTTCATATATGGAAAGAACGGATGAATCATCCACGACTACTTCCACCTGGGCGCAACGCAATGCTAAAATAAAACAATCATCGGCTAAACGCATGATCCTACTTGAATGTCTAACTTACTGACCATACCCGAATTCATCGACTCCCCACACTCGCCTAAGCCCAGATGAGAATCCCGGCGACATTTGTTCGTGGACAACCCTCCATGTATATCAACTCGGACCGCTTCCAACGACATATTTATGGACTAATTCCGGCTGGTTATCAACTGGGCTGCCTCCGACGATCGATATTATTTGCGATCGTTCTCTGATGGTTATCAATTGGGCCGCTCCAACGATTGATATTTAAGGTGGACTACCCTCCCGATAATTATTATTAGTTTTAGGACAACCCCTCCGAATCCATTTTCTAGACTCACCTCTCATGCACCTACTCCTTATCGGCCCTAGGGTGTTCTCAAAGCATATGGAACGCATGATACCAATTCACATACAAGTGTCACATAAATATATAAATATATTGGTATTCACAGAACTAATCAATAATAATCATGTTATGTAATTATGCATTTCATCACATCAAAATTAGTCATGGCCAATGATCAAACACGCAGCAATTGTATCGGCATTAGTCATCAAACATATTAATTCACAAAAATTATTTTTTTGAACACTGGCTCCTAGGAATAGTGAAACCCTCGCTACTATTCTATAAAATCATTCAATCCTAGGTTCACTTTGTGAACCCGGGTTTCACGTCCATTTCCGGCCTCATACAAACCAATACATGCATCAACACATAAATGCACAATTTATCCACCCAAATCATCCATGGACAGTCACAACTGCTCTATTTTTTGTTTCAAAAATTATATCAATCTCTATCCCAGCCAATCGATCAAATCGCCATTCAGTGGTCTCAGTTGAAACCAAACATTGAAAACACTTAAATAAAGTGTAAACCTGCGAGGGAGAAACTCCTACCACGGAGTTTGTCAAAACTCTCAACCGCAATCACGAGTCTGCCCACGAGCGCTTTTTCTTCTTGTCCCGAAGACTTAATCTGATTGTCAAAACTGTAGAGAAGTGGCTCTCTCTAAAACTAAATGGAAAATCGCCGCCCCTGTCCAAATTCTCTTCGCCCGCTTTTTATCACTTTAACTGGGTGACAACGATCATCTCCTATTTTGTCTTCTTTTTTCTTCATTTAAAAATTCAAAATGTCAAATTCCATTTCATCATCCGAGATCAGAATAATTTTGGATTTTTAACCGAATCATGGTAATGAGATGCTTAAATTGCTAATTTCATTTCTTTTTCCGTAAATTAATTTTTCGTGTTACAAAATCGCTTGAATGTGACGTCGCTGCATGGTGCATCAGTGGCAACCCATGTATGAAATTATCTCTATCTTCGGCTTGTTTTACCTTGCTCGAGGATCACCATTTCAGGTACAGGGAGCGATCGGGAAGGCTGCACTCACTAGAGGCCACGTGTTAGAAGAAAGCCGACTTGTGGCTTTGATATTGTTGTATAAATATACAAAATTGTAAACTTTTAATATATGTTTGTATTAAGAGTAATGTGTTAACTCTTGAACCATGTAAGATAGTTGGTTGGATATTTTGTGAGTATAGATGGAGGGGCCCAAGTGGCCATTATTTTACTCGCATATGGACCCTGTGCGGTCATTGTAAACTTGTTGGGATAGGTTTGTACCTTGGATAGAGCTCCCCGTACAAAGGAGACTCTGCCCAATTTTCATGAGTGGTGCTCGTAACCCGACATTCAATAAGATCCCAAGTCGGATAAGGGGCCAGCCAACCATTCCCGCTGTGGGCGCCACATAATTAATATAAAAATAATCGTTTTTTATCTATTTATTAATTTATGATATTATATTTGATTTTGATGATAACTTTAAATCATTTAAATTTTTTGAAATTCTTAATTTAATATATGAAGGGTTTCGTGGAATGAAGGGAAAGATGGCGAAAGTGTTTTAAAAAGTATTAAAAATATATATTTATTTTTAAAGTTGATTGATTCAAACGAAAATAAAATTTATAAAATTTTTCAATGGTTTTATTTAAAATATATTTTATAAAAAATTATATTTATATTTTAAGTATGATTTGTGCTTACTTAAATAAATATTAAATTTGAATAAATATATCATAAAATAAATTTAATTTGATTTTATTTAATATTTAGCATGAGATGATAATTCAAAATTTTAAATTTATCCAATTATGCTTTAATTAATATAAAAATAATTGTTATCTATTTATTAATTTATGTTATTATATTGATTTTGATGATAATTTTAAAAGCTATTTATTTTTTTTGAAATTCTTAATTTAACATATGAAGGGTTTCGTGGAATGAAGGAAAAGAGGGTGAAAGTTGTGAAACCCCGAAAAAATCCAATTTTATAGGAAAATGGCAAAATCGTAATTTCAATAAAAACTAAACTTTTCTAGACATTCTTGATGACAAAACTGGATTTCACTGTCAATCGTCTTCACAAATCTACTACCACGGGACTTTGTCGACCCGAGACAGTCAATTTGCACATTTTTCGGCGCGACCAGGTGTCTAAAAATAGAAAACAGTTCGAGAGACATGCGACATGACAAAAATGTCACCCACTACATGTACTCTTATGACAAATGTTACAAGATTAGAGAGGGGATGAAATGGATGGCGTAGACTAAGCCATGTGTCAAATAGTGACAAAAGGGACAATATGGGAATTTTGAAAATTGTTAATGAGAGTAAGGACAAAAGATGAATAGTGATCATCTTCTCCATTTAATTTGAAGACCAAAACGTGAGGCCACTGAGACAGAAGCTGAGTTTTCATATTTTTAGAGAGAGAGCCACTTTCAGACCGCTGGGCCGACGGACCGCTTGGCTGACTATAAGAATGGAAGTTGTTCTACGCTACGAGGGAAACAGGCACCGCTTTCTTGAGTTTTGACAACCGTGAGGTAGGGGTTTGATCCTAATTGAGCTACACTTCGTTGCTAGTTTTTATTGATGAGATTGAGTTGGATTCGATACTAACGGTTGCTTGATCGGTCCCAAAACTTGAGACCGAAATGTGGAAATTTTTGGAGCTCATTTGGACAACTGGTGACAAAGGTATGGACTGCCTGAAGTACCTTATGTCACATTTTTATACAATAAATTGAAGCTGGCGTATAAGGAGGCCTGGAATGACCATGAAATTAGGTTCCGCAAAGAAGAACTGGAGGTTGGACGCAGTGGCTACCTGACAAATTTCACTCAAGGAGCCAATCGTAAAACAAATTCCCAGATTGTATGAAATGGACCAAAACGCCCATGAGTGGTGTGTGTATGAAATTGTATGAAATGAATGGCTTGAGTCAGTTGATTAATGAAACTAATAGTTAATGCATGAATGTGTTAACATGAGCCACAATTATACAAAAATATAATTTTGTGTGTAGGCCATTGGAAATGGAATAGTGTATAGCTCAAGTGAGCTAATTTGGGTGTTGGTTGATAAACATGGAATAACATGTGGTTTGAGTGCAAATTTGAGAATATTGCATAATTGATGTTATTGATTAAAATAGAGTAACATGTTGTCATGGATTTAACTATATCAATATATGCATGATGATGTATTGGCATGTGTTGTATAAATTGTGTTGAAATGGCATGATGCGTTTCATATGCACCGGGGTAACCTAAAAATTAGGTGTGAGTGCATGGTATGAATTTTCTGAAAAACGAACATGGTTGAGAAAGGAATTTCATGTGATGATTTTTCCTGGAGAATGGGTCGAGGACGGTCCAATGTATCATTTCGGATGAGGACCATGACTGCTTCGGGAAGTTCTCCAACACATTCGCCTCGGAGGGTTGTCCCATATTTTTACCGAAACTCGGTAGGGTATTTTCGAGAACAACAAGTTTTGTTTTTAAAATGGTGTTTTTCTACATACAGGTGCGAGAGGGATTCGGCGAGGACTTTGTGACATGGGTCAAGATTGTGACATTCAAGTAGATCACGCATTTACTCGAGCGCAGGTTGCTTACATTGATCATCGTATATGCACTTAGCGGGAGTAACCCATTTAGGTAATTTCACTAATGAAATGATAGATCACCCCGTCGAGGAATATTATTTCGTGCACAGGAGGTCCAAGAAGACTCCGCCATCCAAGATGCTCCTCTCTCTCTCTCTCTCTCTTCTCTCCTCTTCTCTCTCTCTCTTCTCTAACAAGAAAGTCGGGCTGTGGCTTTGATGTTTTCGTATAATACGTATTAGAATTGTAATTTTAATATGTATCACAGATAAGAGTAATGTATAACCTCAACCATGGAGATTGTCAGGGTTGGATATTTTGATGAGTATTAATAGGCCCAAGAGGCCATTTCTTTATCTGTATACGGGGGTCTCGCGACATATGAGAGATGTGTGATATTTCTGTTTGACAGATATCAACTGACGCCCGGCCTCGGGGCGTCACGCCTTGCATCGAGCCTAGGCATACGAATACCTAGGAGCTCCTGGGCCCGGGTATCCATAAGTTTAGTCCCCCGATACCGCCTTCACAAATTGAGATGAGCTTAGGTACACGAGTACCTAGTGGCTCAGGGGACTCCGGGGCTTAGCCATGGTCTTCGTAGAACTTGTGTATATGAAAACCTAGGGATTTAGGACTCGCTTAAGGCACATCATCGAGGTTTAAGAACATCACCACTTGGTGGCTCCGATGCCAGAGCTTAGGTATGTGATTACTAGTAGTCATCACAGACAAGATTAGAACACTGCATGCATGGCGTTTGATGTGTTACGGTGTGTATAACATGAGTTGTATGTTATGTGATTGTGTGATCATGTGTATGAATTGTGATTGAAATTGTATGCTTAGTGAATAGCATAGGAAAGGTGTTGAACACTAGGGTCGAGAAAATATAGCCTTAGGTGTTCGAGAAGTTTTGGAAAATGGTCTGCACTAAATGTACATTAATAATAATAATAAATAATAATAATCTGAATAGTAGTTCCGCTTTGAATTACAACAGATTGTAGCTGTGAAATTCTGGAAAAAATTTCCAGTTTTTGCACAAGAAAAGGGTAAAAAATGAAACTCTTAAAAATTTTTGAGTTGTATGAATTGCAGTGGTCTAAGCTAATGCATTTCAGGAGTGGCAGGGAGGCTGTTGGAAAAAAAAAAAAGAAAAAAAAAAGTTGCTGGAGTTGGAATGAGCTACTGCCCATTTTCTAAAATTGAGTCACAATACGTATATCAGACAGGGCACGCAAAGAGGTGGCGGTGCACACAATAGACTCCAAATCAGATTGTGGCAATATAGTAGCCGAAAGGTGCACACAGCAGTTTAGCCAGATTGTGGCACACATCAGCCCGAAAGGCATATAGTAGCCTAAGGTGCACATAGCGCCCGAAAGCAGTACACAAATAGCCCGAGGGTAGCATGCAGCAAATGAAGGCACACAACAAAACTGAAAGCAGCACACAAAGAGGTCGAAAGAAAACACAACACCGAAAGCAGCACACAAAGAGACTGAAAGCAGCAGACAAAAGAGGTTGAGCAGCACACAAAGAAATGAAAGCAGCACGCAAGCCCGGGCGCGCAGCCGTGGTGCACCGTGCACTTAACCCGCCTTCACACGTTGCACTTTTCACGCCATCGTTGGAACACTGTTCATGAATCGCTTCACTAACACTGAAACAGAAATTTTCAAAATAATAATATTAATACATTTTTTTTTGGTAGTTTGTTTTCTCCAAAAAGAGCATAAAGGAATGAGAGAAAAAAATAAAAATAAAATAAAATATTTTGAAAATAAATTAAAATCAAATCAAATGAAATAAAATATTTTAAAAGGAAATTTTCTAAAATAAAATTTTTGTTGTTGATTTTGATTTGAGATATTGAATTAATCGTCTTGCATTTCCTAAGAATGTAAGGACATTGTGTATGAAATGTTTTTGATGGTATGAATATCTCTGGTCAGGTTTCGAGCCTGTAGATATCGCATTATAATTTAAATTGCATTTGAAATGTGTAGATGGCTGAATGTAGTGTGAAGACGAGAGGGCGTCCACTGCACCGGTCAGCACCACTCAAGCCAATTGAAGAAAGCTCATGGAGGTCAGAGGATTGCGTCATTGCTTATCGCATGTGCATGTGCAATAGTGAGCCAGGGTGGGTCAAACAACTTACAGTGCTTAGAAGCATATCATCCTCCATTAGGCAAGGAGGGAAAGGTAGATGACATACGAGGCATCCAAGATATGGGTGTTGGTACTAAGAGGAAGGAAGATCCACCTTCTTCCAACCCGAGGCACATACATTTCGCTTTGCAAGGAGATTCAGATGTGGTTTAGGTCATCAAGACCAAGGTCAGGATGGGACATTTAGTAAAGCAGGGCAAATGATGTGTTATTTCTGCCAACAGCCTGGACACTTTCGATAGGATTGTTCATAGAGGCAGGAATCCCAAGGTTATGGGACACCCGGGCCCAATCATCATGAGACGAAGGTGGTTTCCAATCAGATAAGCGATGGTGTGCTACCATTGCTAATAACCCGACATGAGGAGGGATTGCCCCTGCAGATGTGGATCCCGTGGTTTTGGGATAACGCACTCTGGCCAAGAATAGGACAGACGGGACACAACCCATTCATCCACCTCCTACTATGGGTCGAGGGACCGTGATTTCCGCCTGTGGTGTCAGACCAAAGACCTAGTACTTCACGACGGGTCACATATGCTGTGGTCGAGCAGGCCGAGGTCGACCACGGATTTGCAAGCCTAGAGTTCGGTCGTCGCGCATGACGTGTTACCATTACTCGCAACCGGTACGTGAGGCGTAGATTGTCCAGAGTGCGTAGATCTCATGGGTACGTAGACTCCAGCATTCTTTGATTTAATGGATATACGCGTATACTTATACCTCGCACTTGCTGCCTATAGTATGCTTTGAATCGATGCACCGTCTATTCATTAATGCATCTTCAGGTGATATATTCGGGCTTAGAGGTCGAGTTGATCGATGTGTCAAGATCGCGGAGTCGCATCCTGCTGATTCCGCTTCATGATGCATCTGGAGCGGTGGCGGCAGATATACCGGTGTTGATGCCGCCTGCATTGACGCAGCTGACAAAACTACTCCGTTGTCAAGAATTGGATCTTAGCCGTGTTGTCATACCGGCACGGTCTCGAGTTGGGTGAGGTTACATTTGCACATGGTCGATGTTATTGGTGCGTGAATTTCCCCGGACGTAAATTCTTTTTGGCAGGAGGGAGAATGTGAAACCCCGAAACCAATTTTCTCGAAATGGCAAAATAGTAATTTCGGTAAAATCGAAATATGACAAAACGGATTTCACCGCTGGGAATCGCCTCAATAAATCACGCTACATCGAATTTCGCCACTCGAGACGATCTAATTTGCACATTTTCGATAAGACTCGTGCCCAAGTCGTAAAACGGGTTTGAGAGACATGTGATATGACAAAAGTCACCCACTACATGTACTCTTGTGACACATGTTACAAGATTAGAGGGGATGAAATGGATGGCTTAGATTAAGCCATGTGTCAAATAGTGACAAAAAAGGACAAGATGAGAATTTTGGAAATTGTTAATGAGAGTAAGGACAAAAGATAAATATCTATCTTCCATTTAATTTTTAAGACCAAAACGAGGGGTTGAAACTGAGACACAGAAAGTTAGGTTTTATATTTTGTGAGAGAGAAAGAGCCACTTCTCTATAGAATTCATATCACCAACCGATTTCATGGAGTAAGAAGGAAGTTGCCCTCTACTACGAGTGCAACGCGCGGGAACCGGGGCTAGAGTTTCGACAAAATTCATGAGGTAGGGGTTTTTGGTCCATTTGGGTTAAGCACTTTGGTTAAGTGTTTCTATTGATGATTGAGTTGATTTGAGGCCATGAGCGGCCGTTTGATCGGTCCTAAAACTTAGGACCGAAATGTGGAAATTTTTGGAGCTCATTTGGACAGTCCTTGAGAGTGTATGGATTGTTTGGGTACCTTGGGTCATGATTTATACAATAAATTGTGCTTTGATGTGTATGAGGTCGGGAATGACCATGAAATTAGGTTTCGCAAAGAAGAACTATATTGATGAGTGGCTGCCTCGGCTGACAATCCACGGGAGCTTTAGTTTGTGGAATCAGAAACAACCTAGATCAGATGAAATGGACCAAAATGTCCATGAGTGGTGTGCATGAAATTGTATGAAATGAATGGCTTGAGTTGTTGATTAATGAACAATAGGTTAATGCATGAATGTAAAGAACATGAGCCACAATTATACAAAATATAATTGTGTGTTTAGCCATCGAAATGGAATAAAGGTATGTACTTCAAGGAGCTAATTTAAAAGTTGGTTGATAACATTGAATAAGATGTGGTCGAGTGCAAATATGAGAATATTGCATAATTACGTTATTGATTGAAATATAACATGTTATGTGATTAACTGTATATCAATATATGCATGATGATGTGGCTGGCATGTGTTGTATAAATTGTGCTGGAAATGGCATGATGTGTTTCATATGCACCGGCAACCTAAAATTAGAAGGAGTGCATGATATGAATTTCTAAAAACGAACATGGTTGTGAAAGGAATTTCACAGATGATTTTCCGTGAGAATGGGCTGGGAGACGGGTCCACAGATCATTTTACGAAGACCATGACTGCTTTAAAGTTCTCCAACACATTCACGGAGGGTAGTCTCATATTTTACCGAAACTCCCAGACAGATTTTTGAGAATAACAAGTTTTTGTTTAAAATGCAGGTTTTCTCATGGCTTGGGTTAGTTGCAGAGTCAGGAGACTTTGATGGTTGGGTACTAGACATCCAAGTAGGATCAATGATGCATTGAGTGTGTGTTTACACGATCATTGCATACGCACTTAGCGAGTAACCCATTTAGGTAATTTTTACCATCGAGTTTGATAGCTCACTCCCCATCGAGGAATATTATTTTAGGTACAGGAGCGTTTCGAGAAGACGCCATCCTTAGAGGCCGATTTTAAAGAAAGCCTGGCTTGCGGGCTTTGATTGTTTTATAACATGTAATAGAATTGTAATTTTAATATGTATTTCAGATACAGTGAATGATAACTCTCAACCATGAGATAGTTGGTTGGATATTTTGATGAGTATTGGTTTAGGGCCCAAGAGGCCATTTTTATTCAGATATGGGCCCTGACATATGAGACATGTAGATATTTCCGCGGTTGATGGAAGTCAACGACTCTGTTTTGGCATCTACAAAGCGTTTAAAAAGTATTAAAATATATATTTATTTTTACAGTTGATTGATTCAAACTAAAATAAAATTAACAAAATTTTTCAATGGTTTTATTTAAAATATATTTTATAAAAAATTATATTATATTTTGGGCATGATTTGGGTTACCAACAAATATTAAATTAATAATATATCATAAAAAATAATTTGACTATTTTTATTTAATGTAAGACCCGAGAAATTCCACCGAAAATGGCAAAATCAGTACTGGCTATAAAATTGTAATTTTGCTAAAATCCAAATTTATCTTCCAGATCTCTGATGACGAAAATGGATTTCACCGTTGAACTGCCGCTCACGCAAATTCAGCTAACAAATTTCAGAGACCAAGACAATCAGAGTTTTGGCAAGACGTTATATATCGCGTTTTGGTGCCAGAAACAATTTTCACACTTACTTAAAGTCAGATATAACACGATCACGTATCATGGGCGCATGAGTAGAGAAACGATGAAAACGGATCGTCAGATAAACATTGAACGCCAAACCTGGGAGTTAAGGACATAAATGTCATTTTGAAATTTGAATAAATGAGGAAAATGCCAAAATAAGGAATAGTGCATCTTCTTCTTCTTTTAAACCAAGACAAAACGTGAAAATCAGAGGAAAAGGTCCAGTAGCTAGAAAATGGCGATTTTCCTTTAGAGAAAGAGAGACTTCTCTTCCAAATATTTTGATCCACCATCGCATTTTAGGACAAGAATGAAAATATCAGCTGTAGAGGACTTGGTACTGGGATTGTAGAGGTTCACTGAGGTGGATTTGATCCCACTTGGGTTTTGTATTCTTTATTTAAGTGTATTTAATGGAGCCTGAAGTTGATCGAGCCGTGAACGGGTCAGCTTGATCGGTCCCAAAACTTCTATAGAATCGAATTTTGAGAAATTTTTGGCCGCATCGACGGGTGTAGACGTGAGGGGCTGTTTGGCATTAATCAAATTATGGTATAAATCATGCGGTCAAGGTTTACAACGTTTAAATGGTCGTGGAAATCGCTTTACAAAGTGAACCGACGACGGTGGATTCTCCGAGAATAGTAACTATGGCTCTAATTATTCCCGAGAATGGTGTCTACAAAATAATTTTTGTGAAATAATGTGTTTGGTTGAGTAATTCAAATCGAGCTGTTTCGTAGTTTTTTTGATCATTACCAAGGAGCTAATTTTTGCATGGAATGTGAAATTATACAACATGATTGTGTGATTTAAATTATGTGGAATATATGCATAATTATATATTTGCATGTGTTATAGAATTGAAATATGAAATTGGCATCACATTCCATATGCATCAGCATCCTAGACGATAGGAGGGAGTGCATGAGGTAATTCTTGAGAGAATGATTGCAGGGTTGTCTAAAAATAATGAATATCTGAGGTAGTCCAACAAAATATCAATCGGGTTTGGTCAGCCCAATTGATACATCGGAGGATAGTCCACATAATATCAATCGGCCTGGGAGTCGGGCCAAATTGATAAAGACACTCCGAGGGTAGTCCATATAAAATATCAATCGTCGGGAGTCACCAATTGATATATCTCTGAGGGTAGTCCACTAAATATAACATCTGAGTCGGTCCACTACTTATATCGTGAGGGTAGTCCACAACAATAACAAATATCTTTGTTGTAATAATGTTTCATCGTGGCTACAAGTATGAGGGAGTCTGAGGACTCCTGAATATGAGTTGAGTATGTAGACATTTAAGTAGATCACGCATTTACTTCCAATGTTTGTTTTCATTGGAGCATTGCATATGCAATTTAGGTGGAGAGAAGCCCATTTGGGTAGATTCACCATCGAGCAAATAGCTCACCTCTGTCGATGGATACTATTTATTGCATGGAGTGCGAGGAGACTCGCCGCCCTAGACTCCAGTTTTTGTAAGAAATAAATGCTGGCTGATGGTATTACATGTATTAGAATTCTCTAATTTTAATATATGTGTTGTATAAGAGTAAACTTTGAACTCTTGAACTATGGTTGGATAGTTGGATATATATATACATTGTTATGAGTATTGGTTTATGAGCCAAAGTGGCCGTTTTAATCATAGACCGTTATATTGGACTGTTTGGGACAAGTTTTATGCAGGTGTTGTATTTGGGTAGAGCTCACCGTACAAAGGAGACGGCTCCGATTCGTGAAAATGCCAAGTTACCCGACATTCACGAGTATTCCGCGAGTTGATGGGTAGTCAACGAACCCTGCTTCTGGGCGCTACATTTTAATATTATTTAGCTTGAGATGATAATTCAAATTTTTAAATTTACCAATTATGCTTTAATTAATATAAAAATAATGTTTTTCTATCTATTTATTAATTTATGTTATATTGATTTTGATGATAATTTTAAAAGCTATTTAAATTTTTTAAATTTTAATTTAATATATGAAGGGTTTCGTGAATGAAGGAAAGATACGTAAAGTGTTTATAAAGTATTAAAAAATATTTATTTATTTTGTGCTGATGAATTCAAATGAAAATAAAATAATAAAATTTTTCAATGGTTTTATTTAAAATATATTTTATAAAAATTATATTTCGAGTATTTTGGCACGAAGCATTTAAATAAATATTAAATTTGAATACATATATCATAAAAATAAATTTAATTTGATTTTTTATTTAATATTTAGCTTGAGATGATAATTCAAAATTTTAAATTTATCTAATTATGCTTTAATTAATATAAAAATAATGTTTTTCATCTATTTATTAATGTATGTTATTATATTGATTTTGATGATAATTTTAAAAGCTATTTAAATTTTTTGAAATTCTTAAGTTAATATATTTTGCGTGTCATTTGATACTGATCCAAGTTACTAAGACAAAGATATTGAGACGATATGCCACAAGATTCTCAAATTTAATGATTGATACCTCGACTTTGAACTGTGTTTTAAAAATAGAAATTAGATAAAAGTTAGGTTTTTGAGACAATGAAATAAGGGAAGCTAAGTGGCCCTTTATATACATTAGAGTTTTACCTTGACTTAAAAATTAAATGTTAAGTAATGTTAATAAAATGTATCATAGCTTGTCAATTTTAACCCTAACTTAAAATATTTGTAAAGGTAAGCTTATATTATGTCAATACTATTGCCCCTAAATTGAACCTTTGTCAAGGTAACATCCAAATGGCTCATGTATGTAGTTGTTTTCAATAATAATAGCTTACAATAAGTTATATTTACATAAGTAATGTACGACCATGAATTTAAGTGCCTATGAAATAGTAAATTTCGTTAAATCGCTTAGGTATTTGATCGAAACGCTTAAATGAATAGTAATTTTTGGAAAAAAGCCCTAAAATAAAAAAAAATGTTCATAATAATGTATTAGCCTGAAGAAGTTGAAATAGATTAAATCGAAATTATGTTGAGGGTGAAATGCAATTTTTCTCGAAAATGGCAAAACTAATTTGCCATAGAAAATTCGAAATTTTATAGATCTCTTTGATGATCAAACAGATTTCACCATTTAATCTGCCTCCGAAATCTAGTTACCCAGTCAATTTTTGTTGAATTCCGAGACAGTATGATTTTCACGAAATTCGAGGCGAAGACCGTCGAGTGTACCCCGAAAACGAAATTTTTAGAAAAATCCCAAAAAATGTCAAATATTTAAATAATTTCGATTTAAGATAGATGGAACTGAAATCAGGATGAAATAAATTCTTTAGGAGCGAAAACGGAACCGAAAAAGTGTGACACATGCCGACGCGCGCCACGGTCCACACTATAAATATCCTAAAAATATCTAATGTCAGCTATTTGGTCTCGCCAAACCGTAAGAGATAGAGTAAGGAGAGAGAGAGAGAGAGAGAGAGAGAGAGAGAGAGAGAGAGAGAGAGAAGCGATCTTCCTCTTCATCCGGCTGCATTACTTACTTGATCTCGTTAGGGTCGAGAATAGTCGATCTACGCGACGAGGTCTACGAGTGGGTACAAGAATCACAAGATTCTACCAAGGTCCAAGGTTCGGGTTTTCACGGAAACCGAGAAAAGGTGGTGTCCCGGGAAATCACGCCATTTGAGGTAGGGTTTTTCTTCTACTCGGGTTAATTTCGGTCGAAGGGCATGAGGTATCAAATGGAGATGATGTCCAGTTTTTTTTCTCCGACTCTATGACTGTATTTTGGCTATAACTTGGCCATCACTCATCCGAATTGATTGATTCAAATTTCTAAGTAAACTAGACTGATAGGAGAACATTGTACCTTGAAATAGGTCTATCCAAATTCGGACCCATTTGACCAAAAGTATTCAAAGGAGCTATGTTCAGCAAATGTTATGTTATGCTTTTAAGACTCCATGATCAGATTTTTGATATATTTGACCATCACTCATCCGACCGAAAGTGATTCAAATTATTAAGTAAACTAGACCGATATGAGAATACGTCTCACGAAATAGGTCAATCCAAATTCCACCCATTGGGACTCAAATTCATTCAAAGTGCACCAAAGACACTAATTCCTAGGGGGACGGTGAATGGTCATGGCCTCCACCTTGGCCATAACTCTTCGTCCGACCCGTTTGGGTGTTCTTGGACTCTATGGAAATCCATTGAGTCAAGATTCTAACCATATTTATTTAGATGACAGGATGAACATAAAGTGACTGAGGTAATATATGATTGCACCAAGTGTCCAAAGGTTTGGTTAGGTCGATGTGAATAGTCGAAGCTCTAGCATGAATTGTCATGGGTATGTCAGGCTATTGTATGGGGTAGTAATTGCCAAGTGAGTTAGCATAAGAAAAATCATGAGAACAAAAGATAAGCCGAGTTCAATTGATTTAATCACTGAAGTGATTCAATGCTTAAGGGTCAGCTGGAAAGTATAATATAGTTAATGGTTTAATCAATAAGATTACGTATGGGATGCGAATGACATGCACTGTGGTGGAGGTTGTGATTATGCACAAGGGTGACGAACGCCTGGTCCCGAGAGGGTGTACGGTACGCGGTAATCGTGAGGGTCGTATTTGTACACCAAAAGACTTTTAGTGCCATTGTAGTATTCTTGAAGTTGTTATTAAGGATTAAAACTGTAAAGTTTTCTAAAGAATTGTGGCACTTTGTAATAAGAAAAGTGAAGGGGTAAAAGTACAAATTATGAAATTTTAAAAGATAATAATATTTAATAAATTACTAAATGGCTCGTGTGTTCTGTAAAATTCCCCCAGATCTAATATGATGAACCTGATCGCGCCGTTAAATTGGCTCTCGAATCTAGTGACCCGCAAAAGTTTCGTTGAATTCCGAGGCATTTAACATTTTACGAATTTCTAAAGATTTGTGCGTAGAGGAAACTCGATAACGGGATTCGGAAAATTATGAAAATTGTCAAATATTTAAAGAATATCCAATTAAGATAAATGGAATTGAAACCGGGACGAAATAATTTGTTTTGGGCTGAACGGACGAAGGGAAAGAAAAGGGACATGTGGGTCCCATTTAAAAAAAAAGATAAAGTCAAAACTAAAGGAGAAAATGGCGCATGTGAGTGAAGGGAGACGATTTTTATTTTCTCTTTCTTCTTCGCTTTCTCATATCTACTTTAATTGGGATCGTAGATTTCGTCTTCTGGCAAAGAACGAAAGCTCATGAGACGAGGGCTACGCCAGGTACCAAAAAACACCTGATTTCGCAGAGAATTCAGGGTAAAAGTCTGAAAATCCCAATTTTTGGTTTTTCTCAGATTTATGACGTTCTAACAGTCAGAATTTTTCGACCAAGAGGCAAAGCTATACTCTGTTACCTACTAGAGTTACGCTGTGGTACCAAATGTGGATTTCGCCAATGTTTGAATACGTATATGAATAGTGAATATGTATAAAAAGTACTATGAATAGTGAATATGTAAATGAATAGTGAATACATATAAATACATATATGAATAGTGAATACGTATGAATAGTGAATACGTAAATGAATAGTACTATAAATAGTAAATGTGTATATGAAATAGTGAATACGTATGAATAGTACTATGAATAGTGAATACGTAAATGAAAAAAAAATGTAATTGTAGCACCAAGTATTCAAATTGCTTGTCAGGTTGGACGGTGTGGTCTAATACACGAATGTGCGTATAACAGCGGAGTAAGAGAAGTTATGAAGTCATGCTCAATTATTGTAAAAGGAAGGTGAGTGTTCTAAACCTATTTTTCCAATACTAGTGTATTATATTATAAACTTTTTTACACTGGTATTTAATGATTTTGATTGTAAACCATATTTGAAAAGAAAGCAATGAGTTTAGCAAGCAAGTAAATGATTTTGATTTTAAACAATATGTGAAAAGCAAATGAGTAATGGTTTTGATTTATTCAACCATATTTAAAAAGCAAGCAAGTAAATGGTTTTGATTTTAAACCATATGTGAAAAGCAAATGAGTAATGGTTTTGATTTATTCAACCATATTTAAAAAAACAAGCAATGAGTTCAGTAAGCAAGCAAATGGTTTTGATTTAAAACCATATTTAAAGCAAACACTGGTTTCGAATTATTAAACCATGTTTCAAAGAGCAAGCAAAAGAATATTTACTTAAAATAGGGCCTTACGCGCTAGCTGGGATTTTGGGTGACTACACTAAATTATACATTTATAATCTGGTCAATTCCAACATATTTACCTAAAAAGACGGGGCTAAGGCCCTTCCACCTAGGTGATGCTGACTCAGTCCTTCCACCCAAGACTACGATTTCCAGCTCCCCGTGGTTCACTAGGTACACTCCAGCAAGGCCTCCAAAGAGGTTGATGATTTATCAGCATGTTTATACAGACTAAAATGCAACCACCGGTGCACTGGGTTGAGCCCAGTTCCGCTTTGATTTCAAACGACTCCGCTGAGCCTGTGCTCCCGTGGTGATTTTGGGGCAAATCCATTGAGCCTAGGATCCCGTGTTTATTTAAAAAAACAAGCTTGAGCTCAGCCCGGATTCCCCGAGATTTGCACAAAGGTTGTAATTTATAATATTTTGTAAGGAAATTTTTAGTTATATATCGGAGTATAGCGTATGTACATAGTGTAGTTGTGAATATGTGTTTGGCTGCCAATTTCATATTTGAAATATGTGTTGTGTATGTAAGACGAATTCTCCTATATGCAACCGTCATGATGTCGAGGTTTTACCGCTGCCAAGAGTTTACAAAATCATAAGTTAGAAAAGGAAAAAATTTTATACGAGGTTTAAGCAAGCAATACGGCTTCGCTTCACAGAAATTTCTAGTCGTTAGAGGTAACGACTAGAGATTTATGTGGAGTGGCCGGCACACCCGCCGATAGTAGGGGGTGGGGGTGTGTCAAGGTGGTATCAGAGCATAAGGATACACTAACCTAAGACTTGAGGAGATCTGATACCATGTCAAGATGGTATCAGAGCATAAGTTGGTATAACCTAAGGCTTGAGGAGAAATGATCACAACACAAGTTGGTAATAGAGCCGAGTCTTAAGAAAACCTGTGTTATACACAATTTACACTACTAGCAAACATGCAATTTCAAATTCAAAGTACATACATATGAAGTGATTCAAAGTATTAAACAATTAATTTTTTTGGAAATTACAGCACTATGTCAAGAAGAGGACGTAGAGATCGTCCTAGGAGTCATTCCAATGGCTCTGCTCCCGTTTATCATGAGAGATGAGCACGTAGTTGGTTCCACTACCGCCTCTATGAATGAGCCTCCAGCAACAGGTTATGCTGGACCATTTTGGACACCAGAGAGAGCTCAAGTTCCAGGATAGTTTACGGCAGAGCAGGTGGCACAGATTGCATAGCTAGTGGCCTTAGCGACGTCAAGAATGCACCACCACCACCTAGAGTTTATCAAGAACCCTGGGGTCAATAGAGGAGAGTACAAAAGCCGGGCGCCAAGCTATATGACTCAGAGGGTGATCCGTACAGCCCGGGCTATGGCTACACCGAGTAAATAAGGTTTACGGAGTTATGGGCTGCACGGATGAGCAAAGAGTCTTGCTTTCCAGTTTTTTAATGGAAGACAGGGATAAGGATTGGTGGGATGTCGTGGAGAGGAGGTATCCTAATGGCATATCATGGGACCAATTTCAACAAGAGTTCATTGATAGGTTCTTTCCTCAGAGTCACAAGGATTCAAAAATTGAGGAGTTCTTCAGATTAGAGTAGAAGAACATGTCAATATCAGAATATGAGAAGAGGCTCACAGAACTAGTCAGATTGGTTCCATATATTAATGCCGGATGGTCCTCATGCAAAAAGGGTTTTGTCGATTTAAACACCTGGACAGAGTGCATTTGTCATGGTTCCTAGGGAATATATTTGGGGACTTTAGTTAAGGCCGCTTCGAGAGTTGAGAAAGTACTACATCTATGTATCGCAGATGTGAAAGTAAGAGGAGTGCAATTCGCACTTCCCAACAGAGCTCGGACAAAGACAACAAAAGAGAAACAAGGGTAGAGGTTATAGAGGCCGAGGTGCGTGTCGAGAGATATCTCTAGTCGATCGCCGAGGCCCCCAGCTGCAGCGGGAAGTGGCACCTGCAGTGTTCCTTCCGTCATCATATGTGTCGAGGCGACACCATGGGGAGTGTAAGAGATATAGTACGCAGTGTTTCCATCAGGGCTGAAGGCATTTCATTAGGGAGTGCCTCTCAATTGACTGGGTAGACATCGCAGCGCCCAGATACCCCCACACCTGAGATGAGCACGCAGAGGTCTTTAGGGAGAGGTTTCCTAAGGTAGGGCTCGCATGTACCAGAGGCAGAGGTGACCGTATGAGGCGCAGGTAGTGCCCTGTGTGGATGCACAAAGCCCCGTACTCAGTCGTAGTTTATGTCAGACTCAAGAAGATGCGCATGCAACCCGCACGGTCAATGATATTATTTCTATCCTAATCATGCCGCATATACATTAGTGATCCAGAGCCACGCATTCATTCGCATCCGCATTCTAGATCGCCGTATAGAGGCCCAACCATTAGAGGTCGATGAGAGTTTCCTTCTTAGCTGAGATCCATTCCTCGCATTGCATTAGTCGTAGATAGTGGAGAGTTCTGATTGGGGGACAAGAGTTCCCAACAGATCTTATAGCCTTAGATATGAGGGACTTTGATGTGGTTCTCAGATGGGATTGGTCACCACCATGTGAGCCACATTAGATTGTTATAAAAAGGAAGTAAAGTTACATAGGATAGGGAAATTGGAGGTAAAGTTCAGGGGAATACGCAGAGAGTTATCTTCTAATATGATCTCTGCCATGGCAGCGCAGAGAATGTTGCGTAAGGGTTGTCAAGGTTATCTAGCTTATGTGGTGGAAAAAGGGAAGGAGGGGACTATGGTTGATGAAATTCCAGTTGTTAGAGATTTCTCAGATGTGTTCCCAAATGATATTGTAGGATTACCTCCAGAAAGAGAGGTGGAGTTCACCACTGATTTTATCCCAAGGACTGAGCCCATTTTCATTCCTCCTTATAGGATGGCTCCTACAGAGTTGAGAGAGCTTAAGGCTTAGTTGGAAGAATTGTTGAGTAAGGGATTCATTCGACCTAGCATATCCCCATGGGGAGCTCGAGTTCTTTTCATGAAAAGGAAAGATGGGAGTTTGCGGTTGTGTATAGATTAAAGGCAATTAAACAGAGTTACCATCCGCAATCAGTATCCACTCCCTAGTATCGATGAGTTATTTGATAAACTCCAAGGGTCTCGAGTATACTCCAAGATAGACTTGAGGTCGGGGTATCATCAGTTGAGGGTACAGGAGAGTAATGTACCTAAGATTGCATTCAGGACACGCTATGGGCATTATGAGTTTCTGGTGATTTCGTTTGTATTGTGATCGTAGGAGGGTTACCGCCACACACGTGATGGTTCGTGATATTACTCGTGTGGGGATAAGCATGATGTTTACCCTGACGTGTATGACCTCAAGTGGCACTGATAAATGATAGGTCGCTAGTAAGCCTTTACTGGAGGACGAGGCAGACAAGGTTTGAGTCTCCATTTCTGTATGTGAGTTTGAGGGATGTTTTTCCGCACGAAGTTACCAGGATTACTTCCTCGCAGAGGGATGTACTTTGTCATTGAGCCACACCCTAAAACACGTCGCCCCATTTCTATGGCTCCGCATAGATGTCGCCGCTGAGTTGCAAGAACTCGTCCGCATAGCAAGCATTATCGACAAGGGTTTCCCATTAGACCGAGCACTCACATTGGGGCGCCCGCTCGCTTGCTAAGAAAGATAAGACCCTTCGACCGCGGCGCTGACTACCGACGGAACAGGCGTGACGATCAAGAATCGGCATCCTTTAACGAGGATCAAGGATTCGCTTGATCAATCGAGAGGGATGCCGTGTACTCTAAGATGATCTCCGCACCTGCACCACGCCTGAGAGTTAGAGATAGATATCCCCAAGACAAAGAGTTCGTAATGTGGTACGGGCATTTCGAGTTCATGATGCCCTTCGATTGACAAATGTACCAGCAGTATTCATGCGGATCTCATGCATACGGTCTTCCACCCCTACTTAGATCGGTTTGTGGTAGTTTTCGTGGACGATATATTGATATACTCCGAGACATAGGAGGATCATGAGGATCACTTGAGGGTTGTTCTCCAGAACCTGAGAGACCACCAGTTGTATGCCAAATTCAACAAGTGTTAATTTTGGCTTACTGAGGTGAGATTTCTGGGACACGTCGTGTCGGCTTCAGGTGTGTCAGTAGACCCTGAGAAGGTTAAGGCTATTACACTGGGGAGACGCCGGCTCATCGAGATAATGCAGCTGATCAATGATATTACAGGAGGTTCATCGAGGATTTCTCCCACTAAAGACTGGCGACTAAGTTGTACCCGTATGAGGCCGGTGTTCGAGCCGAATGACTCGCAGAGATGGCATTCACAGAATTGAAATGGAGGCTTATCACTTATTCGGGTAGTCCCTAAAGGGACAGGAGTACTCGTGCGGTACGCGGATGCTTTAAAGGACTGACCGATGTGTTTTGATGCAACCGGGAGTGGCAGGGCTTATGGTTCTCGATAAATAAAAGAATCATGAGCACTACTCTCTACACATGACATGGAGTTGGCAATCATTGTCTTCTACTTTGGAAGATCGGCTCCACTACTATACTACGAGGATTTCGAGCGTACTGCACCACAAAAGTCCAAGTATATTTCACACGTAGGGACTCCCAATATGAGGCAACGCAGATGGATGGAGTTCCTAGAGGATTATGATTTCACTTTGCATTACCATCCCGGTAAGGCAAATGTGGTGGCTGATGCACTCAATCGGAAGTCACGAGGAGCATTGGCTAGTATAGCTTCCCAGGAGTGGCGGATGCTCGAGACTGTGGACAAATAAGGCGCATAGCGGTAGCAAGATCGTGGTGTTATGGAAGTTTAGCGGCTACGCCTTCCCATCGATCAAGGTGGATCGAAGTTCAGTGATGCGACACGCAGGTAAATGGCTCATCAAGGATCGGCACGGCCAAATATGGGTGATGAAGGTCAAGCACGGCTAATCGGTGACGCCTCAGACAAGGGACGGGTTGTGGTCTCAAATTTCTGATAGGTTGAGAGAGGATATCCTCGGGAGTTCCATCAAGCCTGCTTTAGCTAGATCCACGTGGTACGGCGATGTATTAAGATTCGCCGCCGTGATACGCAGCCGGGATGAAGAGGACATGATTTGGGATTTGTTCTACCTGCCTCACATGTCAGAAGTAAAGGCCGAGCACCAGAGGGTTTACCGGCTACTCCAAACACCGAGGAAGTGAGTATGCGAGCATGTCACAATGGACTTTGTGGACTCACTTACCACTAACATCGCAGAGACATGATGTAAAGGTGGGTCATGTTCGACCCGCCACTAAGTCAACACATTTCTTAACCAGGCGGATGACCTTGCATCGGAGGAATTCCTACTGTGCCGATATGGGGGCAAGAGATATTGTTAGGGTTACATGGAGTACCAGATCCATCATCTAGATGTAGATCCCGCGGTGTTCATGGCACACTTTTGGAAGAGTTTCCAGAAGGCCATGGGGACACGGTTGATGATGAGAACCTCTATTCATCCATAGACAGATGGTTAGTCGGAGAGGACTATACATGATTTAGAGGACATGCTGCGAGCATGCATCCTAGATTATAAGGGGCAGTCAAGAGAGAGTTTGGCCTCGTAGAATTCGCCTACAACACAGCTATCAAAGGTACATGACAAGCACCCTATGAGGCCTTATATGAGAGGCCATGGCGATCTCAGATTTGTTGAACGAAGGTGGGAGAGAGCTACACCACAGGTCCTGACTTGATACAAGACACCACAGAGAAAGTGGATTTGATACGGAACGCTTCCTCACGGCCGAGCCGACAAGAGTTGCGCCGATAAGTGGCGTATGACCTCTCAGAGTCGAGGCGTGTGATCATGTCTTCTTAAAGGTGATGCCTAAAAGAGGATGTCATATTTACAAGCAAGGGCATATCTAGAGTTTATTCGGCCCTTCGAGGTACTCGAGAGGGCGGGGCGCTGGTACACCATTAGCATTACCGCCGAGTTTATCAGGTGTCCATGAGGTATTCCATGTCTCCATGCTCTGGAAGTACACTCCAGATCCAGCACATATAGTGGATTGAGGCGAGCTTGTTATTGATGCAGATGGGACCTTCGAGGTGGGACCTGTGCGTATTATGGATAGTCGAGAGCAGGTTTTGCAACACAAAACTATGAGGCTAGTAAAGGTGTTGTGGAAGCACCGAGGAGTGGAGGAGGCAACATAGGAACATGAGGACACGATGCTTACCAGATATCTTTTCCTCTTTCAAGACGAAGGTATGTAAATTAGTCATTGAATGGTAAATGATTGTTACATATGCATGTGATTGTATGTATATGTGAATTTCGACGAAATTAAGGGGGAGGATGAGACCGTAAAGTAAATGATAGATACAAGCCGCAAACCTGGAATTTCTAGATATCTGATGACGACACGGATCACACCGCTGAGTTCGGGCCTGCAACTCTAGGTACATCGAATTGTCAATTCGGCTACGCTTAAAATTTCACGTATTCGAGGTAAATGGACGAACGAGAAAGTGACATCGTGAGATGAGTATTGCATGCCATGTAACACTTTGAGGCGGGTGGCACTTACATTAGTGGAGGCCAAGTGTCAAGTCGAAACCATGCATGCAAGATAGTGATAAGGAAGTGGGATATGGTGACATGTGGCATGCTTAGTGTCAAAGGAGGCATGAGGTGTTCTACACCTAGGGAAGGCTTCTCCACCTAAGAAAAATATGTTCGTTGGAATGGAGGAGAAAGAAAAAGAGAAAAAAGGGAAAAAAAATAAAAGGGGAATAGAATGAAAAAGAAAGGGAACTAGCAAAGCCTCCTACTTACGAACGAGAGTTAAAAGTAAAGGAACGAATTTACGCCAAGAGGTAGGGTCTTCAGACGTAGTTAATTCATTCAGAGCTATGACATGGCTATGAGGTTTAGCCCCGTGATGGGCTGGTTCAAAGAACAGCTTGACGTAAACTGGCTGTGGTGGGACTGGTTTTTTTGGTTCAGAGCCAGTTGTTTCCAAACTACGTCGAACCTGATTTCCTTGGCCGCCGATACGAATCGGATATCGATGATCTTATGTGTGGTTATTACTTGTTTGAATAACTTGAAGATTTTGTGAATATTGATGCTGATATACCATGCTCGATATATTAACATGATGCTTGAGATGAAGCATGAATATAACGGTTGTATGGTTTTCGCGATGCAATACGAGATATTATGCAGTGACATTATCATCGCATGTGCACGGGTACATCGCATAAATCGGGTGTGAGTGCATGAAAAAAATGGGTACTCGGAGGGTTGTCCAATAAATTATTTCGGAGGGTTGTCCAATGAATTATATCGGTGGTTTGTCCAATGAACACTATCAAAGGGTTGTCCAATAAAAGGGTTCTCGGAGATCGTTCAATGGTTTGATACTCGGAGGAGGTCTGGTGGATTTAAAAACAAAAAGCTTTTGTTTTGAAAACAGTTTTCATACATGACAATTACATGTGTGAAGGAGCTCTGAGGACTTAAAACTGGTATTGACATAAACATTCATATAGAGATATGCATATTTTATATGAACGTGTGTGGAATGATTTTGTGATTATGTCATTGCATGCACTTAGCGGGAGTAGCCTCAGAGATCACATCAGCGTGAGTTTCACTCCCACATGGAAAACATTTCGTATTGAGGTACACCAAGAGGAGGCACTTCATGAGGCCTTAGTCGAGAAGAAGGTCAAAGATGGTCATGTATTTTGTAAAGTCTCGTTAAAACCCATTTTGTTATATATCAATCGCTATCCGGCCAGATATAGTGTGAGATAAATTGTAATTAAACTCAGTTCACATGTTTTTTGTAAAGGTTTTCTCTTACCTTGTTATTTATAGTCCGACATTAATACTGATTTTTTGTTGGTAATTAAAGGGAATTTGGCCCTATTTCCTTCTGGTATATCGAGCCTCGCAATGATTCTGATGGCGTATTAACTGTTCAAAACCCACCTTTTATATCCCGGTTATGACATTTTTACTTAGAAGGTCCGAGAGAGCGAAGGCCGTGTGGCCGAGCTCAATGAATGAGCCGTGTGGCCGAGCTCTTTTGGTCGAGCTTTAGGATGAGCTGACTCTTCAAATCTCGAGCCTTCCGACGAACTGACTACCAGCTGCCACTGAATGAGTCGTGTGTGGTCGAAACATTTATGATGAGTTGTGTGAATGATACATGTTTATCGGCAGACGTGATATCTTTACACTGTACTGGAAGCTGAGGAAACGTGAATTTGGACTATCATCCTTGACAAATAAAAACGTGTTATCCCCATCAATACCTGATGGTTTAACCCACCCAAATCGACCCCATGTACCCCCCAAGTTATGGCCTTTTATCATAGTCCAAGAGAGCAATGCGAGCCAATCTCTGGCCAGAGAGCCGAATCTCCTGGATGGAGCTGCAAGGAGCTTAACTTTCAAAGGTTCTTCAAGAGCTGCAGGCCACATTGACCTCCTTGGTTGTGGCTCTCCAGCCGAGCTCAAGAGGGAATGAGTCGGCCAGGCAACTTCAACATCATAACTTTTCTCACCCAAAGTCCGCTTCTCACGCTCAGACTCTTACTAGTCCCTTTAAGTATAGAATTCATCTATATATGGCTCAATATAATCTGAGCTGACATTGTGTTCGAAAAAGACGAAAGACAGTAGGTACCGCTTGCCCGCACGTCAGCTTGCCGCCATATGAAGCGCCAACTCGGATGACTATAACTTCGTCCAAGTCCGCTTTCTCAGCGGCTTCTTCGACTCTATGGAAATCTCTACGAGTCTAGAATATAACCACATGCCTGTGGATGGCATTTGGTGTTCACATAGTTTCTGAAAAAAATTGATCATTGCACTAAGTGCACTAATTATTGGAATCTTGAATGAGATGGACTTTTATGTGTCATTGCTTAATAATTGAGTGACACGTGAATATGCGTGAATGAGGCTATTAAATATCTGGTTAGCGTTACCGGTGAAAAAAAGAATTCTTAATTGTGGGTGTGTCATATATGTGGAAGGTTTCATAGAGGGAGGGCATGTACCGATGTTTGTTACAAATGTGGTCAGTCAGGACATTTTGCAAAGGAATGTCCATGCGCTTGCCTTCTACTGGTTTACCATAAAGGGCACCAAGACAGAGGCCATTTTGAGCCTTGCAGAGGCAGGAATTTGAGGGTCTGAGAGGCCTTGAATCTCAGACTCAAGCAGGACAAGCAGACAGAGGCTCAAACAACAGAGACCTCCCAGCCACCAAATAATTTCCAGGCCAGCAGACACGGCGCCACTTCCGCCAGGATCGACATCAGCCTCCCGATGTTGTGACATGTATTAATTTAGTCTTGACCGATGCTCATATTCTGGTAGACCCCGGAGCCACACATCTTTGGCCTATGGCTGATTTCAGTCGCAGCCGTGGAGTCCAACTGCAGATCCCAAGATATCGATCTCTTCCTACGGATTCACGCTATAAAGAGGTTATAAGAATATAAGATTGGTCAGATTTATTACACAGACTTGATATTATTAGACATCCATGACTTTGATGTTATCTTAGGCATGGATTGGCTATCTAGACATCATGCTACAATGGATTGTTATAGAAAAGAGGTTAGGTTCGCAGACTGTGGCGCATAAGAGGTCAGGTTCTTATGGGTTACATAAGACACTACCTAACAAAGATGGCAGACAGCCAAGGCTATACATGCTTAGGAAGTCATATATAAGGGGTACTTCAGCTTATGCCATTGAGGTATGGATAGCAGTAGTCAATCGCAAGACATTCGTAAATGCAGATTTTTCTGATGTATTTCAGATCTTCATGATAACTTCCCGCATAAAGATTTGATTTTCATTAATTGGCCACTAGACATAACCAATCTCAAGGCACCTTGTATGTTGATTTGCCTTTGGTGCCAAAAAGGAATTAAAGTACAGATGGAAGAGCTTAGAATACGGTTTTGTCGCCAAGTACTTCACCTCGGGAGCCTCGTTCGTTTGCGGAAGAAAAAGGATGGAAGTTCGAGATTTGCATGGATTACGTGAGAGTTGAATAAAGTGACAACATTTAAATCAATACTCCGCCTACTCGAGATTGATGATCTTTTATCAATTACAGTGGAGCGAGGTATTTTCAAAATTGATCCAGGTCGCCAACATCAACAAAAGATCCCACGTCAAAGATGTCTCAACATTAACTTAGAACACTTACGGGCACAATCTTAGTCGTGCCATTTGTACTATCTAATGCCCCAATTGTTTTTACGGATCATTAATGGATCTTTTAGCCTTATTTGATCACTTGTTATAAATATTCATTGATGACATTCTTTGATCTATTCAAAAAGAAGAAGATCACGAGGAGATCTTAGAGCGGTTTTACAAATTCTGAGTGGGAAAATCAAATGTATACAACTTTCGGGCAATGCAAGTCTTAAGAACAAAGCAAGGTTTTCGGTGATATATGATTTCAATGAGATCATGCTGATCTCGAAAAGATTAATTAATGGTGAACCTGAAAACCACCACGTAATGTGACTGAGATATGAAGTTTTCTTGGTTTGGCAAGGTACTATCGAAAGTTTGTTGAGGGGTTTTCGAAGTTAGCGGCTCCTTTGACCTAATTGACAAGGAAAGAGGAAAAGTTTGTATGGTCAGAGGCATGTCAGCAAAGTTTCGATGAACTAAAAAGGAAATTGACCTAACCTCATCTTATACTTCCATCGGGTAAGGTGATGGATATACAAAGGTGGTATCAGATGCATCCAGCAGTGGCTTAAGGTGTGTGTTAATGCAACATGAAAATGTGGAGGAGTATATGCTCAAGACAACTGAAGTAGCATGACATAATTATCCTGACACTTAACTAGAGTCGCCACATGTCTTTGCTCTACTGATATGGAGGCATTACTATATGGGATTCCATCCACAATTTTACAGATCATAAGAGCCTCGTAATATTTATTCACGAAGGAGTAAATATGGAGACAGAGGAGATGGCTGAAAGCCATTAAGGATTATGAGTGCACGATTGTAACACGTTTATCCAAGAGTATTAATGAACATTGCTCAAGAGGAAATCTATGAGTTCCATATCTCACATAAAGGTTGTATACCTCCTTAGACTTGGGGAATTGAGGTCTTTAGGTGTGAGACTAGAGTGACCGATATTGATCTTTACTTAGCTAAGATTTCCTCACGGTCGTCAAGATCACAGACATGGTTGCTGCACTCAAGATCCACCGTGATTGCTGAAAAGGAAGAAGAGTCTCAAGCAAGAAGGGATTTCTGATTAGAAAATGGTACATGACGATGAACGCAGGCCAAAACGATGTGATAACTAAAGAAAGAGATTATGGACGAGGCTCACTTTTCTCGCTATGCGATGCATCCGAGAACACTAAACATCATACCCTTGCAATACTAATGTGGAGGGGTATGAAGAAAGATGTTGTGGTAGAGCGACGCGATGTCTCATTTGTCGCAAGTCAAGGCCGAGCATCAAAGATCACAGGCTCTACAATCTCTTCCGATCCCTCGCTGAATGGAGAAAATCACGATGGGTTTCAGGTAGGACTCCGCCGTTGCTCCCGTGAGTGGTTATGACGAATACGGGTATCATCAAATCGTCCCATTTCCACTATAAAAGCCAAGATCCGTAACTGAGAAGTTGGCTGAGTTTTATGTAAAAGAGATTGTGTGACTTCATGGTACGCCGGTATCGATAGTGTCAGACAAAGATCCACAGTTTACTTCCCGATTCTGGCGCATCTTAAAGAGATCTCTGGGTACTTGGTTACATTTTAGTACTCTGGCTCATCCTTAGATTCCGATGACCAACTGAAAGACCATACGTACATTGAATGCAGGCTCGTGGCTTCAGGTGTTAGGAGTTTAAAGGAAGTTTGGGATAGACATCTACCATTAATGGAGTTTGCCTACAACAATAGTTATCAATCAACATTGAATGGCGCCTTACGAGGCATTATATGGCAGGAAGTGTAGGACTTCATTATGTTCGATGAGGTAGGTAGAGAAAATTATTAGGGTCGAATTCACCAGTCACACAGAGTAATGTTAAGGTTATCGTGATAGATTAAAGATAGCACAAGATCGATGAAAAAGTTATGGGCCGATAACCGAAGGAGAGATCCGGGAATTTCGTATAGATCAGTATCTATGAGGATATCACCCTGAAAGGGTGTTACATTCTAAAGAAAGGGTGCTGTCTCTGAGGCTGGACCTCACAGATTGTAAGAATTGGGAGGTAGCGATCTAAGGAGGCTGCCAATTGACCAGCCAGAACAGGATGTCTTTCATGTTTCTCATGCCTGAAGTATATAGTGAGGATCCTTAAAGCACAAAGTAAGAGATCAAACATGTTGGAATTGAAAGAAGACTTGACTTATGAAGAAAGACCGTTCCGATTGTTGATTGAAAGGATTGTGTTCTTTTCCTCGAACAAAGTGATTCCTTAGGTGAAGGCATGGATTAACCACAGAGAGAAAGAAAATTTATGTTAAGGGGTGAAATGCAATTTTCAAAAATAGCAAAACTTAATTTGTCATTATGAAAATTTTGAAAATTTTATGGATCCTAACGACGAAATGGATCAATCATGACCTGGTCTCGCGAAATCTGGCTTACCTACCAAATTTCGCTGAATTCCCAAACAACAATTTTCACAAATTGAAAGGGACAAGGCCGAGGGACTCGAAAAACAGACTTGAAAAACTGAAAATACAAGATTTAAACAATTTCACTAAGACAGATGGAACCAAACCCGACGAAATGAACTATTTAGAGCAAACTTAACCGGTTAGTCCATTGACACAAAGCACAATAATGTGTCCACACTATAAATATCCTAAAAACTATCTAATGCTCTCATTTGGTCTTAGCCAAACCGTAAGAGAGAGAGAGAGTAAGAGAGAGAGAGAGAGAGAAGCAATCTTCTCTCTTCGATTCACTCGGATTTCGCTTCATTTGATCTCGTTGTCAAGAATTAAAATCGACCCACGCGACGCGGTTCACGCTATAAACGTAATCACAAGATTCTGCCAAGGTCCAAGGTTAATTTTTTCACGAATACCGAGAAAAGGAGGTGTCCCGGGAAATCACGTCATTTGAGGTAGGGTTTTTCTTCTACTCAGGTTAATTTCGGTCGAAGGGCATGGGTGTATCAAAGGGAGATGCTGTCCAGTTTTTTTTTCCAATTCCCAGATCAGATTCGCCAGACTCACATCACCATCCGAATTGGCGATTAAAATTTATGCTAATACTAGGACTGATAGGAGAACATTGTACCTGAAATAGCTCTATCCAAATTCGACCCATTCGACTTCAAAATGCATTCAAAGCGGATGCAGTTCAGAAGTTTTTATGTTTTGTTTTTAAGACTCCATGACTGTATTTTGGACATAACTTGACCATCAATCATCCGAATTGAGTGATTGAAATTGATAAGTAAACTAGACTGATAGGAGAACATTGCTAATTTCAAACAGTCAATCCAAATTCACCATCAGACCTGGAATTCATTCAGCGCACTTAAAGCACACTAATTCCTGGGGGACAATGGTCACAGCCTCTACCCTGAACATAACTTCTTCGTCCTAACTCCATTTTGGTGTTTCGGACTCTTGAAAGCCCATTGAGTCAAGATTCTAACATATTACTGTAGAGGACAGTGGATGAACATAAATACACCTGAAACGAGGACAACCAAGTGTCCAGTTGCTTTCAGTTGTGGTCGACGTGAATAGCCGGGTTTAAGTATGACAATTTCATGGCATGCTGGCCATTGTATGGGGGCAGTAATTGCCATTAGCGAAGACAAGAAAATCATGAGAACAAAAGAGGTTGAATTCAATGATCTTGACCAATTAAATGATTAAATGCTTAAGGGTTGCTGGAAAGTATAGTATAGTTAATGGTTTAATTGAACAAGATTAAGATATGGATGTTAGTGGATTTTATGGATAATGTGACTTGTAGGAGGAACGTGATTAAGGACAAGGGTGGATGTAACGTCTGGAATTTTAGACGGTGTACGGTACGTAACCTCCAGATGGTCGTGATTTGTACACCAAAAGACTTTTTAGTGCCATTGTAGTATTCTTGGAAGTTGTTATTAATGATAAAATTGTAAAGTTTTCTAAGAATTGTGACACTTTTGCAATTAAGGAAAGTGGAGGGGTAAAAGTAAAAATTATGAAAATTTAAAAGGATAATAATATTAATAAATTACCAAAATGGTTCAGGGAAGCCTAGAAAATTATCTAGATCTCAGATGATGAAACGGCACCCACACTACAAATTCATCCTGTCAAATCTAAAGGACTCGTAAAAGCTTAGCTGAATTCAGACAATGGAATATTTTACGAATTTCTAGGCAACGAGTGTAGAGTGAAACCTGAAAACGAGATTTTTGAAAAATTCTGAAAAATATCAAATATTTAAAAAATATCCAATTAAGATAAATGGAATTGAAACCGGGACGAAATAATTTGTTTCGGGGCTGAAACGGATCGAGAGAGGAAAGAAAAAGGGGACATGTGGGTCCCACTTAAAAAAAGATAAAGTCAAAACGTAAAGGTGCGTGAAGGGAGACGATTTTTATTTTTTTGATTTCTTCTCTTCGCTTCTTTCTCATATCTATGGAAATCGATTCACTGTAAATTTCGCCTGCAAACAACGAAAGTTTATTCACGCTGACGGCGCCACGCCGCGTACTCAAAAAGCAACGGGATTTCATCGAATCTGTAAAAGTTCTAAAACTTCTAATTTTTGGTTTTTCAGATTTACGGCGTTTCTAACGGCCGACTTTTTCGACTAAGAGTTAAAGCTACTCTACGTGACTGTGAGTTATAAAGGGTACCAAATCATGTGATTTCGCGGCACGTTTGAATAAGTAAGAACAGTGAACTGAAATAAAGATTTATGAATAGTGAATGAAACACATATCAATGAAGAATAACGATGAATACATTTATGAATAGTGAATACGTATGAATAGTATTATAAATAGTAAATAATGTGTGAAATGAATAAAGGTACTATGAATAAATATGAGATGAAATGAGTAACACATGAATAGTACTATGACTAGTGAATACGAATGAAAAATGTAATCAGAAAACTGCTTATTAAATTGGTTTAATATACTGAATGTGGTCTAATACATCAAATGCTAAGAGGCAGTAATGGAGGCGGATGAACAGAGTTGTGCCCAATTATCAAGAAGATGTCTGTCTGGTTTCGGTCACTGTAAGTATTATATTATAAACTGCTTTTACACATATTAAGAATATTGATTGAACTGGTTATCTAAAGCACAATGGTTTATAAATATAAATATAATCCGTGCCAATCTTAATTAAATTTATCTAAAGGTGATGGGCCATGTCTTTCCATCAGGTGATGCTGCGACCCCAGTCCTTCCACCCGCATAACATGTCCAGTTCTACCACTAGGGTACATCAAGGTGGCGCCTCCAGTTATTGATGACTTTAACGCAGGTTTGCGCGCATTTGAAAACTCAACTAGAGCAACTGCTTGGTCTGATCCCGTGTTTGTTTTAAGGAAATGGTCACCTGTGCCCTGCTGATCAAAATGACGGCCGGGTCGCAGGATCCCGTGGTGATTTTAAAGCAAACAGTTGAGCCCAGGCTCCCGTGTTTATTTAAAAACAAAAAAAAAACAAACGATTGAGCCCAAGCTCCCGTATTTATAAAAAGTTTTATAAACTTTTAAAGCAAGATATTTGAGAAAAGTTTTAGAAACTTTTAAAGCAAAGCCAGGTAAAGCAAGTAAGAGATTTGAGAAAAGTTTTATAAACTTTTAAAGAAAAGCAAAGCAAGCAAACAAGTATAGAAAGTTTTAGAAACTTTAAAGTAAGCAAGCAAGGCTTCTGGAAAATATCTTGTAAAAGAGAGTTTTACAGTTTTGAGATGTTTTCTGAAAAAGCAAACATTTATAAAGACATCAATATCGCTGAACAGCTATATTCTTGTTTTAAAACTACATTTTTCCAAAAATATGCACTCTAATTTTATGCATTGAGACTTCCTATTACTGTGTTGTAATTAATAATATTTTAAAGGAAATACTTTAAGTCAGATATCGAGTTTATGTATGTACATAGTGTAGCTGGAAAAATGTGTTTGGTTGTCGGTTTCCATATTTGAAATATGTAAGCAGTATACAGAATCGAAATTGTTTGATACACCGCTATAGCGCCAGGTCACCGCCAAGACTTTACAAAAATCATATTAGAAATGGAAAAAATTTTTATACGAGGTTTAAGCAAGCACACTACCCGCTTCACATAAATTTCTAGAATGCGAGGTAACGGCTAGGATTTATGTGGATACCACAACTGCCAGTAGGGGTGGGGGCCAAGGTACACACCTAAGGATACACTAACCCAGACTGAGGAGATCTAATACCATGTCAAGATGGTACAGGCTGCGCTGGTATAACCTAAGGCTTGAGGAGAAATGATCACAACACAAGTTAGTAATAGAGCCGAGTCTTAGGAAAACCTGTGTTATACACAATTTACACTACAAGCAAACATGCAATTTTGAATTCTAAGTACATACATATGAACTGATTCAAAGTATTAAACAATTGATTTCTTGAAATTACAAAGACTATGTCTAGAATAGATCGAGAGGCACTGCCCAGAGTCATTCCAAATGGCCTCAGCGTCCCGCTATACCTACAGAGATGAGCATGTAGTTGGTTCCAGCCATCGCCAGAACCCGCCTCCTCCAACAAAGAAGCTTCATCACCATTTGGGATACCAGGAGTCGGGCGCCAGATCAATAATGTGAGATGGTGGCACACACAGAGAGGGCCTTGGCTGATACACAAGGCCGTGAACCCACCACCACCTGTGAGAGGTTATCAAGAACTTGGAGGTTGACTGAGAGAGTATTAAGCCGGGTGCTGCCATTTGACAACAAGTGTGATCTTGCACTGGGCAGGGCTGGGCATCGAGTAAATAAGGTTTACTTGAAAGGCGGGTCGTATCACAGCAAAGAGTCTTGTTTTCCGCTCAAGGAAGATGTATTAAGGATCAGGATGTCGTGGGAGAGGAGGTATCCTAATGGCATGATAACCCACTCACCAAGAGTCACTGAGAATTTTTCTATTTAAGGATCGTAGGTGACTGAGGAGTTCTTCAGATTAGAGTGCAGAAGAACATACAATATCTCGAATATGAGGTAGAGCCTCAACTAGTCGATTGATTCCATATTCAGCCGATGAAGTCCTGGCGCAAAAAGGCTTAACGTGACGCAACAACTATCAGAGTGCACGCTGTTACCTCTCGACATCGGGATTGATTGATCTTCCAGAGCCGGTGCAACATACCTTATGTATAAGAGTAGACAGGAAAAGCCAAGAGGAGGCAAGAAACTTCCACGTGAGCTCCAAAGAACCGTAGCAACAAAAAGTATGTTGGCGGTGTAGAGGTTATAAAAATTATGCAGCCAGGAGCCATTCTAGTCGTGGATCATGAGGCCCCAAATAAGCAGAAGCAAGGGCACCTTATGGCCTCCCATCATCATGAGTGTGCCACTGCTGGGACGTAAGAGATATAGTACAGGTGTTTCCACGTGGCCGTGAAGGTCATTTCACGGTATGCCCTTAATTGATTGCGTAGAGACATCGCAGCACTCTAGCTACTCCCCACACCCGAGATAAGCACTAGAGGTCTCAGGAGAGGTTTCCTGCGCAGGAGCCAAGCAAAGCAAGGTGTAGAGGCGGCCGGGTAGAGGCAGAGAAGGTTCTGCTGACATGGGTGATTGCTCGCACTGTGCCGCAGTTTATGCTTGACTCAAAGAAGATGCAGATGCAAATGCATGTGGTCACTGAGACACTCTATCCTGATCATGACGTAACATGGAAGACAGTGAAATTTAGAACCACTTGATTCATTCTAAGATCAAGAATTTCTTAGATCTCTTCAGATAGATGTCAACCTGCATTGTGAGGGTTGTATGAGAGTTTCCCTTCCAAATGAGATCCGTTATTCCCAAAGACAGATAGTCAAGAGAGAGTTTGACTGGGGACAGAGTTCCATGGATATTGTAGCCTTAGATATGAGGGACTTTGATGTGGTTCTCAGATGGATTGCCACATTAGATTGTTATAAAAAGGAAGTAAAGTTGCATAGGCCAGTGGAAATTGAGGCAGTTTAAGGGAAAATGTGCAGAGAGTTATTCCAATATGATCTCCTGAATGGCAATGCAGAGACGCTTAAGGCTATCAGCTATCTAGCTATGTAATAAACAGCAATATGTATGTCGTGGATGCAATTCAGCCAGAGAATCTCATAATTCTCATGATATTGCAGGATTACCTCCGCAAAGAGAGGTGAAGTTCACTCATTGATTTGATCCCAATGACTGAGCCCATTTCCATTCCTCCCAAAGATGGCTCCCGCAGAGTCGTAGAGACGTTCCGCCAGAAGAATTGTTGAGTATGAGCACTGACCAAGCATATCCCTATGGGGGAGCCCGAAGTTATTTTCGCGGAAAAGAAGATGGAGTTTTGGCGCCAGAGTAAATCAAAAGAATCAAACGAGTTACCATCCACCAAGATCCACTCCTAGTATCGGCGAGTTATTTGATAAGCTCCAAGTGGTCTTGAGTATACCCAAGATAGACTTTGCGGCTCCAGTCACTGAGGTAATAATAGAGATAACCAGATCATGAATTATGTGAATATATGCATGGTGATATATTTGCATGTGTTATATGAGTTATTGAAAATGGCATCAATGCATTTCATATGGACTGCAACCTATAAAGAGGAAGCATTATGGTTTGTAAAACGACATACGCAAAGCAACTCTGCCGGTGATGATATTCCGAGAATTGGGTCAGAGATGGGCCAACAGATCATTTCGACGAGACCATGATCGCTTTCGGAAAGCTCACTAACCAATCTAGAGGGTAGTCCTATATTTTAAATTAATATTTAGTATATTTTCAAGAAATACCGATCTTGCTGAAATGAATATTTTCAAGATACGCATGAAAAGCAGAGCAGTGATGACTTTAGATTATGGATGTGGTATGAGACATTCAAGTAGATCACGAATTTGCTTGAACGGCGTTTATTTTCGGGAACATCACGCCACTTAAAGGCAGAGTAGCTCACTTATACCTAATTAATGAAAGATTAGCTCACCCTGGCCGAGGAGGTATTTTACAAGCACATAAAGATAAGGCGAGGACCAATTCAACCAGGATCAGGATTTAGTAATGTTTGGTTATGGCTTTAACATGATATATACATGTATTAAATGTCTGACTTCATATACAATTGTATATGAAAATATTGTAACTCTTAAAATCATGGATCAGATACATTGATGAGTATTAGATATATTATAATCGCTTGGGGATGTATATGCGTGTTTTATTTGGGTAGAGCCCCCGTATTAAAGGAGACTCGCCTCGATTTTTGTGAGAATGCCGCGTCACCTGACATTCAGACAGTGTTTCACGTCGACGAGTAAACAACTGACCTCCAGGTCTGGGGGGTGGTCACACCTGGGTATCAGTGGCACATGAATACCTAGGAGCCCTGGTTTAGCATCCATCACCAAAATTCTGGCAGGTGGCACGGCAGAGGTCAGATATAAGATCATTTAGAAGGCATAAACAAAACCCAGAACACCGCATGTGTGTTATGTTGAAGGTTCTGATGAATATTGTACATGGAAAGGTGTATAACACAAGATTGGTTATGTGTTGTATGATGCTTAGTGATTAGCACATTGATGTGTCAGAAAATAGCTTAGTTTTACAATGAGTAAAACTGGAAAACGAAAAATTAAATAAAATAAAATCAAATAAAATTAGACAATTTTCAAAAAATAAATTTTCAAAATTGAGCACTTTGAAAACGGAAATTTGCTGAAACAACATTTTAAATGCAAAAAGACAATCACAAATTAAACGTATAAAGCGTGCATACAAACGGTGTGTATGATTAAAGGTTCGGCCGTCATGCCTTAGAGATAATCAGACGAGATTTGAACCCACATGTTAACTGATATGGCATCAAGACAGGTTTATGCTCCACAGTACCGGTTGGCTAGGGCACCACCAAAGGTTTGATCAAGAGGCTTTACCGAGGTCGTAGGTATTACAATCCACGACTATATCACAGGTCGGTATAAACAGAATAAGAAACCTGAGTAAATCCCTAGAGGTTTAGGCGCATCATCCTCCGACATTCACAAGAGGAGTAAAGTCTGGATATATAACTCACTGTTCATACTGCACGAGAAGGTGCTACAGCTATGAGATTAATCCACAATGTACTCAGGATTAGACTAGCTGTGGTTCTAGTTGTAGAGGAGGCCCAAATGAGTGGAATGGCAAGGACCTCTGTGAGACCTTAGATGGTTTAATATTTCAGAGTTCTCCCTGCGGATTGTGGCAAGAATTAAAAATTACATGGCCTTGCGCTGTAAAGTTAGATATCTCGACTCACTCACAAGCGGACCCGAGGATCATGGACATGTCGAGTTCGAAGGTCATCCCGATGATCAGCCGATACTAAGGTGATCAAGTATCGATCATGAGCGCAGAAGGGTTACCGCCTACACGCAGATCTTCAAGATTGCGGTGGTATTTCAAGGACAAGTACAGGCATTTACCTTACGCATATCACGAGTCCAAGTGTCAGACGGAAGAATGCGTTGGCTGGTAGCTGCGCCACCTCGTGGATTCCAGGAGACCGTGACTCAGATTCACCTCGAAGTGGCTCATGGTACGCTGATGTTTTTCCGTGATGAGCCGTCACCACTCACACAGGGATGTAGACTTTCAGACGAGTTACACCGTACTTCACCCTCTATATGAATTCTGACAGGATGGGCAAATCACAGTTAGAACTCGCAGTCCAAATACAGGAGTTACCGGGACAAGGTCTATAAGACCGAAAGACACTTCACCATAAAAGCGCTCTCATGGAGAAGAAGAAGGACAAGACCTTTCGACTGTGCATTGACTAATGATACAAACAAGGTTACGATCAAGAATCGTACCATTACCTGTGACGAACTACTGCCTGATTAGTTAGAGAAGAGCGCGAGTCTACTCCAAGATGTATCTCTATCAGTTACTATCAAATTTCGAGGGTTAGGGATAAGAGAACCCCATAATAACGCTGAGATCACATGGGCACTTTGAGTTTACTGCAGACGCCTTCTGATCAACAACACGCGCGCGATTCATGGATCTCATGCATGTGATATTCCAACCCATTGAGACCGGCTTCCATAGTCTTCGCCATGACATCTCGATCTACTCCTAAACATCTGATTGTTTACGTTGTCGGTGAGACCATCACCGTACTGGGTTCCGTGAAGTGCGAGTTCCAAGCCATCGAGGTGATTTGGGACACGTGGTGTCGCATTAGAGGTCACGACCAAGAGTAAGGTTTATAAAGATGAATGGGAGAAAACAAGCCGTCTCAGATTAGCTTCGATCAATGGCATTACAGGAGATTCATTGAGGATTTCTCCAGATAGCGAAGATTCCATGATCAGGTTGACCGAAGATGTCGTTTCAGCACACTAATGAGGAGGCATTCCAGAGTCAAGAGGACTTACTCAGCCCCATCTTGACCGCCTGACGGTGACAAATATATATCGTGATTTGACCTTATTGAGATGTGTTTTGATGCAATCCGAGGGTAGTAGCTTATGGTTCTCGTCAAAACTGAAGAATCACTGAGCGCACTACCCCACACGACATGGATTTGGAGACCGTAAATACTTTTGAAGATTTTGGCGCCCACTACTTATATGGCGAGGAGTTTGAGGTGTACTGCACTATAAAAGTTCAGCTATATTTTCAATGCCAGAGGGACCCTCAACAAGAGGCAACGCAGATGATGGAGTTCCTGAGGATTACGACTCACTTTGTACCACTATCCCGGTAAGGCAAATGTGGTGGCCGATGCACTCAAGAGGAATGAGACGCACGTATAGCTTCGATGCGATGCCTAGACCAGGGACATTTTAGGCTACAAATATAACCAGCAAATTCAGCACAGCCGGAGTTTAGTGGCTACAATTCATCTCCGTGGAGCAAGAAAGCACAGTCCCCAAGTACGGATGCGCATAGTGTCCATCAGGATCGGTACTACCGTGCACGTGACGAGTATCGACCGTTTCCACGCAGAGATGGTAGCCCCAGCGCAGGGATCAGGTCCCGCCTGACCACTGTAGGTAGATTCTCGAGTTTCACCGCTTCCTCGATTCACGCGCATCCGTGGAATGAAGATTTACCAGGATCTTCGTCGCAAGTACTATTGGAGTCGAATGAAGAGACACGTAGGGGACTTTGTTCGACGATGTCTCACATGTCAGTAGGTTAAGGCTGAGCACGAGAAGCCAGCAGGGCTACTTAGGCCATTAGAGGTGGCTGGCGGGAAGGGCACACCATGACTTGTAACCCATCACACGACGCAGCAGGTACGACGCTATGGTGATAGTGGACCGACTCACGAAGTCGGCATATTTTCTAGTCAGTAAGGATGACCTTCCTACTGGAGAGATCCCACCGGCTGTGCAATTCGAGAGATAGTCCCAGCCAGGGACACCAGATCCATAGTGCCTGATAGAGACCTCGAGGTTTACGACGCCGCACTTTTGGAAGAGTTTCCAAAAGGCTGTGCACACCACCACACATACATCGTTCCACCCTTAGACATATGGTCACCGAGGACTATACAAAGATTAGGAGGACATGCTACGAAAGATGTGTTCCTGATCATAAGGGCAACTGAAGAGATTTGCCCCCAAGGAATTCGCCACAACAACAGCTATCGTGCGTAGTATACAGATGGCACCGTATGAGGCATTGGGCCGAGGCCACAGATCATCATATGTTGGACCGAGGTGGGAGAGCTCCATCAATCGGTCCTCGATATGATTGGGAGACACCTCCGAGAAGGTGAGCTTGATACAACAACGCCTTCCTCATGGCTCAAAAAGCCGACGGTAAGAGCCAAGGCGATGCGACGCCGACCCTTAGAGCCCGAGGTCAGGATCACGTCTTCTTGAAGGTGATGCCTAAGAGGGAGTGGTCGCCCGTAAGCGCTGGAAGCTATCGCGAGAATTATCGGGCCTTTTGCATACTCGAGAGCAGCATCAGTTACAGACTCCGTTAGCGTTACCGCTCAGCATGATAGGTGTCCACGAGGTATTTCACGCCTCCATGTCTGAAGACACCCGTGATCCACTTTCATGTGGTGGATTGGGATGTATAGGAGGTCGATACGCATGGGACCTTCGAGGAGGACCGGTGCATTGACAATTGATCGTGTTTGCGACGCAAGACCGTGAGGCTAGTGTTGGTGCTTATCAAGGGCACTATGGAGTGGAGGAGTCTACGTGGGATGAGACACATGGCACACCTATCCTTCTTGTTTAGGATTTAAGGTACGTGGTTTAGTCGCTACTCATTTAAATGACTAGTTTACATGCATGGTAAAGTGCACGTTGCATATGTATGTATATATGATTGTCGGCACCTTACAAAATTCCTTTTAAGGAGGTATACTGTAAGACCTTAGAAATTCCAATTTCTCGAAAATGGCAAAATCGTAATTTTGATTACATAAATTGCACCATAAAACTGCACTTTATTCTAGATCTCTTGATGAAGAAGACCTCACCTGCCAAATCGTCAAATCTAGTTAGCACATAAAATGCCGTCGACTTCGAGACGCCTAATTTACACGCTTTTTGAGGCATCATGTTTCGTGTGTCAGAACAATTTTTTCACGCACCAAACAGATGATGTAATAAAATTCAGCGGCCATGGGCGGTACGAAGAGGCGGAATCACTACAATGACGGCCGAGGTAAACGCAAGGTCAAACTCGAAGAGGGACATAATGGTCATTTTTGAAAAATGATTAAATGAAGGAAATAATGAAATGGTGCGCCTTCTTCCCGGTCTTCAAAGCGCAAGAAAACGGCGCAAGGGTGGTACCGGAGAGAGCAACAGGTTTTCATTTGACATTTTTTTAGGTCACTTCTCTCAAACACGAGATCCGGACCGTCATAGCCTTCTGACAAGAATGGAAGCCGTCACGCGAGAGGGCTTCGCTGCACACTGATTTGGCGTGGAGTTTTTCAAACTCCGAGAGGTAGGGTTTCTCTACTTGAATTTACACTTTATTTGGGCGCTTAACAGCCAAATAGCCTGAGGCCGTGAGGGGTTTGATGATCAACCAAAACACGTGGACCGAATTGTGAATTTGAAATTTCGGGTCGGCCCATGGCTGTCGGGGACTGATTTGGGATGTTTATAAGATGATTTGCGACAAACAGGTTGGCATGGCGAAATTAATGTCGTGGAAACCCGTTCACTAAGTGAACCAATGATTTGTGATTTTCCGGGAATAGTAACCAAGGGTTTCACTATTCTGAGACGCGGTTCACAACAATTTTTGTGAATTACCTTGTTTGAATATAACCGCCATAATTGCCGTTGATCATTGAGCCCGCGAGTTAACTGACGTACACTGAGAAATTACATAACATGATTGTGTGATTTAAAATTATGTGAATATATGCATGTAGTGATATAATGGTACAAGATGATACGATTAAATGGTATCACAATGCATTTCATATCCACCGTAACCTAGAGTTAGTGATCGGATGATACGGTTTTTTCGTAAAATCTTATTACCATAAAATAATTTCACACGATATTTCTGGAGAACTGTCGGCAGATGGGCCAATGTGATCATTTCGGATGATGACCATGACTGTTTCGTAAAGCTCACCAACCAATTGGCCTCGGAGGGTAGTCCCATATTTTTAGCCTCGGAGGGTAGTCCATATTTTCTGGGAATATTTCGGTAGTATATTTTCAAGAACAAATGGGTTTTGTTTTGAAAATGATTATTTTCTCATACATGGCTTAGGCAAGTGTGAGGGAGTCGGTGAGGACTCGAGACATGGGGATGACATGTAGACATTCAAGTAGGATCACGAATTTGCTTGAATGTATGTTTATTTTGGAACATTGCACTTAGGTGGAGTAGCCCGCAGGATAGTTCCTCTTGAGCATTAGCTGCCTTGTCGAGGATATTATTTTACGAGGTACGGGGAGCGTGCGGGGGACGATTCGTCCTAGGGATTGAGGATTAGAAAGGCGGGTTGTGGCTTTGGTTGATGATATATACATGTAGTAAGAATATCTAATTTTAATATATGTATTGTATAAGAGTGAAAATATTGTAACTCTTGTAACTATTTGATATATAGTTGGATTCATAGTTAGTATGTATTATGAGTATCGTTTATGGGCCCAAGTGGTCGAATTACTCATGTGATTGGATATATTGGATATATTGGATATATTACCTTTGTTTAGGACACGTATGTGCCGAGTTTGTATTTGGTAGAGCTCCCCATACAAGGGATTTCTGCCGTTTTGAAATGTTGAGGTCCTTTCGACATTCCGCGAGTGTTTTCGCGATTGACGGGTAGTAAGCGGACCCCGGGTTTGAGGCGTCTGAGGCAATTGAATAGAGTTCACGATCCGCTAATCGGTATCCACTCCTAGGATCGATGGTTATTCGATCAACTCAGAGTGTCTCGAATATAGTCGAAGATGGACTTGGTCGGCGAGGTATCATCAGTTGAGGGTGCAGGAGAGTGATGTACCCAAAACTGCATTCAGGACACGCTACGGGCATTATGAGTTTTTGGTGATGCCGTTTGGCTTGACTAATGCTCCGGCAGCGTTTATGGATTTGATGAACCAGGGTATTCCAGCAGTATTTGGATAGGTTTGTCATAGTCTTTATCGATGATATCCTAGTGTATTCGGTGTGGAGGAACGATGGAGCACACGAGGATTGTGTTGCGAGACCTAAGGGAGGCGACAAGCGTATGCCAAAGTTGAGCAAGTGTCGGTTTTGGGTTAATGGTGGCATTCCTAGGTCGATGTGATTCGGTAGGGGTGGTGTTAGTCCCCATAAAATAGAAGGCGTAGTAAGTGGAAACCACCAAGAATGTGTCGAGAGGTCAAAAGCTCTTTGTTTTGCAGGTGCTAGGAAGTTTGTTGAGGGTTCGGGATAGCGGCCGCGACCCAGTGGCGGGGAAAGATGTCGAAACCTTGATTGGGTTGATGCTTGCCGTGAGTTTGAGGAGTTGAAGGGAGTGGGTGCTTCAGCTCCGAGTTCTAGCTTTGCCTAATGGGAGAGATGGGTTTGTGGTTTACAGTGATGCTTCATGGCAAGGCCTTGGTTGTGTTTTGATGTAGAATGATAGGGTGATCGCATATGCCTCTAGACAATTAAAGAAGCATGAGGAGAATTACCCTACACACGACTTAGAGCTAGCAGCAGTTGTGTTTAGCCTGAACATATGGGGACATTACATATGGTGTTCCTTGTAGGATCTTTACAAATCATAAGAGTCTTCAATATATTTTCACCCAAAAGAGTTAAACCTGAGGCAAAGAAGATGGCTTGAGTTGATTAAGGACTCGGTATGCTAATCAGTACCATCCGGAAAAGCTAATGTCGTAGCGGATGCAGCCCGAGTAGGCGACCCAGAGTTCTTTTCATCTCATGAGATCGGGTTATCTTCAGCATTGCTGAATCGATGGCTTTATGATATTGGAGTTGAGTTCGAGAGCCTTGTTAAGCCACATTTCATATTTAGACCTCTCTAGTGGATTAGATTCTATAGTAGAGGCTGATCGCAGGATCCATAGATGATTAAGCAAGGAAGGAATAGAAAAAGGAAGGAAGCGAGAGTTTCAAATTAGAGATGACGGTATAGTAGTGAAGGCCGGAAGATGTGTGTGCGGAGTATGGCGAGCTGAAGAGAGACATTATGGAAGAAGCACATTCATCTACGTATGTTAAGCATCCAAGTAGTACCAAGATGTACAGGACTTTGAAAGAACATTACTGGTGGAATGGGATGAAGAAAGAGATCGCGAGTTTCGTGCCAGGGTGTCTAACTGTCGGCCCGGGTGAAGAGAGCGAGCATCGGAGGCCCGTGGGGAGAAGATACAATTACTACTGTCCGATTATGAAGTAGGAAGATCACTATGGATTTTTGTAAGCGGAGTCTTCCATGGACTTTCGAGAGGCAAACATGATGTTATATGGGTGATAGTTGATCGATTGATGAAGTCTGCTCATTTTCTGCCAGTTAATGTTGAGGATTCTCTGGAAACGTTAGCTCAGTTTATGTGGATGAGATAGTGAGACTTCATGGGGTTCTAGTTTCGATAGTTTTAGATCGAGACCCCAGGTTCACATCCTAGTTTGGCTGGTTCTGTGACTTTGGAGTACTCGCCTTCATTTTAGCCATGACATTTCATGCAGCCCAGACGGATGGCGATCGAAGAATTTATTCAAACGTTAGAGGATATGCTGAGAGCTTGCGTGATGGAATTCAAGGGGAGTTAGGATACTCATTTGGCACTAATGGAGTTCGCCTACAACAACAGTTATCAGGCCAGTGATGGCTTCATTTAAGGCACTGTATGGTAGGAAATGTAGGACTCCAGTGTGTTGGGATGAGGTTGGTGAGAGAAGACTGGTAGGCCCTAAACTAGTGCAGGTCACTTCAGAGAAAGTGAAAGTTGATCGTGATAACTTAAAGATAGCAAGAGATAGATAGAAAAGTTATGCGGACAATCGTCGCAGAGATTTTCAATTCGAGATAGGTGACCTGGTCTTTTTGAAGATTTCCCCTTGGAAGGGTGTCTTGAGATTCGGGAAGCGAGGCAAGCTTAGTCCGAGATATATAGAACCTTATGAGATTGTGAGCAAGGTGGGACTAGTAGCTTATAAGTTGAAGTTACCCCCAGAATTATCAAGGATTCATGATACATTCCATGTGTCGATGTTAAGGAAGTACATTCCAGAAACTTCACATGTGTTGAGAGAGCAGCAAGTGCAGCTAAAGGAGAATCTAACTTATGAGGAAACACATGCGTAGATTGTAGATCACAAGGAAAAGGTGTTGAGGAGTAAGGTGATTCCTTTAGTTAAAGTACTATGGAAGAATCATGAGAGGGAGGAAGCTACTTGGGAGCCCGGAGGCTCGGATCTTGTAATCGATGTCGCCGATTATTTTTAGAGATGAGGTAATTTCACACTCGCTGAGTTTAGTTTGTTCGTTTAGGAATGAAATGTTCCAAAGGAGGGAGGATTTGTAACGCCTCGTCTCGAGAGAGTATACAATACATGTAACTGTAGCGACGCATATGTGCACCAAGTGCAATTATAGTATTTTGGGAGTTATTGTTCAAGATGAAATTATGAAATGATAAATTTATGAACCCGGAATGTCGTACTAGAACAAGGGTAAAGTTGTAATTGGTCAAAATGGGACATTAAAGTCATAAGTAGAGAAGGGAGTATGCCAAAATAAAAATAACAAAAGTTGAAGTGCAATTGTTGAGAGATGAAGGACCTATTTGTAATTAAAGGAAACTTGAGAGTATATAAAGGAGATGAGACAAACAAATTTCATTTTGGTCTCATTTTTTTGCTAGGGCTTCACAGTTGGAGGAGAAAAGGGAGAAGAAGAGAGGAAGAAGAGGAAGAAGAGGAAAAAGAAGAAGGAGAAGAACAAAGGTATGTTTTCTTGTATGGGAAAAGGTGTATTTTGATGTCTAGGGTTATTGGTGTGAATTCTAGGGTTTTCCATGGAGATTAGTTCCTCCTTTTTCTAGGGTTTTGTGGAGAGATCACGTTAACCCTAGAATTTTTGAATCTATGTGGGTAAAACCCTAATTAGTATAGAATAGACATGGATTCTATCATAATTCTATGGTTTTATATGGATTGGTGGACTTTAGTAAGAGTTCTTGGATTTTCACCTATGGTTTGGTTATATGAAGTTCCAAACAGCCAATTCAAGTGTTATGAAGTTGTTTTGGATGGACTTCATGTTGGGTTTTTGAGGTATTATGGAATCGAGAAGTTGTACGAAGAAAAATGGTACCAAAGAGGGCAAAAAGCAACATTTAAGAGGCGAAACCATGAGAATTGGTGCGAATATAAAATAAATTGAAATGCAGAGTACCACCATCTGGGGTACCATTTGAATGCAGGTACCGAGACAAAGTGAATACCGGTACCACCTTACAAAATGTGTTTGGTACCAGTACCAAACATAGTGGTACCGGTACCATAGTGTCCAAAAGCCCAGATTTTTGTAGTTTTGAGTATTTAAGCCAAAATTCATACATCGATAGTATAGGAACCTAAATAAATGAATAAGAGAGGTTCAAGGAATAATGAAACTCAATGAAAACACATTGTACCTCGCCGCCTCGCGCTGATGTCATTGAGTGTGACTGAGTATCAGTACGAGAGTAAGTTTGTCGTTACGCGAGGGCGATTAATGTTTTGTAGTATTCGTTTGAGTGTGTGGGCTCTCAAAACAAAGGCGGAAAGTTATTGGAGTTGTGCTCAAGTTTTGGTAAACAAAAGTACGAGTGTTCTAAACCTATTTTAAATACTGGTATTATTATATAAACTGTTTTACGCTGGTATTTAATGGTTTTGTTTGTAAACTAAATTTTTAAGCAAGCAATGAGTTTAGCAAACGAAAGCGATGGTTTTGATTTACACCATATTTGAAAACCAAACATTAATGGTTTGATGTATTCAACCATACTTTTAAAAAGAAAGCAAGCAATGGTTTTGAGTTGTAAAACCATATTTCAAAGAACAAGCAAGCAAGCAAAAGTTTATTTTATAAAACAGGCCTATCGAAAATCCCTAGTTTTAAGCAAGCATAACGGTCAGAGGTATTCCGTATGTGCACGGTGGTATTAGGATATCATTCATGCATTATAGATTTTATTAAGTGCGACAAACTTCAGTTCGCCATCATGGCATTTAAGGGCGTGGCACAAGCGGGTATATAGGGTTGCGGCTGGCTAAATTATAATTGGCCCGAAGCGAGAGACCGAGTCAATTCGCGTATTTCTGGGAAAAAGAGTGGCCAGGCTCTTTAGGTGATGCGGACCAGTCTAGCCACACGGTCGATGCCCTGAAATCTGTGTTCACTGGTACCTTGACCCGGGAAAGGCCTCCGGTGGTTGATGATTTATAAGCATGTTTTTATATAGTTTTGAAAATCAGCCAGGTGTATGGTTGAGCCGGACTCAGTGTTTGTTTCAAGAAAAGTGGTTGAGCGGGCTCCTATGTTTTATAAAAGTTTTAGAAACTTTTTTAAAAGAAAGCGGTTGAGCCTAGGCTCCGTGTTTATGAAAGAAGTTTTATAAACTTTTTAAAAGTAAAGCAAGCAAGCAAGAGGTTTATGAAAATTTTTAAACATTTAAAAACGGCGGTTGAAGCGAGCCTCCTTTGTTTATGAAAAGTTTTCATAAGCACTAACAGGAAAAGCAAGCAAGTAAGAAGAGATTTATGAAAAGTTTTAGAAACTTTTAAAAGCAAAGTAAGTAAGCAAGGCTTCTGGAAAATATCTTGTAAAAGAGAGTTTTACAGTTTTGAGATGTTTTCAGATAAAGGAAACATTTTACTCAGCATACACTCATTAGGCTCGTTTAGCTCATATTATTTTGTTATTTTAAAAACTATTTTCGAATGCAATGAACGCGTGGCTGTTTGGAGCATAGTAAGTTCTCGACTTTTGTATCGATGTTATTTATTAACAATCATTTGTAAGGACATAATTTTAAATTATATAGTGGAAGTATATGTATGTATATAGTGTAGTTTTGTGAAAATGTGTTGAGCTTGAGGCTATTTTGAAAGAACGTTGTTGGTTGCCATATTTGGAAAAGTGTAAATTGTGTTTACAGGATTTGGAATATGTCATATATGAAGCTGTTATGCTGCCGAGATTTAAGAAAATCACATAATAGAAAAGGAAAAATTTTTATACAAGATTTCAGCAAGCAATACGGCTTCGCTTCACAGGATTTTCTAGTCGTTAGAAGTAACGGCTGGGGATTTCTGTGGGGTGGCTGACACACCTACCGCTAGTAGGGGGTAGGGGTGTGTCAGTGGGGCTGTTCAGAATGGCTTTGTGGTTATTGATAATGGTTATTTGTCCTCAAATTTAGTTCTTTAAATGGGAATGTGGCACCCCTATCCCGGGGGTCCCGTTGACAACTCGTCAACCAACGGAATACTCGTGGATATCAAGTAACCCGACACCACACCATCGTGTCCCCTTTTCCGGGACCCATGATTTACTTAATCGAGTAGTCTACTTTGTCTGAATCTACCCAAACTACAACGTACAATTACATGGCAACATGGCCCAATATTATCTAGCGACCACACCGACTCCACATGCAGTAAATGGCCACATAGGGCCCATTTATCATGCTCAAACATATAAGCACATGACTATAAAACCATAGTCATGGAGGACTAGAATTAGATCCTCTTATACAAATAAATACAACATATATTTAAAAATATATATCAAAACCTGATTGACTTATTTGATGTCTATATGTTTAAGGTATATCACTAAATGGCATCTTACTAAGAATGTGATTTGAATAGGGAGTGGAAGTAAAGCCAAAGTAATGATAATCTCTACAAGGGCTACTCCCACCTAAGTTAAGCTTGCAATGGTCGCACAATCAAACACACATCCAAGTCTGACATACACATGTCTACTGAATGTCTACATGCTGAATGAGAATCGACTCACCATGCTATGTATCGAGCCCTACATAGGATCCATCGCTCCAATATGTTATTGAGTAATATATCCCGAGTCACTCACTGACTCGTCTCACATATGCATATGCCAAATGTGACAACCGTCACTGGTATTACCAATGACCCATCTATAGAGCCCTCCTTTGTCTCCCTGCATTTACCGATGCAGGGTGCGATGAGCAACAAATCCCAGTCAATCCCAGACTCTTATCACGTAACCACAGTCTATGTGATAAACATGACTAATGTCTTCTTTTGGCAATAGAACTTTCAAATCACACATGGGTCTCTTACCCATGTTCCAAAGCTTTTCACATGAAGGGTTAACGGTCCCCTTCTTTCTACCTAACACACATTATTTGCTCTTTATTTTATGTTTTAAACCGTGAGACATCTATTGGGCGTTGTCAAAGTCTGAGCTCACTACCCACATTCATCAACAACGTGTCGTATTGCTATCATGCACACACACCCAATATCTTGTGTCCTGTGCATATGCAATGCTAATGTCCTTGCAAATTCTCGTAATTACATGTATGATGCACTACATGGAACATTCTAATCAATTGTACTTCATGTCAAGTACCATGCAACATATATCGCAAGCATATAAGTTCCATACATTTCATGCCAATCTTTATAGATATCGTAGTATCATGCATATTAGCATTCATCAATACATGACTAAACAAGTAATGTCATATAGCCTTCCTTAGGCTAACTCATGCAATTCATACCCAATATAATAGCCTACAGCATGCCATGCAATGGTCATGTCAAAACCCGGCTATTCACATCGACACAACCAAATAACCTGCACATTTGGTGTAAAACATAGATTTTTAGAAATGTTGTGGACACCCAATACCTTCCACAGGAACATGGAAATAATCTCAACTCAATTTTCTTTCCATAGAGTCTAAGAACACCCCAAACAGAGTTCGGATGCAAAAGATATGGTCGTCCGAAGTTGGAGGCAAACAAAATAGGAAATGACCCCTATGTCCCACCTGTACACTTGGTACAAACACCAACTTTAAGTAAGGATTTTGATGCCAATTACTCTCCATAAGAATATGGTTAGGTTCTTGACTCAATGGGCTTTCCATAGAGTCTAAGAACCCCCAAAACGGAGTTCGGACGAAGAAGTTATGGCCTTTTTATTCAAAACTTGTCAATTTACTCTGCTTACACTAGAAACAGTCTTAACGAAATCTTCTGATTCCGGTACCCACGCGTAGCTCTCGTAGTGTAGAGCAGCTTTAACTCTCGGCATGCCGAGTTCCAACCGAAAAAACCCTGTGAAATCGCAGGAGAAAGGTTGCTTTTCTTCTCCCTCCTTTCTCTCTCTCTCTAGCGTTTGGTCCTAAACCAACTTGTGAGTTCTCTTTGATTTTTTTAGATATTTCTTGTATTTATGCATGAGACACGTGGCTCACATCGCGCCACGTGTCACGCTTCCCTGGTCCGTTTTCACACAAAAACAATTTATTTCGTCTCGGTTTCTGTTCCATCTATCTTAAATGGACATTATTTAAATATTTGACATTTTTCAGGATTTTTCTAAAAATCTCGTTTTCGAAGTTCACTCGACGTACGTCGTCTCAAAATTTATGAAAATCCGACTGTTTCGGAATTCAACAAAATTCACCTGGGTGACTAGATTTCATGAGACGATTCCAACGGTGAAGTCTGTTTCTTCATCCGAGATCTAGAAAGAATTCCGAAAAAATTATAATTTTGCTTTTCCTAGCAAAAATTCAAATTTCTAGGTTTTTTTTTCCTAGGTCTTACAGGGAAAGCCAAGTTCATAGAGGTTGCTTAGATTTTATGTGGATTGAAGTTTTATGTTGCCTATTCTTTCTGGTAGTAAGTCTTATATGCATTATAATGCTTTGTGAATATGCAATTTTTATACCATCAAATAAAAAATAACCCAAGCAATCTTCGATCCATAGGTTTAAGTTACTACTCACATAGGTAAGACATTTCTTTGTATTTTTAGTCTTTATAAAAATAGAAACATTTCTTTTTATTTTTTGTTGCTGATTTGTTTTATTACTACGTGTTTAAACTTGAATTTTATACCAAAGAGTTATTATATTATGTCATGGAGAATGGAAGAACAACTTAGACAAGATAATCTTTAAAATGCTTTCACGTTTTCTTTTTTTCTTCAGTTCCGTATTAGTTTATTCATTATATTTATCTGTTTATTGGTATTTAGAGAATGAGTTATTTTTTCATATTCTTTTCTCCTTTTTCACATGTCAGTCTTTTAAATATTTGACTAATGTTTTAGGAACAACCCACTATTACAATAAATTATACAACATGTCTACTCAAACAACCATGTATTTCATGGTGGCTCATTAAATGGTGGTCCATATTCTCCCTTATCTTTATTACATTTTCCTACATTCTCCCCATCCTCTAGCCTTCTACTTCCCTCATTTGAACCCCCAGGTCTTTATATGTCTCTTTATTATCATTGTTTTCCATTTTCTACTCACCCCTCTGCACCTTACCTCCCCCAACCTCATTAGTCTATCAATAATAGGATAACACCTTTACTACTTATGTTTTGAACCCAATTTTAGGTCCTCCCCGTTTTATATTCCTTCTTGTTAAATTTACTTTTTTTTTGTCAAGAATACCTTTATTGAATTTTATCTTTTTTTTCCTCAAACACTTTTCTTTTAGTTAATTCCAATATTGTTACTATGATAAATTTTTTATTTTGAGCATTTAAATTAAGATGTTTAGATAAATTAAAATGTAGGATATTCTAGTTATTTAAAAATTTATATTAATTAAAAACTTATAAGTTTTATCATTTATTTTTGAAAATTGAAAAGGAACATCAAGTGTTTAGTTTTAAGTTTTATCTTATAATTTTAGATATTTTAGAAAACTAAACTATATTTTTCAATAATGATATCAATAGTAAAGAAATTTTTGTTAAATATTTGCATTTTAGATATTTGGTTTTTCTTTTGTTCTTGAGTTAAGGGGATGTGTTTCCTTTCATTATTGAGTCTTTGATGGTTTCTTTTTTCTTGGTTTGGTTGAAAATAGTTTGGAATGAAATTTCTCCTTACCATGATATATTCATGGGATTGTGTTTTAATTTTTTTTTCTTTTGCTCTAAACTCCAAGATGAATATACATTGTATATTTCTTGCTTTAAACTCATAAGCATGAATTATGACTCTAAAAAAAATGGGGGACATATTATAACTTTGGTTACAAAAAATAAGAAGCATGTTGATGGTTTGGGGTATTTAGTCTAGGTTAATTCCATAGCAATCTATCTGATTTGAGAACAAATTTGTAGACATATTTGGGTCATGAGAAGCAACCCATGGAATTTGTGGAGATGGTGCATGCCAACATGGAGTGCCCGGAATTTGTATGACTCCATACTGTGGCCGCCCCCAAATCAGGGTCCGTTATTCTGGTCGACCCGCTGAAACACTCGTGAATGTCGGGTGACCCGACATCTCTCGCGAAAATCGGGCAGAGTCTCCTTTGTGCAGGGGAGCTGCCCCAGGAAATCTGACACCCGAGTATAAACTGTCCCCGAACAATCCAATATAGCAGTCTACATGATTAAACGGCCACTTGGGCTTATAAACCAACACTCATCTAATAACTATATCAACTATATCCAATAGTTTCAAGAGTTCAAATTTTTACTCTTATACAACACATATATTAAAAAATTATAGAATTCTAATACATGTCATACATCATAGCTTAAAGCCACCAATCCAGACTTTCTTCTAAAGCTCTATCTGGATGGCGCAGTCTCCTCGCACGCTCCTGTGCCTATAAAATAATATCCCTCGACGGGAGTGAGCTAATGCTTCAGTAGTGGAATCACCCTGATTGTTTCTCTCACCTAAATTACATACAATGCTCCAAAATAAACACCCATTCAAAGCAGAGATTCATGATCCTGCTTGGATAATACAGCGATCATCTCGTGCAGGAGTCACTGTGAACTCCCTCCCTTTTCGCCTAAGCCTTGTATGAGAATTATTATGTTTATTTGTGGACAACCCTCCGATGTATATATATCAATTGGGCCATCTCCGACAATTGATATTATTTATGGACTACCCTCCGATGTATATCAATTGGGCTGTCTCCGATGATTGATATTTTTTTTTGGTATGGACAACCCTCCAATAATTATCATGTTTAGACAACCCTCCGAACCCATTTTCTCTAGACTCATCTCATGCACTCACTCCTACCATCCTAGGGTGGCCCAGTGCATATGGAATGCATGATGCCAATTCTATTACAGTCTATAACACAGGCAAATATATAAACATTCATATATTCACATAAAATTTTAATCACACAGTCATGTTATGTAATTTCGCTTTTCATCACATCAAAATTAGTTCACATGGGCTAATGATCAAACACGCGAAGAACAGTTCATGAATTACTCGACCAAACATATTAATTCTGAAATTTATATTCTCGGAATAGTAGAAGCCTCAGTTACTATTCGAAAAATCACGATAATCTACGTTCACTTTGCTGTGACCTGAATTTCTCATGACCATTTAAATACTAATATATCACAATACAATTTGTTACAATAATTTCACCATAAATAACCCAAAGGAATCGGTGGGCCGATCCGCAGACTATCCGCTGGAACTAAGTAATTTCCAATAATTAGGTCCCGAGTTTTGGGGCCAGGAGAAGTCAGCTACCCCTCACGGCCTGCATTCGAGCTAAAACATTGTAAATACTTAAGCGAAGTGTAAAACCAGTAAGGGAGAAGCCCTACCTCACGGAGTTTTCGCTCCTTAAATCAGTGTACCCACGGTAGGCCTCTCCGCGTAGGCGGCTTTCGTTCTCGTGAAGGCGCCAGCAGTCGGATTGTGATATTCTAGAGATAAGTCTCTCTGCAAGGAAATCGCCATTTATAGCGACACTTTGCATCCTCCGGTCTTTGACTTTCCCATTTTTATCTCTATTTGAAGAAGACAATACTATGCAGTATTTTGTCTTTTTCCAACTTATAACAATTAAAAAATGACATTTATGTCCTTCTTTTCCCAGTTTTGACCTCGGCACTATCTCGGCCGTCCATTTTCATAATTTCTCTACTCATACCACTTATGACACATGAGTACGTGTTATATGTGACCTTCGTAGCATCGAAAATAATTTTACGGCACCCGAACCATGATACCTCGAAAAACGTGCCAACTCCGACTGTCTCGGAATTCTACGAAATTTTACGTGGTAACTAGATTTCGTGAGACGATTCCAACGGTGAAATCCATTTTGTCATCCAAGATCCAAGGAATAAATTTTGGACTTTTTAACTGAAATTACAATTTTGTAACCAAAATTACGATTTTGCCCTTTTTCCAAAAATTGGAATTTTTCGGGTCTTACATTCTCCCTCCTTAGGAATTTAGTCTGAAGTATGGACAATCATGCTACTAACATGCGTATGCAACGTGCACTCTACCATGCATGTAAACTAAATCATTTAATTGATAAGCTTGGCCCGAACTACGTACCTTCATCCCTTAAACAGAAGGAATAGGTGGCGCATCGTGTCCTCGTGCTCCCACGTTGACTCCTCCTCCCTTAGTGTCGCCACCAACACCCTCACTAGCCTCACGGTCTTTGCATGTCGGAGGAAAAGCTTGATCCGACTATCCAAAATGCACCTTTGGTCCCTCCTTAGGTGTCGGCCTCAATGTCCCCGATCCACCATGTTTGGATCGGGTATACTTCAGGAGCATGGAGATGTGAAATACCTCATGGACACCTGTGAAATACCTCGTCGACACCTGTCATGATGGACGGTAATGCCAACCGGTACGCTACGGTGCCTATCCTCTCGAGTATCTCTAAAGGCCCGATAAGAAGCCTCGGCGATGGCTTCAGTAACCTGCCGGAATCGACCACTCCTCTCTTAGGCATCACCTTCAAGGCGTAGTCCCGAGCTGAACTCCTAAGAGGTTGACATCGCACATCAGCATAAGCTCTTCTTGACTGCAGGCCTTGAGGAAGGCGTTGTCATTATCAAGCTCACCTTCTCGGAGGTGTCTCTATTCAAATCAGGACCAGTGATGGAGCTCTCTCCCACCTCGGTCCAACATAACGGTGACCTACATGGCCTCCCATACAATGCCTCATACGGTGCCATTTATATACTTACCTGATGACTATTGCTGTAGGTGAATCCCACTAAGGGCAATTGCTCCTCTACCCTTATGACCCAGGACACATGCTCGCAGCGTGTCCTGCAGCTTTGTATGATCCGCCTGACGTGTAACCTACACAACCTTGGTGTGTAGCGACTTTCCCAAGGTCCACGATCATTGATAATCAATGAACCATCAACCTAGTCCATGTCATGTATGACATCCATATCTCTTGAGCCATGCGGGTCGACAATACCAATGAGATTTCCAAATAGTATCAAATCTCGGAGTCCTCCGACTCTGTCAACCGACTCACAAGTGCGTATTAGCTGACCGTGTGTTTTCATCTCAATTAACTTAACTCTTTGGATCACACTTCGAGCCTCTTACATTGACACAAAAATTCGGGATATCTCCCCTGATCTCTTACACCCTAACTCCAGGATTCTCACATGAGGGGATTAACGACCCCTTATTGCTTTGCCCAACACACTTTAATTATTCTTCATTTACAGAATCAAACTACGCGTCTTCGTTGGACATAGTCCTAAAGACAAACTCAATCCACACTCACCAAGAGTGGTGAATGACCGTACCATGCACCAACACCCGACTCGACGCGATGTTACCGTGCACTAGAACACAATAAGGCCATACATTGACACCCATTCTCGGGGTCCACCATGAGCAAAATCTGAGAGATCTCTCACTCATAATCCCGACCTATCAGGTCAACTCTCACCCAACATCCTAGGGAAGAACATATATTCCTGGCTTCTCTAAAGGCCTTAACCTCTAAGCCCAAATCCAAGGTCGCATCGGGTATGACAACCAGGCGAAGGTCCCAATTACTGACAACCCGATGGCTGTCAACTCATCCATGCAAAGCCTGACATCAATAACCAATATGTCTACCATCCTGATCTCAGCTTCCATTTGCGCAACTCTGATGCATCCCCTAACCGGCTGCCTGCGGCCCCTCTAGCCTATACATTGTTCGCTGGAAGTGTATAACACCCGAGAGCGAAACTTGTTCTCGGCCGTACTGGGTGTGGAGGAATAAACCATATACTCTCCTGTTCTATAGCTAACTGGGACTACGTTGTCCCAAATTCCTAGGATCCACATTAATGCAGGGACAATCCCGTCTCACGCTAATCACAGGCCCGGTACGAAACTCGTGTGAAGCGAGTTTTACGCTTCTTCCCGAACTAGAAGAAGGTTGATCCTCCCTCTTCTTGCCAACACGCATTATCAGAGAGTGTTAGAGCATCATGATCTCTCTCTATGGTCGAGGTCGTCCCAACCATGGAGTCACGCCCGTGGCGAAGTCCTACGATCCTACCCCAATTGACAACTTGACCCATTCTCTAATCTTCTATGTACCCGGTAATGCCAGAAACTACGTATCTGAAGTGAAGTAATCTGTCTCTCCCGACTCATCACGACCTCTGACCTTAGGTCATTGACCTCCTGTTCTTTAACATCGTGTCTAAAAATCTCACCTCGATAGCTAAAACTTCGCACTTGCGAACTTGACGTACAAGCGATGGTCTCTCAACAACTGTAACACGATCCTCAAGTGATACTCATGCTCCCACTCTGACTAGGAGTAGATCAAAATGTCATCCACGAAGACTATGACAAACTGATCTTGATAAGGTTGGAACACCCTATGCATGAGGTCCATGAATGCCACTAGCGCATTAGTCAATCCAAAGGGCATCACCGTAAACTCAAAGTGCCCATAACGCGTCCTAAACGTTGTATTAGGGATATCTATCTCCCTAACCCTCAGCTGATGGTAACCAGTGTGAAGGTCTATCTTAGAGTAGACTCGCGCTCCTCTCAACTGATCAAACAAATCGTCAATCCTCGGTAATGGGCACCGATTCTTGATCGTAACCATGTTCAACGGTTTGTAGTCAATGCACAGTCGAAGGATCGTTATCGATTGTGAGAGTAGGAGGGTTATCGCCTACACACAGGACGGTACTCGTGTGGTATTTATGGGGGACAAGCATGGCGATTTCCCGGACCCGGTATGCGAGTCAGTCATCGAGGGCGATTAACAGGTTGGCTAGCGAGCCTTACCCTAGAGGACGAGGAGAGACCAGTAAAATAATATCCCTCCACAAGGTGAGCTAATGCTCAGTAGTGGGATCACCCTAAGTGGGATACTCTCCACCTAAGTGCATATGCAATGCTCCAAAATAAACACACATTCAAGCAAATGCATGATCTGAATGTCTGACGATCATCCTCGAATTACCCAATCCTCACCGACTCCCTCACACTCGCCTAAGCCTTGTAGTAGAAATTATTATGTTTATTTGTTGAGGTGGACAACCCTCTGATAATGTGTATATATATATATATATATATATATATATATATATATATATATATATATATATATATATATATGTCCGATTGAATTAGATTACGATTGATATTATTTATGGACTACCCTCCGATGTATATCAATTGGGCTGTCTCCGACGATTGATATTTTTTTTATGTATGGACTACCCTTCGATAATTATCATTTTTAGACAACCCTCCGAACCCATTTTCTCTACACTCATCTTATGCACTCACTTCTACCATCCTAGGGTGTCATTTGCATATGAATTATGATGTGATTCCATTCTGATCTATAACACATACGAAATATATAAACATGCATATATTCACATAAAAATTTAATCCCACACAATCATGTTATGTAATTTCACATTTCATGCAGCGCCCAAAGCCCGGGTGCGGTGACTATCCTCAGCCAGAATACTTGTGGTGTGGTGGGCGGCATTCTTTACGGCATCCCGGGCGGGTCTCCTTTGTACGGGGAGCTCTACCCAAATATGAAACCTGTAAAAAACCAGTCCCAAACAGTCCAATATAACAGTCGATGATTCAAACGGCCACTTGGGCTCATAAACCAATACTCATAACAATGTATATATATCCAACTATCCAACCATAGTTCAAGAGTTCAAATTTTACTCTTATACAACATATATTAAAATTAAAACAATTATAATACATGTAATACATCATAACCCAAAGCCACAATCCGGCATAGCTACAAACCTCTGTCTCTAGGACGAGCCGTCCCTCTCACGCTCCTGTGCACCTGTAAAATAATATCCCTCGACCGGGAGTGAGCTAATGCTCGATAGTGGAATCACCCTAAGTGGGCTACTCTCACCTAGAGTGCATATACGTGCTCAAAATAAACACACATTCAAGCAAATGCATGCAGTCCTACTTGAATGTCCTAACTGATCATCTCGTGCCGAGTCCTCCGACTCCCTCACACTCTTTAAGCCTCGTATGAAGAATTATTATGTTTATTTGTTTGTGAATGACCCTCGATGTATATATATATATATATATATATATATATATATATATATATATATATATATATATATATATATATATATATATATATCAATTGATGGAATTACGATTGATATTATTTATGGACTGCCCTCCGATGTATATCGAATTGGGCCGTCTCATGATTGATATTTTAGTATGGACTACCCTCCGTCATTTTTAGTTTTAGACAACCCTCAGAAACCATTTTTCTCTAGACTCATCTCAGCCTCCTCTCTTGTCCTAAAAGGTGTCCCGGTGCATATGGAATGCATGATGCCAATTCCATTCTGATCACATAACACATGCAAATATATAAACATGCATATATTCACATAAAAATTAAATCACACAATCATGTTATGTAATTTCTCATTTCATCACATCAAAATTAGCTCACGTGGGCTAATGATCAAACATGAGCAATTCTACTTGAATTACTCGACCAAACACATTAATTCACACAATTTATTTTGTGAACACTATTCTCAGGAATAGTGAAACCCTCGGTTACTATTCCCAGAAAATCACCAATCGTCGGTTCACTTTGTGAACCGGGTTTTTCCATGACGTTTAGGCCTGTTCGATGATACATGATTTATCACATAATTTGTGAAATAAAACACCCAAACAACCCCTCATGGTCACGGCTGGACATTTTTGGATTCAATAAATTAAAACCATTCGGTCCCAAGTTTTGGGACCGTTCAAGGCCTCAAGCTAACCGAAACATTGAAAAATACTTAAAATAAAATTATAAACCCAGAAATGCGGAGAAACCCCTACCTCCACGAGTTTGTCTAAACTCCTTAAATCCAGTACCCACGCGTAGGCCTCACGCGTGACGGCTTTCCTTCTTGACCCGGCGGTGACGGTGGATCTCCCAGATTATTATAGAAGTTCTCTCTCTAAAAAAAAAAAACACCATTCAGCCGCCCACTTTGCATCCCCTCTTTGCATTTCCGTTTTGGTCTTTGGTTTTGAAGGAAGAAGGCTACTATTGGCTAATTTGTCATTTTCTAACTTATGAAACTCAAAAATGACCATTTTGTCAATTCTTTTCCCAGTTTTGTCATTCGACACTATCTCGGCAATCCATTTTTATCATTTATCTACTCATGCCACTTATGACACATGAGTACATGTTATATGTGACTTTCGTCTCATGAAAATCAGTTTTTCTGGCACGACGAGATGCCTCAAAAAACGTGCCAACTTCGGCTGTCTCGGAATTCTACAAAATTTTATGTGGTAACTATATTTCTTGAGAGGATTCAAACGGTGAAATCCGTTTTGTCATCAAGAATCCGAGAGAATAAATTTCGGATTTTAACTTGAAATTATAATTTTGTAACAAAATTACGATTTTGTGATTTTACAAATATTGGGAATTTCTCGGGTCTTACACATACTCACCCTCCTTATGGGTTATTTTATTGCTATCACAATTTTTTTACTTTTTCAACTTCAGTTTTGGGAGGAGCCATCCTACTACCTTATTGAATACCTTTTTTTCTTAGAATCAAAGTTCAATTTTCAAACATTCTAAATCAAAGTTCAATTTTCTTAGTATAATTTAAATAGAAGATATTTTTCTATACCTCGAGAATCAAAATTATTGTGTCTGTGAATGTAAAAGGATTAGTTAGAGAGTCACGAAGTACACATGTCAAAAGAGCTGATTTTGATTTTTTATCTTATACTATCAAAAGGGTACACTAATGTGCTTATGTCTAACATATTTCCCCTTCCTTTTATTCTCCTTATCATTTGCTAATCCCTTATTTTTGCACTTTTGCATTACATTATTGTACTCTCGTTTGTTTATTTTTTATATTTTAGACTTGGGCCTTAATTTTTATTAAGGATAAACAATAAGTCAAAATAAAAATAAATTGTTACCACCAATAAAACATTTTATATTGTTGGCTTGAATGTATAGCTATATTTGGTTATGCCTTGTTCTTGTTATGTTTTTGCATGTCATAGCATGAATACTGAAGTATGAAAAAAAATTAAAATTATGATGAGTTCAATTTATTGAAGAATTTACATGTTAAATATAGTTATTGATTTATGTATATAAACTATATGTTTTAATAAGATACCTTAATTAGATGTCATGACCATTAAGCTATTTAGTAGGTGTGGGCATGGTTCGGTTAACCGAACCGTGGCACAAAATAAAAACCAACCATCAGTTTTTGGTTTGTTATTTATATAAACAAAAAACCTAACCATTAATATGGTTAACCAAATCTTCGGTTAACCATATATCGTTTTTTCTGTTAACCATAATTAAAAATTAAATTTGCAATTCCATAATCATATTTTAAATTTCAAATTATAATAATTATTATAAATACAATAAAATAAATGTAAGAAATGAATACAATCTATTCATTGCAATCCCATAACCTTGTGCATTTATAATACATCCACAATAATATATGAAATGCATGAGATTAGATAATTTAATCACGGTTTTTTAATCAACCACATGTTTTAACAAGTTAAATAAAAAAGAAACCGATCCAAAGAAATCATAGCCTATATGCTTTGGTTTGGAGGAAATGGTAGAAGCTTAGTTTGGAGGAAAAAAGTGAAAATGACAGATAAAAGTTGGAAAGTCTCAACTCACACAAGTAGGGAAACCTATATATATATATATATATGGTTAACTGAAACCATGGTTTTGTATTTTGTGAATCAAAACCTAAACTGAAACCGAGATATGTGTAAAACAAAAACCAAAACCAAACCAGCTGGTTCCAATTAACCTTTTTTTCGATTCGGTTTTGGTGTGGTTTTATGGTCGGTTCTGTTTCTTAGGTTTTTTTACCCACCCTTACTATTTAGCTGGATTATTAATTTTATTTTCATTGTTCATTTTCTATTGTTATACTAGTTAGAACAATTTTTTAGTATATTTATATTTCAAGTATTTGTATTATATTTTCCTAATTGTTTTAAAAAATCTTATATCACTTTGTTAATAGCAAACCCATGGAAGGATCTCTCCCATGTTGGCTAGTGGAAGGGTTGTCATAGGACTTCTTGATATCATCTCATCTCTTCATTAGATTCTACATTCCTTCAAGAAAAAAAGTGCAATACTATATTACAAAAAATATGGTAAGAGTACAATTTTATATTATGTTCAAAAAATGGATTAAAATAATTTTTTTTTGGTGTTTATTGTTAATTATTATATTAATGTTATGTTTGTCCTTATGTGTTCAGAAAATATATCGAGAAGACAACTATGATGAAGAAAAAAAGACCACCTCGAATGAAGATGATGTTGTAGTTTTCAGTTTATGTTTGTGCAATGGAGAGTAACTTAAAAGATTTATCAAATTTTATATTTGGATATTGTATTGTAACTTTCTTGAATTTTAACTTATTCATTGTTTAATGGTTTGATTGCTATTATTTTAATTAGATTATGTACCTATTTAATTTAAATATATGTCTCTTATTGTGGTAGATAACCATGACATATGCCTTTTAATATAACATTTGAAGGAGTAACCATAATAGAAGATTTAGTTAACCTTGACATAAAATCAAGTAACATTTTACCCTCGACATATAATAGAAAAACTCTTGACATATGTATCTCAAACTTGCTCGAACGTTGACATAGAATACAAAAAATTCTTGACATATATATATATATATATATATATCAAGCTTGCTTTAAACTTTTCTTGACACTGGCATAGATGACATATATAAGAAGTAGTCTATCTTAACATTATACCTTATCTTGACGGTGAAAAACTATCAATGAAAGGCTTTTTTCTTGTAGTGTCTCCCTCGTCGGATTCCTTGGGTGGCGGAGTAAGTATCTATCCTTCTACTATCGACTTATCAATCAATCTTTTCATAATTGGTTGTAGTGCCTTTATTATCCCATTGACTTATCAATCAATTATTCGATAATTGATTGTGGTGCCTTCATATCATCCCATTGACTTATCAATCAATTATTTCATATACCTCTTTGATCATTCATCACAGTCCGTCCTTGCAAACTGGTATCAGAGGTTTGATGTCTAGTCATAAGCTAAAAGGGGTTCTTGGTGTTGGAGATAAGATTTCTAATCATGGTTCTAGTAGTTCGCAGACTGTAGTGCAAAGACGTATTACTAATATTGAGATTGTTGTTCAACATCTACAACACCATTTGAGGTCCTATCATGGTGAAGACTTGAGGGCAACTCTTTTTTTCCCTACGATAGAGGATTGATATAGGAGTATTTGCAATAGTTATAGGGAATTCGACCTTGATTACAAAAGATTCAAATTCAGTTGCGAAACATTGAGATCATCAAAATGGAATTTTGGATTTCAACTAGGACTTGGAAGTAGTTATGATCGTGGTCAAGGCTTGAGGAAGAGTTTGACTAAGTCAATATTTTGATTTTTATGTATTTTCTTAAGTCCTAGTTTGAGTTAGAGTCTTATTAACTAGTAGAAGAGTTGTTTTTAGTTTTCCTGTCCAAAATATAGGTTGTTTTATTTAATTTCCAACATGTTTTTATTAGAATTAGGAGTTGAGAGTCCTATTTCAATTAGAATTAAGAAGATAAGGGGCCTATATATACTCCTCCAATGTACTTTTTTTAATAAATTCAAAGTTTAATAATATTTTCAAGTTTCTCTTTGTAAGAGTTTTCTCTTGTTATATTGTTCTCTTATCTATTTAGTGGATTCCCTTGAGTGACAAGTTTGTGGCTTCTTATCCCTTGGTGGATTCTTTAGGTGGCGAAGTAAGTTCCTATCCTTCTACTTCTTCAGCTCTGCAATTCAATAATCTTAACCTTAACCTCTACATAACCCTTTTTTCAATCTTCAGCCCGACTCATTACAAATTTAGTTCCATATTTTAGACTATCCTAGCTCTTTATTCCATCTAGAAACCCTAAAACCCACAATCTCTAACCTATAAAAACCCTAAATTCTTGCTAGCCCTAACCTTACCTTGAAAAACACAACACAAACTTATTTCAAACAAAACTGTGCATCAAATCAAACCCAAACATTTCCAAACCTAAAATCCTTCATTATAAACCTTAATTTCATCATATAAACCCTTAATTAGACTTAAAACCTTTTAGAGAAGACCTATCCCTTACCCATCAAAGTTATACCCATACCCCCAAACTACCACAAACTCATACCCTAACTTACCTAAATCCTTATATAATCCATCAAGATTACATCCTTCATCCAAAGGTAACGAAAATTAGTATCTATCCTTCTCTGTAGACTTATCAATCGATATTTTCATAATTGATTATCGCATCTATATTATCTCATCGACTTATCAATGAATCTTTCCATAATTGAATGTGAATTGTCTTCATGTCCATCGACTTATCAATCAATTCTTTCATAGTTCATTGTGAAGTCTTCATCACCCCATAAAGAAAATACCGTGCTTAGATACCTTAACATCTAACCTTTGATCATCCATCATGGTCCTCCTTGCATCAGAGCGTTATTAGAGCTTATAGTTTGATGATTGATCATGGTTTGAGTTGTTCCCAAACCCTAAAGCAGAAGCGTATTATTGATCTTGAGATTTTTGTTCAACATCTACAACACCGTTTGAGGTCCTATTAAGGTGAAGGCAGATGATCTTTTCCCTGACTATGGGGATTGATCTGAGAAGCATTTGCAATAGTTATTGGAAATTCAACATTGATTACAAAAGATTTAGATTCAGGAGGTTGTGAAACATTGAGATCAAAAAATGGCTTTTGGGCTTCAATAAGGACTCAAGGAGTTATGAGATCATGAAAGTTTAGGAGGAGTTTACCTAATCTAATATTTTTATTTTTTTATGTATTTTACAAGTTTTAGTTTGAGCTGTAGTCTTATTAGTTAGTAGAAGAGTTTTTTTTTAGTTTCATGGTCAAAGTAGGAGTTGTTTTATTGGTGGAGTCTTATTTCAATTACGATTAGAAGACTTGAGACAGCGAGAGTCCTATTCAATTAGAATTAGGGGAAAATATAAGAAGCATATAAAACCCCTCCAGTGTACTCTTTTCTCAATTCAAAGTTTAATAATATTTTCAAATTTCTCTTATAAGAGTTATCTCTTGTTCTCTTATCTCTTGGGTAAATTCTCTTAAGTAGCTAGTTCATTGCTTTTTATCCCTTAATGTATCCCTCCGGTGGCAAAGTATATCTCTTGGGTGGATCCTCTTGAGTGACAAGTTTGTGGCTTCTTATCTAAGTGAGATTGTGGTAGCAAGTAAGTATCTATCCTCCTACTGACTTCAACTCATCCATCATCTTCAACACTAATTTTCAATCTCCAATCTAAATCAAAACTTTCAAATATGGTTCCATACTTCAAAAACCTTTTGAAATACTTTGTTTTAACATGAAACCATAAGTACCATCATCCCTAACATGGAGAAACCTAAATCATACATAGCCTAGCTACCTTAGAAAAACCCAAAAATAAAAAACTAGCTCAAAAAAAAAGGTTGTTTTGCATCAAACCAAACTTGAACATTTCCAAACATAAAATCCTTCATTATAAACCTTAATTACATCATAAATAAGAATCAAATAATGCCTATAAAATTTGGGGACTAAACCTATCCCTTATCCTTCCAAATTACATCCTGTACCCACTGACTACCCTGAGCCATCTCCCAACACACCTAAGCGGTTAGATCATCCATCACGGTCTCGTCCTTTCATCACTTCCTTTGTTTACTCTTTTAGACCCTTGTTTGTTACAAGGGAGGGGATTTTTTGGCCATTCTTGGCATTAAATCACCCCTTCCATCGTTTTCTTCTTTAGGTTTGAGTTTTCTTTTCCAATAAAGTGATTTCTTTCACATTGAGTTTGCCTTTGTTTTTCCTTATATATTATTATTTTGTTTTTGTTTTTTTTTTTTTTTTTGTGTTTTGTCATCGATATGTTGCGACGTGTTTTGTCGTTGACTTGTTACAATGGGTAGTTGTGTCCACGATGGTTAGCTTTTTCGTGAGTTTTCACATTGGCAGTTCATAAGGCAAAGTTCGGTCCAATAGTCATCAGATCATATTATGTTCATCGGTATGTTGGAAATTTGGAATCTTAGGTATTTTAGACATTTTTGGATTATTAATATGTCGCATCATCCTCTAAAGTTTTTAGCTTTTTTTTTTATTCTATATTGAGAGTTTTTTATTTTTTATTTTTAAATAATTAATTTTTTAAAAGATATTTTTAAAAAATATAGCAATTTTGAAATCATTTTTTTATAATTAAATACTTTAGTTACAGTATAGTAAATTATCCCTACTAGGACTTCGACCGAGACCCCTCACTTTCCTATGTCTTACATTTTTGAAAGATTAAACGCTCTATCATAGGCTAAACGATGGATTTGAAATCTTCTTTGAAAATTGATTTTAATGTTGTGCTTAGAAAATAAGATTATAATAGAACTTAAAATCTAACCCGATATATATATACATAATTGGTGGAGGATTGACCTCATGCCTAGTGGGGCACTTGCCCCATTCAAAATTTAATTTTTTTTTTTGTCCACGAATATTGCAAAACATCTTCATAATCCCTGTATACATATATATATATGTACTCTAATTCTAGCAAGGTTATATTTGGTGCACAAAAGTTAATTTCCAAGAATGTGGCCCACAATATTTGGTGGTTCGGTCACGATTTTCAGAAAATATTTTCAAAACTTTGTCGGTCGTCATCGTATCCTTCGTGTCCACTTGTTTAATATATACAAACAAGCTTACCATAACAATGATACTTGGAGAAAACAATGAAATAATTTTTCGTCATTCTCTATTTACCATTCATATCTCAGGAAACAAACAAAAAATTCTTGAGTCACTATCAAATATATAAACAATTCATCAAGTTAAGTAAGTTTGCATTTTATTTTTATTTCAATATATATATATGGCTTACCCAACAGGACACGACCCAGAAGAAAAAAAAGAAAAAAAACATGTCTCGTCGCTATCCCTAGCAAACTGCATTTGTTGATGCATTTATGATAGAGTAGGGTGGCACCGGCCATATAGAGGGAAATCAAGTACCCTTTTCTAATCCAAGCATGATGATATATAATTATGTGGTAGGCAAGTAATAGATAAAAACTGTTCAACATTCAATATGAAGATTATTATGCATTGATAAGTCATAAACATAACCATGTATCAAATGGTTTTATAAATGTCATTCCAATAATTGAAAACTGGGAATAGAAGGCCAAGATGCAGAATTTTTACAAGCGCTGGAAAGTCTCTTGTCCATTACTAAAAATTTGTGTATGCCAAGCAAAAAATTGGATGCCTCACAGAATTTTACCTCTTGGTATATATCGTTATGAAGGAGCTACAATGGACGGTTACAAAATGAGGTACTTATCATTGGTCCATAATGTCCTTCGTTGCACGGCCCATGTTATTTATTATAACAGCCCGCTTAATTTGTGAAACATGAAAGAATGCAAAAATTATTTCTACATTACCTTTCTTTATTTGCAGTTAATCGAAATAGCCATGAAATGGTGAGGAAACTTAAGTTTTATTTCTGACCAAGTCTCTACATTTTCTGTCTATACATATGTATCATTTTCTTTTTTAAGTATTGGAAGTAGTGAAGAGTGGGTCTTGGAAATTAGAATGTGGTTGAAGATTAATTTTAAGAATTCTTTAGTTAAAAATAATTGAACTAAATATTTAAATATATTTTGAATAGGCTAATTTGTTAGAAGTTGATCAGGAGCTGGACACATATTGATTCATGCCTTAATCACTATACGTTAAATACACTGTGACGGTCACCCATGTTTCGTCCAGTCTATGTGCATGCCTGAGCAGGGGTCATGCTTGATCTTGCTTGGCATTGAACTCGGGCCATCCTCCTGGTTGTCACGTAATCGAGTCAACCTCTTGGTTATCACGTGACCGAGTCCAGGCTACTTACTCTAATACCACGTGGCAGGCTACTTGCTTGCATGCCACGTGTGCAGTGGCTTATCCCATTCCACGAGCTCTCCCCTTAGCGTCGTTTCAAGCTACTAGGGTTGGAACGGGGGTTTGTTGTCTCTTGAAGTTTGTGCACCGCCTATCATTCCATGCTAACCATTAAGGTTGTGATACTGTGCGCCATATTCAGTCATCATTACAATCATGTTGCTTATAGGTGTCAACTCCGGATTAGTCCGTGGAAGTGGCGCGCTCTCCGACACGAGTGGTACATTATATGCTTTATTTAACTTTTCCTGCCCATGATGCTATCAACATTGAGTTCAAAAACTCCCCCCTTCTTATTTGAAGAACTTCTTGACGGTTCCATCGAAGGAGTGTCCCATTCTTCAACCCTTGTGCTATAGTCTTCTTGCTGAGAGTGCTCCTTGTTTGCTGATTCTCCCCCAGTGTGGTCATCAATTCTCTCCAAGGTAATTGTCTACGTCGTGCTTTGCTCTTTCTTTGGTTTTTTTTAAGCTTGATGAGTTACCCTAGTTGTCTCTCCAGGCATCATTCTGGTGATGGAGGCACAAAGGCACTCAAAAGATGGCCATCGGAAGAAACGACCTTTCTAGCCCCGAGGACGAGGCGTCGTCGACTTTCTCATCTCGGTTGTTGTGCTAACGCCCACAGAGTTCTTAGTTGGCTTCAACTCGTTGGGGAGGCCAGAGTGGACGCCTTCTGGAAGAGATTCTCCTTTCCTCCGCAAGTCCGAGTGAGGTTTTCAACCTCGGCCCCCAATTTGTAGCCTGCATGAATGGGGACCGAGCTAGAATTGAAAGATGCTTATGTGAGGCTGAAAAAGTATGCGTGCTCGCCAAACTACAGGCTGACTACCAATCCAAGCTGCCTGGGCTGTACGATGAGTAGTACGAGCTTGGTGAACGGGACGCTCGGTGAGCAACATAGATGAATAAGCTCCGGACACCGAGGCTCCCGCGCAACCCCCTACCCCTAAAGGTGAAGGCCTTCCACAAACTACGGAGGAGGTGCAGGTGCTGCCTATGCCGACGGTTGAAGGGACTTCTAAGACTGCTGAGGCACTCAACTCAGAGCATGGTGTTGTGACCATTCCCTTATTTATGGACAAGTAATGGCTTTCTTGCTTCTAAGTGAACTGCAAGCAAAGAATAATTATTTAATAAGAGATAAAGTATCCCATAAAAGTGGGAATAACAGAGACAGTAATGGAGAATAATCAACTCATAAAAAAATGCCAAGCATCCCATATAACAGGTATCCCAACAAAAAAGGACAAAATTCTTCGTAAAATTCATCCCAAAAGGGGTAGGCAGGCCATTTGTACCGTAAACATAAAAGAGAATAACCATCTCATGTGGGAGGCATCTTATTCAATGGAGCACAATCATCCCATGAAATGGAGAACAAGTACCAAAAGGGGTGATGATCCCATAAAATGGAGTACAAGCATCTTAAGGGGTTAATCCCATAAAATGGAGAAGGGTCGACAGGGACCACGAATGCCCGAGGCAGAGGACCGTAGTCCAACAAGAAAGCATTCCAATGAAGTCAAGAGAAACAGTACTAGTTATTCATCCCAAAGCACCATGAGACATGTTCGACATTATTGAAAATACTTCTTCAAATGAAACGAGTTCCAAGGGTGCGGTTCCAACCCCCCAATAAGGGACTGAATCTTGTAGGGGCCCTATCAGGAGTCAACAATCTGATCGATCTGTGGCAGTGGAAATGTGTCCTTCAGGCAGACATCGTCTAGGTTGGTGTAATCAACACACACCCGCCACTTGCCGTTCTTCTTGGGAACAACCACCATGTTGGAGAGCCATTGGGGTATTGGATCTCCCTTATGAATGTTGCTGCGAGGAGTTTATCAACCTCCTGCTTTATCACCTCTTGGCGTGCTAGGTGAAACCGCTTCAATCGTTGCCGAATCGGCTTGCAATCCTCTTGAACGCTTAAACGATGATGAGCCATGTCTGAAAAAACACCAGGCATATCCTTGTGCAACCAGGCAAAGACATCCACGAACTCCCGTAGTAGTGTCAGAATGGCGTCAATTTCGGCTTGGTCAAGTAAGGCACTCAAGCTAACCTGCTCGGCCATGTTGAGCCCAAACAAGAAATGCTACCTGAGAGGCTCTACCACCTTGGACCCCTTCGGCTCAAGTGAGCAAGCCTTGAGTTGTTGTTGCTATTTGGTTGGTGCTTTATATGCTCATTGACCAATCTCGTAACGTGGCTGGCGCGCTGGTCGCCCGCATGTCAGCTTTGGTGTGCGAGGTGAAGGCACCGTCATTTGATAGTGAAGGATGGCAAACGCCTTCATCAGTATGAATCGGGTATGCCCCAAGATGACATTGAAGGAAGAAGGGTTGTCTATCCTATGAGAGGAACCAAAGCAGTGACAGGTCCTGCCGAGTTTGGTAACACAATCTCCCCCAACGAGTGGGTCTATGATCCGTTGAAGCTGACCAGTACCCTCCTTGGGTTGTGAAGGTTGTTGTGGTTGTACCCTAGCCGTAGCAAGGCAGGCAGGTAGAGTATGTCGGCAGCACTACCAGGGTTGATCAAAATGCGCTTCATCAGGTGCTTCCTGACCTCTAAGGTCAGGACGAAGGCACATGGTGTGTGAACTATCTCTAAGTGCAAACCTTCATCCCCCAAATTGCGAACCCTAATCTTGTCTTGAAAACCCCTCTTTATAGTCTCTTAGGAACATAGGCCATTGATGGGCCCGAAGTGAGGCGACTTTAGTTTTATTCCATAGCGATTCGTTCTCGATGATTTAAGTAACATATGCTTCTCATCAATTCATCCTTCTTTGCGACGAACATGGGTTCGCCGTGACGAACGTGGGTTCTCCGCGATGAACTCGTAGCTCTTGCGTTTGTGATCTTCCTGTTTCATCGCGACGAACATGACCTTTGTCGTGACAAAGCAACCTAATATAGCTCAATAGCCTCCCTTTTTGCTTGATTTCTACCATTTCTTCATCACTTTGCTTGGTTTTCACTCAAAATCTGCAAAACACAATAAAATGAGGGATTAGAGCATTCTTTAGCAATATTAGTGTTAATCTAGCATTAAATGTGTATAAAACATGTTAAAAGTATACTAAAAATGCTAACAAATTCACTCTTATCAGTTGAACACATATTTTTGATTATTTTTTAAATAATTAAATTAGATAATGTTATGTAGAGATTTTTTATTTGAATAATATTATTTTAAGAAATGTTTTAAAATATTTTCAAAATATCTAGCAATTTGAAATCCTTTAATTTGAAAGTGGATTTAATATTATGTTTATTATATATATATATATATATATATATATATATATATATATATATTATAAAAACTAAAGTCCTTAAATGTATTTATCACTTTTCTTATGAAAATAATTACTACTAAATTACTTAGTTCTAATTCCACCACTTTACTGTCCTTGAGGCCTGACTTATTGGATAAAAGGATGGTCGGGGCATAGGGAATGAATTAGATTCAATTCTCCATGAGAACATAATATTACAACGTTTTAATGCAAAATGAATATATGTCAAAAAAAAATTCCCACTTCCTCTTATTTTAATAATATTGCAAAAATTCTTTTCTTTTCTTTTAATTTTATCAATTCACCAATCCTAAGAACACCAGTATTAAGAATTTTCAAAAATAATTACATGTTTTAAAAATAGAAAATTGTTTATAAATTATATCTGCAGACATAGTCTAGGCCTTTGCCTTTGAGTTTTGCTTTAGAGTAGAAAAAGGAGGAAAGAAGACCAAAATAGGTGTGATTTAGAAGAAAATAAAGGTGACGATACTAGGTAGATCATAGATACATTAAAATGGTGGGTGAATTTTCAAATACCTTTTCCCTTATTAATATCTTTGGTTACTTACTATTTTTTTTTTTATCACAAGTTTACACTTCCAAACTTAATAATTAATAACCATTCATAATCAAAATAATTGTATGGTAGGTCATACGTCATGTATCATTAATATCTTGGGACAGATTGCTTAAAAGTCAGATTTCACATGCACCCTCCTTGGACGGTGGTAAGAAACATCTGAACAACATTGTGTATACGTGGAACTAAAACTTTGATTCAAAACATCATTTTCTGTAATGTAAGACTTATTTTAGTCTTGTAAATTGTGTTCAAAGAAATGATCATTTTTATCAATAATAATTAAAAAAACAAATAAATAAATAAACCATAATTTCATAATGCAGAGTTCAAATTTACATTAGCGTGTTTTAAAGCATAGCGTGTTTTAATAGGCAACGTCTCTCCAAAATTTATATTCCCTAAAATTTAGTTTCACGTACGTGGCAGGAGAGAAAAAAACCCACATTTAAAATTCTACCTCTTATTTAAAACGTGTTCTTGGCTAAGAAAGATGGTGGACCACATTCTTGGAGTGCTGCCTTAAGACTATAAATACCACATAAACTCCCCAAAGCGAATCACCACATAAACTCTTTCATTAATCTCTCAGAATTATCTCCTATCTTCCATTAAAAAAAAAAAGAAGTCCTTGCCTTGAAGAACATGGCATCATCAGTATCCTCTGCTGCTCTTGTATTCTCAGTTAGACGGTGTGATCCTGAGTTGGTTCGGCCAGCAAAGCCCACCCCACGAGAGGTGAAGCAGCTTTCTGATATAGATGATCAAGAAGGGCTTCGCTTTCATGTTCCTGTCATAATGTTTTACCCAAGCAATCCTTTAATCAAAGGAAAAGAAGACCCTGTAAAAGTCATTAGAGAGAGAGGCTCTGGGTAGGCGCTTGTATACTACTATCCATTGCAGGAATATTGATTGAAGGGAAAATAGAAACTGATGAGTGGACTGTACTGGTGAAGGGGTGTTGTTCATTGAAGCTGATGCAGATACCACACTTGACAATCTTGGTGATGCGATTCAGCCAATGTGTCCTTGCTTTGAGGAGCTTCTGTATGATGTTCCTGGCTCCGGGGAAATTCTTGGTTCCCCACTTATCTTAATTCAGGTAAATAATTTCTTGTATTATAATAAGGTGTTGGGTATATCCATTTAACGATTTAATATAATTTAGTAATTTTATTTAAATAATTAATATTAAATCTTATTATTTTATTGATGATAAATTTATTATTTAAAATTAATAGAAGTATATAGGCATTAAATTTAATGAGAATAGATATTAATTATACTTACTGGGAAAAATATATCAATTTAATGATTTTTGAGTGTATTTCAAGTTAATTATATCAAATACTTTAGTTTTTTTTTTTTTGAAAACATCAAATACTTTAATATTTAAGTAAAAAAAGATAATAACTTTTTAAGGCAATAATTTAAAAATAATTAAACTTAGATCTAGTTTCAAGTTATTAAATAATAAATATGAAGTTGATTTTCATATGTATAAAACTCACTAGCTAGGTGTTGGTAACTAAAACATGTGATAAAAGAACATATTTGTACTCATGCAGGTGACTCGATTGAGGTGTGGAGGCTTTAATATTCGCATTACGACTAAACGCCACACAATGGCGGATGGTCCCGGCTTGCTCAATTCCTCAATGCATAAAGCGACATGGCTAAGGACATCTGCTCCGTCTATACAGCCCATATGGCAAAGGCTGTTAATGCCGAAATCCGCCACGAATAACCCATATACATTATGAATACGAGGAGGTAAACAGCACTAACACACTGCCATGTGCATGGATGACAATAATTTGGTTCATAGATCATTCTTCTTTGGCCCCAAAGAATGAACCTTAAGACCAGCTTCCTCAAGCCTCGGTCCTTGCTCAACATTTGAGGTACTAATGGCATGTGTATGGAAATGCCGCACAGTGCATTTGCAATGGGCCTGATGAGGTTGTTCGCTTCTCATGCTTAATCAATATAAAGGGCAAGCGTGGGTTCAGTCTACCTCTAGGATGCTATGGAAATGCTTTGTGTATCAAAGCTTTCAATTACTAAGGCTGGAATGCTATGTACCTATCCATTGGAATGTAATTATAAGGTTATTGAAGAAAGCCAAGGCAGAAATGAGCAAAAGAATACGTGAAGTCTGTGGCAGATCTTGCGGTTATCAAGGGTCGACCCTTGTTGTGCAGCCGAGGTGTTTCGGATCTCACACGTGTAAGGTTTGGGAGATGTTGACTTTGGATTGGGAAGAAGGCAATCTATGATGGGGTTGCTAGGGCTTTATCTATTATTAGCTTCTGTATACAATTCAAGAACAGAAAAGGAAGAAAGGAAATGTTATACCCATATGCTTGCCTCCTTTAGTCATGGAAGGTTTGAACAGGAGCTAAGGAGGATGACAAAGAAGTAGAGCCTAATAGACTTAGCCATCCATGCTTTAAATTAAGAGAATCCTCAATTCACATATTATAGGCAGTTTAGTTTAATTTAGCATACGATCTCTTAAAATGTTCAAAAATTAAATGTGTTAGGGTGATTAATACTTTATTGTAAGTATGTGATGTAAACGGGGTATTCGAACTTTGAAGGCTCAGTGCGGTTGAATCTTTGTTAGGCGATGGTGTGAGCACATGAGCTAAGTATTAAATTTATCGTTCGGTCGGCCGATGGTGTAGCTTGGCGTAATAAAGACCCAATGTTTAGAAATAGATAGAAACATGTCAATGGTTTAATTTGTAAAATTTTTTTGATAATAGGTTGTTTTAAAATTTTGTTTAATATTAATATTATAATTTATGTACATATAAGTATTTTATTTGTATTTAATTCATGAGTCTTGTGTTTTCACTACGATTAAAATTTGAAATAATTGATTGGATATGTTAAAAAAAAAAAATGGAATGTACGTAAAATTTAGGTAACATTGAAAGGACCTGATATCGACAGAAAGAACACAACTTTTAAGCCAGGAGCAATTTAGGAGGACATAATATCGACGAAAGAACCACAACTTTTAATGGAGCAATTTGGTGACATTGAAGGGAGCTAATATTGAAGAAAAAGAGCTAACACAAAGGGCAGAAAGGACCACAACTTTTAAAAAGTGGCACCATACAGTAGAATTTCAGCTCAATATGTATTATATTGTCTTCATCGCCATATATGAAGATTTTCATAAAAACACCCTCAAACATTCTCCATTCTCCAAATTATTATGAAGAAGATGTTAATATTAGCACTATTCAACTTTCATTTTATTCTTATAATAATGAAATTATTATTTTAATAATATTTTATATTTCAATACACACACACACACACACACACACACACACACACACACACACACACTTTTATATATATATATATATATATATATATATATATATATATATATATATATATATAACATATATACTCTATATCTTCATTTGGAGTATCAATTTATTTTTTATTACTTTTAATTTTTCTTAGAATAAATAATTTAAATTTTTGATAGATGATATAATATATTTTTATTTATATAGTAAATAATGAATCATTAGATTTTTAATTAACTAAACAATAATTTCTTAAAAATAAAAATACAAATTCAAATTAAAAAAAAAAAGAATATGGGGATTTGATGGTGCTAAAACAAGCGATATTGGCAGGAGCGGGTCCCCGGGAGCGGGCGCTGAAACGGTGGCATCTCCATGGGGCTGGTGGGGCGCCAGCGGAGACTCGACCCCATGTAGTGTCACGGCTCCCGGCGTGAGTCGGGGCGGCTTCGCTGACCGGAGCCAGAGCGGATGACGAGGATGATCCGTTGTCCGCCATTTGAGCCCGAAAGAAAGGAAAGCCTGCTTGCGGCTTCGTGATCAGAATATCTGCCGGTAAAGGAAAGAAAAGATCTCACGCGATCACGACTCTCAGTACATCCTTTAATATTCGGTTAGCGATAAGGAAAGAAGATCCCACGCGATTGGGAAGATATCGTATTATCATCAGCAAGGAAAATTCATCGTGATCGTATCACATAAATACTAAGTAATCCCTGAAGATACCTTGTATCTGCCTTGGCGGCAGGTTGAATTTGCTTTCCATAAGAAAAGAAAATGACTTGACATCGGAGCGAAGCAGAGGCACGCCCTGCCGGATCATCCCTTTGTGCGGTTTGCTTGGAATTTATCTGACGATCGGCCGCCCGGTCGGCGCGACTCCCTACGAGGCGCCGTGTATCTAAAGCGTCGGTTTGGCGCGAATGCGTGGGAATGACGTTCCTCCCACCAAATGGCGATTTCTGTTGACTTATGGTATAACTCGAAACATGAGAAGAGTCACGCCCGACCCAGGGGCCGCCGAGCGACGGGATGGCGTTGGCGGTCGACAGCGGAGGCGTTCTGGGCGTCACGCTACTAGCAACAAGATGGAGGCCGCAGGTGCCAGCCGATCGCGCTATTGAGGAGTTGGCGGAACTCACCCGACCGGTGCGACCACATGATAAACAACGAGGCCCGTAGGTAAAATACCATACACGGGAGCAACAACACCTGGGCCCCACGAGGCGATGACGGAAGAGGAGAAAATAGTTGGACCCGAGAGGCGTGATCGAAGCGTGCCTCCGGGAGGCGATCGAAGCAGAAGGAGCGCAGCCCGGGGACAATGAAGGTGAAGGCGGAGCCCGTCATCGAGAGGGGAAAGAGGAGCGATCTTAGGGCAACGGTTCGGGATATCTAACAAGGCTGCGACCACATGATAGAGGAGGTAAGAGTTGACCACGGGTCTCCATGGACAACTCTAGTACGGCAAGCGGTATCCCAGTTTGCGGTAGGTGGTGTTACTTCCCTCTCCCGACAAAGAGTTCGAGAATCTTGCCGTCGAAGCTTTGTGGAATGAAAGGACCCAGAGTGAACCACCTCGACACCTACGAGAACCGGATAGAGCTACATGGATACCAGGAACCCGGGTGAGATGCGAGCCTTGCCATCGCTCTTAAAGTCTCGACCTTGGTGTGGTTCAGCAGTCACTTGACCTACGATCTCGTCCTTCGGAACTTCTCCATTACTTTCATGTCCCACTTCATCCGAGCGGACGTGCAGAAGTCGAGCTACCACCCTGGCGACCATAAAGAAAGGCCCTCGAAAACACGAGGTCCATGTCGGAAGGTTGACTTCGAATCACTAAGGGTGGACATCCGGGATGAAAAAATTCGCCGTCACCACCTTTATGGCAGGACTGGGCATACGATCAGACTGTGTTCTACATCTCGAAGAATCCTCGAGGCGAGCATGGGCGGGAGGTGGCTCCTTGCAGCTTGGTAGCGAGCGGGGATGCCCTTACGCCTGAGCGGAAGCTCTTCGCGTGAAGGAGAAGCCGGGATGATAAAAAATGGAGTAGAAGAGATAGAGACGGATCCCAGCGAGAAGGGGCGGGGAAGAGCAGTCGATCTCAGTAGAGAATATTGCAATACAATGGAGTGTATGCGTGGGATAACTAATGCGAGGAAGAAGAAAGTATATCGCGATACAATTCTCTTGTGTTACTGTCCTGAGTCACTAAATTTGAAAAGGGGTTATATCGTAATAGAAGGAGGTGTATCGCAATACAAGCCAATGGAGTTGAAGGAGAAGTTATATCGTAATATAATTCATTGGTATGTAGGGGATTATATCGCAATACAATGAGCTGTATCGCAACATAAGTCAACGGTGAGAGGAAGTTATATCGCGTGCGATATTCTATATCATATCTGAAGCCAAGTAAAGATCACAAGCATCGAAGAGGAAGTGTATCGCGATACAAATAATTGTATCGTAATATAAACCACTGGAGCTGAAGAGAAAGTGTATCGCAGTATAATTCTATTATATCACAATACAATTCACTGAGCTATAAGTGAGTCATATTGCGATACAATATTCTATATCGCGATCTGATGCCGGAAAGCAAGCATAATGTCACGATACTGTCCGGTACGTATCGCCAATCTGAGCAGTGAAGATCGAAGAGAAATCTATATCATAATATGATTATTACGTATGCTTAATATAAACCACTAGAGCTGAAAGTATGTCAGCGATATAATTTTGTATATCGCAATATAATTCAACGAGTTCTTGAGAGAGGTTATATATCGCTTGTCTGAGGTGTATCATGATATACTTGAATGAAGAGAGGCTAACAGAATTTCCCAATACAATCTTCTATTTCGCGATGAAAACCAAGCCAAAGTGTATTGCCGTTCTTTAAGTCTTTCCCTTGCAATACAGTTTCAAGACAATTCATGGAATATAAATGGGATGAGAATTGAGTATTTGACAAGCAAAATGTGGTAAATAGGGGCTTAGGGCCTTTCTATTAAGGTAGTACCTAGTACATGTAAGGTAATACCTGCATTACATTAAGGTATTACTTGTATTATATTGGACTAGTACCTACGCACTTGGGTCAAAGGGGAAGGTGGTTTGAGTATATTTTGACATAAAAATTACTAAGGGATATGGGATAACCACTTCTTTCCCCACGTATGGACCTCATGCTCAAATGAAGTAAGAAAGCCTAAACATTTCACATATGTACCTAATTTGGTTTTGCATTGAGGAGTCCTACTATAATTCACCAATTTCATGGAATATATATGGGATGAGAACTGAGTATTTGGCAAGCAAAATGTGGTAAATAAGGGTTTAGGGCCTTTCTATCAAGGTAGTACCTGATCCTTATAAGGTAGTACCTACAATACATTAAGGTAGTACTTGCATTATATTAGACTAGTACCTACGCACTTTCGTCAAAGGGAAGGGGGTTTCAATATATTTTGACATAAACATTATATTAAACTAGTACCTTTGATATTTTCTTGTTTTTTTTTATTCCAACTAGAATAGTAGTTGGATTACTAAGAGGGGCAAGAAAATTGTGGTAAATAGGGGTTTAGGGCATTTCTATTAAGGTAATACCTGATGCTTGTAAGGTAGTACCTATAGTACATTAAGGTAGTACTTACATTATATTATACTAGTACCTACGCACTTTCGTCAAAAGGAAGGGGGTTTCAATATATTTTTGACAGAGACATTTGAGAATTTCTAATTTTTTATTCATTTGGAATAGTGGTTTAGTACTAAGGGGGCATTTTAGGAATTTTTGTACCTACTCATTAGTTTTGTTCCTCAAAGACAATTATTTTTTTTCAAATATCTTAGCGATGTATTTAAATTCTTTGTACCTATATCCTTTTATTTTTTAAAATAAACAACCTGATACATACCCTTTATATTTGGTCCTTAAAAGTTAATTTCAAGAATGTGGCCACATGTTGGTGGTTCGATTAAGGTTTTTCGAGGAAAATATTTTTCAAAACCTATGGAATGATGCATCATATCAACTGGTGTCCCTTTCGTTTAATATATACCTGAAACAAGCTTTCCATGACAATGATAGCAGAGAAAACAATGAAATAATTTGCTACGTCATTCTCATTACCATTCATATCTCAGGCAACAAACAAAATTCTTGAGTCACTATCCAAGTATGCTACATCAATTCATCCAAGTTAATTAATTTTTCATTTTATTTTATTTCAATATATATATGACACCCGACGGGACACATTGAGGAAGAAAAAAAAAAGAAAAAGAACACGTCTCGTCGCTATCCCTAGAGAATTGCATTCGTTGATGCATTTATGATAGAGTAGGGTGGCACCGGCCATGCAGATGGAAATCAAGTACCCTTTTCTAATCCAAGCATAATGGTGAATATATAATTAAGTGTGAGAGTGCGAGTAATAGATTAAAAGCAGGTTTCCAACATTCAATATGAAAGATTGTTATGCATTGATAGTCCATAATACAACCACATGTATCAAATGGTTATCTAGAAATAGTCATTCCAATAGTGAAAGCGAGACAAGGCGAGATACGAAATTTTTACAAACAAGCATGGAAAGGTCTCTTGTCGCTTTTACTAAAAATTTGGTATGCCCGAAAACCGATCCCCGCTTAAGTACACCTCTTCGTATATATACATTGGCCAGGGAGGCTACACAATGGACAGTTACAAAATAGGTACTTATGATTGGTCCTTAATGTCCTTACGTTACATATTGATTCCTACCTTAATTCTTGCCATTAAATACCACCATTTGTGGCGTCACCCATGTTTCGGTGGATTACGTATTCCATGCTGGCGAGGTGGGTTGTTGCCTTGTAGGTACCGGTAGGGGTGATCATGCTTGATCTTGCTTGGCATTGAGGAACTCGGGGCCATCCCTCTTGGCGTCCCGCGTGTCCGAGTCAACTCTTGGTTATCCGCATTGGCCAGTCGAACTACTCTAATACCACGTGGCAGGCTACTTTCTTTGCATGCCACGTGTGCGATAACTTATCCATTCCACTGACTCTCCCCGCAGCGTCGTTTCAAGCCACTAGGGTTTGGAAGAGGCGGTATCTTTGTCTCTTGAAGTTCGTGCCTTTACCCATCATTCCATGCTAACCATTAAGAGCATCTTCAACAAGGCTATCTAGGCCTTACTCAAAATATATTAAAAATATTGTATTATCTATTTTACTTGCTAACCACTTTTCGAAGTCACTCAACAAACGCTATCTATTTTAGCTATCCACTTCAACTAACTTTAACTAACAATAATAAAATCTAAAAATACTATATAGTATGCTATGTCATCACCATATTGATGACATCACATGATGTGTTAAGCCCGCGTCTAATCAAAATTTTATTTTTTTATTTTTTTAATAACGATCTTGGCCTAGCGATCCGCAGTAAAAAAAATTTAAAATTTTGTTCCGAAGCCGCATTATGTTTTGTGCTTTTGTTTCTTTGATTGAGAATCCTCCATCCATTTTTTGGTTTGATACCTTAACTCATTCCAACAATGTTCAAATGGAAAAGGAATTTATAGAGTTCCTTATGCAGGGAAGTTCTTGGCATCACGAATTTGAAAATTTTTTACAACAAAACTCATTACACATGTCATTAAAAGATAACTATTTTTGCTTCAAGAAAATATTAACTCAAACCTTGTCTTTCTACGTCAAAACACTTTGATTAAGATCTTTCTATCTGTATAACACCCACGAGAGAAACAAAATTTTAAATTTTGATTTTATTAATATGGATCATATTTATAACGGTCCTGAAATTCAAAATTTTAAATTTTGAATTTTTCAATGGTCATGTTATAGCGATTGCCGAAGCAAATAGTATGCCTTAGAGGCGATGAAGGCGATCTTCTTAGCGATGAAGCCTCACGAATTGTTGGTGCGAATAAAGGTAGCTAGCGTCTTTGCTCCTAGCAGTAGCTAGCCAAATGGTCATTAATGGAAATAGCTAGCGTGATAACTAGCCTCTTGGAGACAATATTTAAGGGTCGGCTATGTAAAATAGCTAAAGGGGAAGGTTTAGCTAGCCTCTTGGAGATGCTCTAAGGCCGTGATACTGCGAGCCATATTCAATCATCATTACAATCCTGTTTCTTACATGTCTCAACTCTGGATTAGTCCGCAGAAGTGGTGTGCTCTCCGACACGAGCGGTACATTAAATGCTTCATTTAACTTTTTCCCGCCCATTCTTCTATCAACATTGAGTTTAAAAACTCCCCCCTTCTTATTTGAAGAACTTCTTGACGGTTCCATCGAAGGAGTGTCCCATTCTTCAACCCTTGTGCTGCAGTCTTCTTGCTGAGAGTGCTCCTTGTTTGTTGATTCTCCCCCGGTGTGGTCTGATTCTCAGTGATGGTGTCTACGTTGTGCTTCGCTTTTCTTTGGTTTTTAAGCTTGATGAGGTTACCCTAGTTGTCTCTCCAAGCATCGATGCAGTGATGGAGGCACAAAGGCACTCAAAGGATGGCCATTGGAAGAAAAAGACCTTTAGCTCACGAGGACAAGGCATTGACTTCCTCATACGGGTTGGTATGCTAAAGCCCACGAGTTCTCGGTTGAAACTGACTCGTCGGGGAGGCGGAGTGGGCGCCTTTCGAAGAGATTCTCCTTTCCTTCGCAGGAGTAGGAGTGAAGTTTTCAACCTCGAGGCCCCCGATTTATAACTGCTTGTGAATGGTGTGAGGGTGTGATAAACTCCATTCTATTGGCCTGAGATTCATATCAATAAGGGCTTACGGTTCCCCTTCCCCGCCGGTGCACCGGTTCACGCACTTCATCGTCTCCACCAGATCTACGTTGCATGTGAACATTGTGAGTTCTTTTGCAGATTGTGGGCGTGCGATAGGAAGCTCGGGGGTTACATATGGGCTTGGAAGGTTCTATATGTCTACTCCTTTAAGCCGCACAACCTCGGGAAATATTTCCTGGTTGTTAAAGCCAAGTCTCTACTACTGGTGATGAACTTGTCGAGTACCAGCAAGAACAAACTGTAAGGCAACGTGTTGTTGTTCTCCGCTTAGGGATACATAGGGATCCCATGCTCTAGGGTTCCCGTGAACGCAACCTGCTGCGGTCGGTGTCGAAAATGCGTGTTTTTCCTTTTTCGGTTCGATCGATTTTGTAACCTCACTTGCTTTCGTGTGTGGCAGACGCGTGGGCGAGAGCTCGTCGGTGACTGAGCTTCCCGATTAGTTGCCCCCCGGTTAAGGTAAGTCTCGAGCTCTACTTGAGGGACTGGGGAGCTCTTCGATCTTGGGCCCGACCATCGGGAGGTGTACGAGCCAGCTTCCCGAGGAGTTCATAGTTGAAAGTCTCATCACTTAAAGCGGGAGGGACTCTTGAGCTAGGGAGCGCGTCTTGAGGCCAGCCTTCTTGCCACCCGATTAAGGCGGTAAGAGATGGGTGGTGGTGATGACTTTCCACTATCCCCCTCCTCCCAGCTGAGACGTGTAGGCCACAGAATTCGGCCCCGGGGTATGCACGGCCAGGACAACGGTAGGCAACCACATGGCGATCCTCCTAGGATGGGGAAAGACCTATTCCTTCTCGGCCAAGGGAAGCTGCTCGGCACCTGGCTATCATTACAACTGATTTGCAACGATTGGATGGGTAGACCCAGGTTGGTGCCGATGACAATCGGCCTTCTCCAATTCCACGAGGAGGTATAAAAATTATTGAGGGTCTGGTGTAGGATACGATTCTATCAACCTAGATTACCATGTTAGAACACAAAGCATAACATTAATGGAGAAAAACTGAAAATTCATGTACCTGATTTGGAATCCATTTGAATATCTTCTTGATGCGGAATTGATGAAGAGATTTGCCAAAGAGAAGCGGAGTCTCGAATCTCAAGATCTTCCTCCCAAGCGACCCTTTGAAGCGGCTTTATGAGATTGCCCGATCCCTTCTCGAGGCGGTATGAGAGAAAACCGTATGTGATAGAAAATGTATCCTTAGGGTTTGGGAGGGACTTGGCTTCCTTAAATAGAGTTAGACCACTGAGGGCCCTCATAACGGGCCGGGCGAGAGACTTAGCCCACACACTAACCGACCATATGATTTATTAAGAAGCTGATAACCTCACTTAATTAGACCAAAATTAGTGGTTTTAATTCCGATTAATGAAGCGGCTTAATGAAAAGCACGCTACGTTACCGGCAGGCGAATAAATGTTGAAACAAAATGCAGCACCTTTATATTGGTCTGAGATTTATTCTTAATAGTCAATCCGATCCCATGAAGTCTCGAACAACGGATCATGGCGGTGGTGCGTGTACTCCGCATAGTAACCCCTTCCATGGTCACGGTGCTTTCAACTTTGCGATAATGGATTCGATATGGTGGTGTTTAAATGGACAATACCTCATAATGGTGTGATACTTCATGTGTTATCCATTTTGTTGGTCCAAATTCTCTCTCCTTAAGTGTCTAAACCTAGTGTGTCACAGAGAATATCCATTATGGTTCCAACCGAACACAGTATATATGTTACCTTGATAAGGTAGCTTTACTTAATATTGTAACAAAGTATCTTATTGAAATTTATGCCCGAATGCCCAGCCTTTTATTGAGTTTACCTGATGCAGCGGTATTTTCAACAATTATATGTACTCAACTCGATAAACCTACATTCCTGAAATACCTTATTGGGCTGCAAAGAGTTGATACAAATTCGAATTGTCTGAAAATGTAATGTAATTGAATTCAACCTTTATTAAGAGCAACTTAAAACAATAGCTCCCACTAATTCACGGTATCCCCGCTGATACTCTGGCCATGTTGGCTTGTCCTTGAATACACAAGAGCGAGAGCCTTTTAGTTAGCGGATGCAATCATATCATCCGTTGATATATTGCTCCATTTAATAACGTCACCGTTTTTGAACTTTTCCTTTATGGTGAATTATTTGACTCCATGTGTTTAGACCCCTTGAGACCTACATTGTTGGGTAATAAACAACTTTGGCAGAGTTCTTGTCACAACCACAATTGTATGGGCTATCCACAAAATCAAACACGGTTAACTCCTTAATAAGGTTTGAACTAATTGCTTGAGTAGTTCTTGAGAAAAGCATGCTACAAACTCGGCTGCATGGTGAGATGCAATTAATTTATGTTTCTCACTTTTCATGCAATCTTGCCCAGCGCTCATGTAGCTTGGTATAACAGGTTGTTGACTTCTTTCATCGACGACCGATAAAGTCGAATCACGAATACCCCCACATTGGCGTGGGTCTGAACATGTTTGTAAATCAACATATAGTCTTTTGTCCTCTTTAAGAATTTTCATAACCTTCTTGGCGGCAACCCGATGATCGTAATACGGGTTTGGCCCGATATACGCCTAGAGATCATTTGCAAAGGCAATATCAGGCCTAGTGCATACTTGAGCATACATAATACTCCAAAGTGCACTAGCATAAGGTATATTCTTCATTTGGGCTTTCTCTATATATGAATGAGGACATTGTGATAGACTCAACTTATCACCTTCTGAGGCAGGGCAATTCTGGCTTACATAGTTCTGTGTTGAATCTTTACAAAAGCAGCGATAAACGTATCGCGCCGAGATAAACCCGAAATAGTGCGCAGAGCGATCCACATGAATCTCAATGCCTAGGACGAAAAGGCGGCTTCACGAGGTCCTTCATATCAAAGTTATTTGACAACATCGAAAACTGTCTCATGCGATAAGCGAGGTCCTTTGCTTGAAACGGGGATATCATCGACATAAGTATTAAGGAAAATGAATTTCCTCCCACTGACCTTGTAGTATATACATTGATCTACTTTGTTCTCAACAAAACCATTTGAAGCTGCACAACACTATGAAACTTTAAGTACCATTGTCTAGAAGCTTGTGAGACCATAAATAGACTTTTCGGTCTACATACAGTTTACTGAATCATTTGCACAAAACCTTCGGGGTTTGCATCCATATAGACTTCTTCGTTAAGGTCTCCATTGAGAAAGGCGGTTTTTAACATCCATGGTGTAACTCCATATCGAAATGAGCAACTAATGCCATGATCATACGAAAGAATCTTTAGAAGAGGCGGAGAAAAAGATTGCTTCATAGTCTGCTCCTTAAGGTGAAACCTTTGGCTACCGGTCGGCTTTAAACTTCTCAGTATCTTTCCTTTATGGGGTCCTTTTTTTTTTTTTTTTACAGTCTTGTACGCATTTGCGGCTTGATGGGTCTATGACCTTCGAGGTAATTCAATAAGTTCCCAAACTTCAGTTGTATGCCTCATGGAATTAAATTTCATCTCTCATTGCATCCCGACCCACTGATTCGATTGAGAGACCAACTTGACTTCCTCATAAGTTATTAGATTCGATTCTGAGGAACCCATATCGTAGTCTTGCTCTCCTATATAGACTAAATGGTCGGTGGTATTTGTGATCGTCTCTCCACTAGTGGTTCTCCTTCGCGGAGTAGTAATAGCCACGATACACTTTTGAGCCTTGATGAACTTCATTAGGGCTGTCTCGACACGCGGGATCTAGTCTTAACGAGGTTGAAAATGGTGTGTGGGTTTCACAATTATACGTATGGAGGAGATACGAGATACCCATTACTCATGTCTTATCAAATCCTCAATAGTCTGTGAGCAGCTACTCTCTTCGGCCACATCAAACTCCAGCTTGATTTAATACGTGATTCCTGATTGCTTGTGCCTCCATTGGGATTATAGAGCGGAGATATCCCTTGAATGTTCGGGTAAGATACAAAATAACACCTAGTGGTTACGAGGTCCGACTTACTTGTGTTGGATTATATAACTTGCCCTTACACTTGAGGACATCCCAGGCACCCAAGATGGTTTAAGCTAGGCTTTCGCGGAGTCCATGCTGAGAATTGATGGAGCACCGGCTTTCGTAGTGCAGCGATTCAAAATGTACAAAGGCGTTTTCAAAGCTTCACCATAGAAAACCGGGTAAATTTGTCCACACTTATCATACTCCTTATCATTTCCATAAAATCGATTAGCCTTTCGGCTACACCATTTTGTTGAGAGACTCGGGCATGTGCGTGTGCCACTATCCATCCCTCTAAGTATTTGGAGAATGGCCTTAAGGCGTCGGCAATGCCGCCAACTTGCCATAATACTCTCCATCGGTCAGATCTAACAACCTTTATGACTTTTCCCGATTGTTTCTCGACTTGTTCCAGAAAAATCTGAACTTGTCAAGAGACTCGAGACTTTTCTTTAATCAAGTACAAATAACCATATAGAATAGTCATCAATAAATGTGATGAAATAAAAATTTCTACAAAGGTTGCCACATAAGGTCCACTTATATCGGTGTGAATGACTTCCAGCCAATGAGAGTCGGAGACTTCTGATTGCCTGATTTTCTTTCTTATCTTGGTCATTTACCTACAGCGGTCAACTTTATCTCTAAGTCATTTTTAAGAGCGAGGCGGGATATTGAAGTGCTTTATCGGCCTTTCTACTCTATCCTTAGAGATATGGCCAGGATCGTTTATGCCATAATGCATAAGACTCTTCCACAGAGTAGTGGTCTCTTAGAAACTTGACCTTTTCAGCCCAGAGTATAAAGCTACGTATATGTCATGGGAGATAAACTTAATGTATAAATACGTTGAATATGGCCAAATCCGACTTATTTGAATTAAGAAATATTGAAATAATATTGCTCTTAATTTCAAAAAAGTATAATATCATATGAATCAAACATGATCTTTGAAACTAAATTCCTTCACAAGGAAGGTACGCTAAAATGTGTCTTTCAACATCAATTTAAAACCATAATCTAAAACTAAGATTACATCTCCCGAACATGACTTGACCTTCTCGTTATTTCCACAGGTGAGCTTTGATTCATCCTTGTTTGGCTTCCTCGGGTTTATGAATCCACAGTATGGTAAATGCAACATGATTAGTTGCTCATATCCGAAACCTGGCGGATGGTGCTTGAGATAGGTTGGATTCACAAACAAGTATTAAAGAATGTTATTTTGTAAGCGCGCTTGGACATCCAAGCTTTGGTACTGCAGTCCTTCTTCATGTGAGCCTTTCTTCTTACAAAAGAAGCGGCGATCACCATCCTTTTCAAGAATGTCTTCTTTGGACCTATATTGTCACGGATTATTGGTAGTTTCATGAGAGCACCTTTATGAGTTCGACTTTTGAACTTCTTATTCTTCCTCTTATGGGGACTTGCAGCATATAAGGCCACCATGCTCTTTATCCTTCTTAAAAGCTCTCTTCCTCACCTTACCACCCCACTTCTTTATCAAGTCATTTGCGACAGTTTCATCTTGGGAATTGTGGTTTGTCTTTATAATCCCAATCGGTGGAAGGGTGTTGATGATGCACAATGCAAAGCATAAGGGAATGGTAACATTAAGAGCTTGGGCTTAGCCTTTAGATTCTACCATCGAGGACATAATACGGCAGGCGCGCCATCATACTTAATGTTGAAGAGCTTTGAAGAAGTGTTTAACCCTCGGCATTGGGATTGACTTCGATTTCTAGCCTCTATGAACACCATCATTTCCTTAAGCCGGTATAGTCCCTGTGGCAAACCACTTTTCAAATGTTCTTGTATGGATTTCTTCATTATCAACGAGCAAATCCTATTGCTCCCTCTCCCGACGACATAGTCGGTTTTTCTCAATTCGAGAACCTTAGAGGTTGTGATATCTGCTTAGAGCTTATCCATTGTAGCTTCATGTGAGGAACATCCGCCCGACTCCATTCCAAATTGAAAATCACATAACTTTCCATTTCTTGAATTCAACCCGGTAAGGATCTCAATTGAAATGGAGTGCAAGCTCACGAGAAAAATTGGTAGAAAAATAAAATAAAGCAATCACAATCGACATCATGTGAATACTCATAAGAAATTATACATCATCACATAATCACCTTTAGGCAGAAAATATGACATGCGGGTTGTACACATTTCTCCTGACCGGCCATGAGAGACATATTCAATCCTTCGAAATCACCACCTTTGGTGTGAACCGTCCAGGTCATTTCTCAAAGCACATGCCATACATGTATCCCTCGCTAAACTAACACGGGACCGCCTCCTTTGGGAGTATGATCATGTAATAGAGCAGGGGAGACATCCCACACATGTGAGGCGATGGCTACAAACCCAATCGAAGTGTGCCACTTTGGCGGTCACAACTTGATTGAATTCTTAAAAAATCGCTCTTATACCAGGATATAAACTTTTATGTATCACATTGATATATATATGTTAATACGATTATATTGTTGATCATTCATTAATAGTCAGCAATTTAGTCTCTACATAGTCCTTATCTCTGCAATTGATATACATGTTGATTTACCTTATGTATTTCCAAAACCAGAAATACCATGAATACGTGAAAATACCGGGTGTGCCAGGGTTATCGTATTTTCATATCTGTAAAAAAGCTTGAACATGCAAGATCTATATACCACATTGTGAGAATTTCGTCTGAGTCTGTGGCCTGCAAAATTGCCCAGAGAAATACCCTCCTACAGCGCCCTCACGGCGCTGAAGGCACCGGCGTGTGGCCGCGCGATGTCTGAGTCTGGCGGGTTGAGTTGGCCAGGTCGGACGTTGGCCGGAGTCGAGTCGAGGTCGGCGGTCGAGATGACGTCATGATCCATGCGTCGCCGATCCACCTTTGGGCCGGGGTCAACCAGCGGTCGAGATGAATCGGGTTTGGCCGAGTCGATTCTTGACTTGGTATCGCGGCGTCATCATGATGTCGGCGGCCGTTGGACGAATACGCGGCGTGTCTTTGCCGCGTCTTGCGTCGTCTTCAACGCGTGGTGGGCGTGGAAGCGCGTGGCGGCGTCGGCCACCTGCTCAGGCGACAGGCCCACCACTTGATTGTCGTCTCGTCGTGTGAATTCCAAATATGCAAAAATATTTAATTTTGGATTTATGAAAAATCAAAAGCTGAATGAAGATGCGATTTTCATAAACAAAAATTTTCTCCAATTCACTTATGTTTTGAATTCTAGTTCATGGTTGGCTCACGATACCAGCGCCCAGGATAATTCTATCGACTGAATTACCATGTTAGGGCAGCATAACATTATTGGAGAAAAAGCGAAATTCATGTACGATTTGGAATCCATTTGAATATCTTCTTGATGCGAGGTGATGAAGAGCGCAAGAGAACCGATCTCAAGATCTCAAGATCTTCTCCCAAAACGACCCTTTGAGCGGCTTTGTAAAGTTGCAGATCACTTCTCTCGGGCTTAGAGTATGAGAAAACCGTATGTGATAGAAAATGTATCCTTAGGGTTTGGGAGGGACTTGAGCTTTCCTTAAATAGAGTTCCGACCACGGGCCCTCTCATAACGGGCCGGGCCGAACTCAGCCCACACACTAGCCAGCCCATATGATTTATTAAGAAGCCCGATAACCTGCAATTAGACCAAAATTAGTAGGTTTAATTCGATTAATGAAGCCCAGCCCAATGAAAACCTTACATGTCACGGAACCTCGTCCCAGTATTGTGCTTGTCTGAAAGGGTAAGGAAAGGCGCATACGACCCCCAGACCCCCTGCACTTTGTGGTGGAAACTCAGGCTCTTTCCTCACAGAGGCCACTTTTTGGCATACTTGACCACCTTGTTGAGCCATTGCTAAAAGGCAGGAGGAGGTCATAAGGCGAGATAGTGTTGTTTTACGAGAATGGTGGCGACGAAGAAGGTTTAGGATCTCCTGAGGGACTACACGCCCTTCTAGAAGGCAACTTTGGCAACTTAAGCGCTTTGTTGAATATATAGCTTTTGGGTTGTGCATCCTTGTTTTTCATCTTGTTGACAGTCATTGTTTCAAATGAGCATCTTCGGCTTATACATGGAAAAATAATGTGACGCCCCACAGCACCAACTCAACCGCTTGACTCACCTGAGGGCAGGGGCCTAGGACCTATATACGAGGTGCGGGCGTCAGAGTTCCTCAACTCTAGCGGGGGTCATGGAGGCGAAGAAATTGTCGGGTTTGTTTAAGGAGCGCAGCGTGATGACTAGCCAAGCGAGAAAGGTTGCCCCAATTGGAGCGGGGTGGAGGCACAGGCTCCCACTTTTGTTGCAGCGTGGTGTTCCGCAGGGCCGAGTAGAAGGGCTTTGTGTTTGCTCATAAGCACGGGTTGAGCAGGTTGTGTGCGAGGCAGACGGTAAGCGAAAGATGTGGGCCCCAGAATTGAAGATGCTTTTATCGAGTGAAAAAAGTATGTGTGCTTGCCAAGCAGCGGTGACTACCGTCAGTGCTGAGGTGCATGCAGTAGGTAGTACGAGCAGCTAGGCGGGGGCTTCTGGCCGAGGCGGCAGGCAGCTGAAGCGAGAATACAAGGAATTCGGCGACAGATGAATAAGCTCCGGAACAGGGCTCACGAGGCAGCGCACCCCGAGGCAGGCCTCCCATAAACTACGGAGGAGGTGCGGGGTGTTTCTATGCAGACGGTTTAAGGGACTTCCTAAGGCTAACGAGGGCGCTGGCTCGGGCATGGTGTTGTGACCATGCCAGATTCACCTCCCCCAGCCCCGCGAAATTCCTTAACGTAGCCTTATATGTAAGAACACGACCCGACCAAAGGGGTTTGTCTTGAGCACCCTTTGCCCTGTACATGGACAAGTAATGACTTTCTTGCTTATGTGAGTATGAGCAAAAGAATAATTATTTAATAAGAGATAAAGTATCTACGTAAAGGGAATAACGAACGATGTGGAGAATAATCAACTCATAAAAATAAGCCAAGCATCCCGTGTAACGGTATCCTGACGAGGACAAAATTCATCGTAAAATTCATCCCGAGGTGAAGCGGGCCATTTTATGCGAGTAAACATAAAAGAGGAATAACGTCTCATGTGGGAGGCATCTTATTCAATGGAGCACGATCATCCCGTGAAATGGAGAACAAGTACCAAGGGGATGATCGCATAAGAGGGTACAAGCATCTTGGGGATTAATCCCGTAAAATAGAGTAAAAACATCTCGAAAGGGGTTAATCCTAGAAAAATGAGTCTGAAGCATCTCGAGAAGGGGGTTAATCACATAAAATGGAGGAGATTAGGCAAGGACCACGAATGCCGTGAGGACCGTAGTCTGACAAAAGCATTCAATGAAGTCGAAATAGTACCTAGTTATTCATCGCAAACCACCATGAGACATGTTCGACGTATTATTATTGAAAATACTTCTTTTAGATGAAATGAGTTCTAAGGGTGGGTTCTAACCCCAGAGTAAGGAAGCCCAGATCTTGTAGGAGACGCGTCGAGGGAGTCAACAATACGATCAATGCGTGGTAGTGGAAATGTGTCCTTGGTGACATCGTCTAGGTTGGTGTAATCGACACACGCTTAGCTTCTTGGTTAACTTCTTAAAGACGACCACCATGTTGAAGAGCCATTCGGGAACATTGAGGATCTCCCCTTATGAATATTCTTTGTGAGGAGTTTTCATCAATTTTGCTTTTCCTCCACCCTACTTAGCATCTTTGGGTGAAAGCATGCAAATAGTTCTTGGAGTGGTTTGCATCCTCCTGGACTCTTAAGCGAAGATGAGCCATTTCTGAAAAAACACCAGGGCATATCCTTGTGCAACCAGGCAAAGACATCCACGAACTCCCTTAGTAGTGTCATAATGGCGTCAATTTTAGCTTGGTCAAGTAAGGAACTCGAGCTAACCTACTCGGACCTGCTCCCGAGGAGCCCAAGCAATGCTGCACGAGGCTCTACCACCTGGACCCTCTGGCTTTCGGTAGGCAGTACTTCAGTTGTTGCTATTTGGTTAACGCTTTATATGCTCATTGACCAATCTCGTAACATGTCTTCGTTGCTTGCTGGTCACCCCTTATGTCAACCTGGCTGTGAGGGGTCAAGAAACTCATCATTTCATGGTAGGAGGACGACAACGCCTTCATCGCATGAATCAAGGTATGCCCCAAGATGACATTGAAGGAAGAAGGGTTGTCGATCCAATGAGAGGAACCAAAGCTATGAGAGGTCCTACCGAGTTTGGTAACACAATCTCCCTCAACGAGTGGATTACATGATCACTAGTTGAAGGCGACCGATGCCCTGCGGGTTGTGAAGGTTGTTGTGGTTGGCACCTAGCCACTTGAGAGAGAAGCGGGGTAGAGTATGTCGACAGCACTACCGAGGGTTGATCAAAATGGCAGCTGCGGGTGCTTCACGACTCCCGAGGTTAGGACGAGGCACATGGTGTCGCGGGCTTCTCTTGATGCGGGCCAGCCGTCCCCTAAATTGCGAACCCTAATATTGTCTTAAAAACCACTCTTTATAGTCTTGGGAACATGGGCCACTGATGGGCCAAGAGTGAGACGACTTTAAGTTTATTCCGTACCCGATGCGTTGCGGCGATCGTACGCATATGCTTCGTGATTCATACATGCTGCGGCGAGCATTGGGTTCATGCGCGATGAGCCAGCTATAGCGTTTGTGATCTTCCTGTTTCATCGCGATGAACATGACCTTCGTCATGACAAAGCAACCTAATATATCTCAACAACCTCCCTTTTTGCTTGATTTCTGCCATTTCTTCATCACTTTGCTCGGTTTTCACTCAAAATCTACAAAACACAATCAAATGAGGATTAGAGCATTCTTTAGCAATATTAGTGTGAATCTAGCATTAAATTTGTATAAAACAAGTGGAAAATATACTAAAAATGCTAGCAAAGGAATTCACTGCATCGAGTTGAGCCTGAGATTTTTAATTATTTTTAAATAATTAGGGTGATAATGTTATGTAGGTTTTTTATTTGAATAATATTATTTTAAGAAAGGTTTTAAAATATTTTTTAAAATATCTAGCAATTTAAAAATCCTTTAATTTGAAAATTAGTTTTAATATTATGTTTATAATATATATATATATATATATATATATTATAAAAAACTAAAAAAATCCTTAAATAATGATTTATCTCTTTTCTTATGAAAATAATTACTACTAAATTACTAGTTCTAATTCCACCACTTTATTGCCCATGAGGCCTGACTCAATGGATAAAGGGATGGTAGGGGCATAGGGAATGGATTAGATTCAAGTCTCCATGATAATAGAATATTGCAACATTGTAATGCAAAATAAATAAATGTCAAAAAAAAAAAAATTTCCACCACTTCACTCTTATTTTAATAATGTTGCACAAATTTTTTTTTCTTTTTCTTTTAATTTGATCAATTCACCAATCCTAAGAACACCGGTATTAAATTTTCAAAAAATAATTTCATGTTTTAAAAATAGAAAATTGTTTTTAAATTATATCTCTGAGACATCAGTCTGAGCCCTTGCCTTAGAGTTTTTGCTTTAGAGTGAAAAGGAGGAAAAGACCCAAAATAGGTGTGATTTAGAAGTAAAGAAAGGTGATGATACTTGGTAGATCATAGATACATTAAAATGGTGTGTGAATTTTCAAATACCTTTTCCCTTATTAATATCTTTGGTTACTTACTTTTTTTTTTTTTGTCACTAGTTTACACTTCCGAACTTAATAATTAATAACCATTCATAATCAAAATAATTGTATGGTTGGTGCTTTATATGCTCATTGACCAATCTCGTAACATGTCTTCGCTGCTTGCTGGTTGCCCCTTATGTCAACCTGGCTGTGCGGGGTCAAGAAGCTCATCATTTGATGGTAGGAGGACGACGGCGCCACTTCGTCATGAATCGGTATGCCCAGATGACTTTTGAAGGAAGAAGGGTTATTACATCTATGAGAGGAACCAAAGCGAGTAGCCAGGAGTCTAGAGTTTGGTAACACCAATCTCCCAGCGGTGGGTGCATGATCCATTGAAGCTAACCAGTACCCTCCTTGGGTTGTGAAGGTTGTCGTGGTTGTACCCTAATCGTAGCAAGGGAAGCAGGTAGAGTATGTTGGCAGCACTACCAGGGTCGATCAAAATGCACTTCATCAGGTGCTTCCTGACCTCCAAGGTCAGGACCAATGTCCCTGATGTGCGAACTGTAAAACCCTAGAAAATTCTAATTTTTTGAAAAAGGGTAAAATGGTAATTTCGGTCAAAATCCAAAATTTTTTAGATCTCGGATGATGAAACACACTTCACCATTGGAATCGTCTCGTGAAATCTAGCTACCACGTCGAATTTCGTCAAATTTCGAGACAGTTAGAAATTTCACGTTTCGAGAACAGGGTGTGCGGGTGTCGATGTATTTACTTGAGAACATGTGATGTGACAAAAGTCACCTACTATATGTACCCATGTGACACATGTTGCATGATTAGTGAGAGGATGAGATAAATGGCTTAGATTAAGCCACGTGTCAAAAAGCTTTTAAAAATCAAACTAAAGGACACAAATGGAATTAATTGAAAAGATTTAAAATAAAGACAAAAAGAGACTTCATCTTCTCCATTGGCAAAAACGTGCAGTAGAGGGTGAGAACCAATTTTAGAGAGAGAAAGTGTGACTTCTCTCTAGATTTCCTGGCTTTCGGATCGTCGATTCTCGTCGGAGCAAAAAGCAAAGTTGTTCTACGTGGTAAGGGCTAAGCGTGGGCACCGATTTTGTGGAGTTCCAAAAACTCCAAAGAGGTAAAGGATCTTTTCTGTAAGGCAGAAAATTCAATTTTCGAAATAGCAAAATCGTAATTTCGATAATCGAAATTTTCTATATCTCGAGATATTGAAATGGATTCGCGTTGGAATTGTCTGTGAAATCTGGTAACACATCAATTTCGTCGAATAACAAGACAATCGGAATTTCACGTTTTCGAGGCACCGGGTGTCGGGTGCCTTGAAACGGGTTTGAGAGATATGTGATGTGACAAAAGTCACCTACTACATGTAATCTGGTGACACATGTTGCAAGATTAGAGAGATGATGGAAATGGACGGCCTAGATAGTGTCAAGTGTCAAAAATCTAGAAAATGGGACATGATGGGAATTTTTGAATTGTTAATGAGATAAGACAAAAACATGAATAGTAACCTTCTCTAAATTGAAAGAACAAAACGTGAAGGAGATGCAGTGGCTGGAAATAACGTGCAGTAGTGAGGGTTTTGTGATTTTCAGAAGAGGAGCTCAGCCTCTCTCTAGATTTCAGGCGGTCGATTTGTCGGTTCTCAGCGAACAAAAACAAAGTTGTTCTTCGCGCGGTGAAATTCTGTTGGTTATCGATTGGTGAGTTCCATTTAACTCAAAAGTAGGACACTACACTTGTATTCTTTAGTACAGAGCCATATCGTAGTTAAGGTGTTACGAGGCTTGTTTTTAGCCGTGAGTTTCCCTGATCTCAAAAAGCTTTGAGCAGAAGTGGAGAAAATTCCTATTTGTGTGAGTCGTGAACAGTGCCACCCGAGGGTTTCACTGTTCACATGAATAGTAACATGAATTCGGTGTGATTTTTATGATGTTGAGTGATTCAAAATGAATTGCTGTGTTGCTAATTAACCCGTGAGGCTAATTTTGGTGTTATGGATGTGAAGAATTGAATAACATGATTGTTGTGAGTAAATTATGTTAATATATGCATGTGGTGTATTAGCATAAATTATTTGGAATTGGCATAATGCGTTAAGTATGCAACTGAGCCAGCTTTAGAATATTAGGTGTGAGTGCGTGGCGTGAAATGAAACAAAATGAAAATGTTTGTGAAAGGAATTTCGGCCGGAAGATTTTCGAATGGTAGCGGAGGTGGGTCAGCGGATCGCGAATAGGACCATAGTTTGGGCGTTATCGACTATGGTCGCCTCGGAGGGTTGTCTAAATAATTTTACCGAAATTCGGTAGTGAGTTTTCGAGAACAAAAAGCTTTTGTTTTGAAAACTGGATATTTTTACTCACATTCAGCTTAGGCATATGTGAGGGAGTCGGTGAGGACTCGGGACATGGGTTTGGGCATGTAGACATCGAGTAGGTTCATGAAATTGCTTGAATGTGATTGTTTGCCATGACGTGTGCACTTAGGTGGGGAGTAACTCAGGTAGGAAATTATCTCTACTGGGCTTTTGCTCACCCTGTTGAGGGATCACCATTTCAGTACGGGAGCGGTCGGAAGCGGCACTCACTAAAGTTAAATTGCTAAAGAAGAAAGCCGACATAGCTTTGATATTGTCGTATAACATGTATTAGAAATTGTAAACTTTAATATATGTTTGTATTAGGAAAATAATGTGTTAACTCTTGAACCTGTAAGATAGTTGGTTGGATATTTTGAGTATTAATGCGGGGGCCCAAGGGGCCGTTATTTTCTTCGCATATGGACCTTGTGTGGTCGGTTGTAAAAACTTTGTTGGGACAGGTTTATGCTTTGGGTGGAACTTTCCCATTACAAAGGAGACTACGCCCAATTTTCCGTCAGTGGTGTCGGGTTACGGAGCATTCACGAGTATTCGATGAGTTGTGGGTTGTCAGCCAGAACCTTCCAGATCAGGCGTCACATTTCCTACTTGGTTTATTCTTTGGTTAAGGGTCATTTTAATGGATGGGGATTTGTTGAGGCTTGGTGAGTCGTGTTTCGGTCTCAAATATGTTTGAGTAGAGTGAAGAAAATCCACCCCAGGGTGTGGCCGTGAACAGTGTCGAGCCTAGGGTTTCACTGTTCACGTGTTTTGTGTGTGATTTTTGTGTTTTTTGGGTAATTCAAAATGAATTGCTTGGATTGTTATTAGCCCATGTGAGCTAATTTTGATGTTATTGCCATGAATTGAATAACATGATTTATGTGAGTTGATTTTGTTGATATATGCATGTAAAATATATTAGCATGAATTGTTGGAAATGGCATAATACATTCCATATGCACCGGGGCACCCTAGAATGGTAGGTGTGAGTGCATGACATGAAAGAAAATGAAAGAAAAATGAAAATGGTTGTGAAAGGAATTTCAAGGAAGATTTTAGAAGTACTGTGGAGAGTGGTTCTTATTTCATATCGGAGGCGGACCCATCCATATTTGTTCGGAGGGGAAAAATGATCAGCGATTCGCCTCGAAGGGTAGTCAAATATATTTCTTTGAAACTAGGTATGAGTTTTCAAGAACAAAAATCTTTTGTTAAACTGGATGTTTTACTCGCATTTGGCTTAGGCATGTGTGAAGTCGGTGAGGACTCGAGACATGGGATTGGGCATGTGGACATTCAGAGTAGGAGCATGTATTTTTGAGTGTGTTTGGTTGCCATGACATGTGCGCTTAGGTGGGGAAGTAACTATGTAGGAGATTATCCTCTTGGAGAGCTGCTCGCCCTATCGAGGATCGTATTTGGTACACAAGGAGTGTAGTGAGGATGGCGCTCACTAGAGGCCGGATTTTAGAAGAAAGCGGATTGTGGCTTTGATATTTTCTTTAATAAAACATGTATTAAAATTTCTAACTTTTGATATATGTTTTGGTTAAGAGTAATGTAATAAGCTCGCGAAGCCCCATTGTAATATAGTTGATGTATTTTGGTGAGTAATGATGTATGGGCCCAGAGTGGCCATTTTACTCATGTATGGTCTATAATATGATACAATTATTAACGAGGTTAACGGGTTGTCAATGAGCCACCCCGGGATTTAGGGCGTCACACGAACTCTTTCTAAGTTCAAGCCTTCATCCCCTAAATTGTGAACCCTAGTCTTGTCTTGAAAATCCCTCTTTACAGTCCTGGGAACATATGAATGATGATGGGCCAAGAATGAGACGACTTTAGCTTTATTCCATAGCGGTTCGTTGCGACAAACCTGTAGCATATGCTTCTTCAGGATGAGCATTAGGTTACGTCGCGCTGACGAACTCGTAGCTCTTGTGTTTGTGATCTTCCTGTTTCATCGCGTCGAACATGACTTTCGTCGCGATGATGGGATGGTTTGTCGCGACGAAGGGATGGTTCGTCACGACAAAGCAACTGTTCAGCTGTTTGACTTCCTTTTTCTTGATTTTTACCATTTCTTCATCGCTGCTCTGTTTTCCTCAAAATCTACAAAACACAATCAAATGAGATTAGAGCATTCTTTACTTAATATTAGTGTGAATCTAGCATTAAATTTTATAAACATGTGAAAAGTATACTAAAAATGCTAACAAATTACACTTATCGATTCTTTCTGATTTTAATTATTTTTAAATAATTAAATTTGATAATGTTATGTAGGGATTTTTTATTTGAATAATATTATTTTAAGAAAGGTTTTAAAATATTTTTAAAATATCTAGAAATTTGAAATCCTTTAATTTGAAAATTAGTTTTAATATTATGTTTTTAAGAGATATATATATTATAAAAACTAAAAGTCCTTAAATGTATTTATCTATTTTCTTATGAAAATAATTACTACTAAATTACTAGTTCTAATTCCACCACTTTATTGTCCATGAGGCCCGACTCAATGGATAAAGGGATAATTAGAGCGTAGGGAATGGATTAGATTCGATGCAATGATAATGTGAATATTCCTGACGTTACTGTCTGAAAATAAATAAATGTCAGAAATAAATAAATAATCCATACTTTACTCTTATTTTAATAAAATTGCACAAAATTCATTTTCTTTTTCTTTTAATTTAGTCAATTCACCCAATCTAAGAACTTCAGTATTAAGAATTTTGAAAAATAATTTCATGCTTCAAAATAGAAAATTGTTTTTAAATTATATCTGCACACATAGTCTAGGCCCTTGCCTTAGAGTTTTCCTTTAGAGTAGAAAAAGGAGGAAAGAAGACCAAAATAGGTTTGATTTAGAAGTAAAGAAAGGTGACGATACTTGGTAGATCATAGATACATTAAAATGGTGGGTGAATTTTCAAATACCTTTTCCCTTATTAATATCTTTGGTTACTTACTATTATTATTTTTTTATCACAAGTTTACACTTCGAACAATAATTAATAACCATGGTAATAATCAAAATAATTGTATGGTAAGGTCATACGCCATGTATCATTAATATCTTGGGACAAATTGGCAAAGTCATATTTCACATGCACCCTCATGGATGGTGGTAGAAACATCTTAACAACATTGTATATCGACAAACTAAAATTTTGATTCAAAACATCGTTTTACATAATGTAAGACTCATTTTAGTCTTGTAAATTATTGTTCAAAAGAAATGATCAATTTATCAATAATAATAATTAAAAAAACAAATAAATAAATAAATCGCAATTTCATATAATCTTTGAGTTCAAATTTACATTGGCGTGTTTTTAGTATAGTTGTTGTAAGTTAGCTCCCATATATTGTGAAAGTCATATTAGACAGCGTCTCTCCAAAATTTATATTTCCTAAATTTTGTTTTCACGTCTACGTGGATTGTAACGCCTTTGATTGTTGTTGCTATTTGGTTGGTAGCTTTATATGCTGTTGAAGTGATCTGTAACATGTATTTCCCTTCTTTGAGTCGCCCCTTATGTCGACGGGCATGTGGAATTCGGCTCATCATTTGATGGTAGGGGCTGCGCGCCTTCACGCCATATGAATCCATGTATGCCCAGATGACATTGAAGGAAGAAGGGTTGTGATCCTATGAGAGGAACCAAAGCAGTGACAGGTCTTGTCGAGTTTGGTAACAATCTCCCCATCCCGGGTGGATTACATGATCAGTTGAGCTAACCGGTACCCTCATGGGTTGTGAAGGGTTGTCGTGGTTGTACCCTAGTCGTATGAGGCAGCTTGGGGTGAGTATACCAAGCGACCTGCAGTCGATCAAAATGCGCTTCATCGGTGCTTCTTGACCTCAGTCGGGACAGGCACACTGATGTCTGTTTCTCTCTAGTTCAAGCCTTCATCCCCCCAGTGCGAACCCTAGTCTTGTCTTGAAAGCCGCTATTTGATCTTGGGAACATGGGCCATTTATGGGCGAAAGTAAACGACTTCGACTTTTATTCCATAGGGTTCGTTCTGACAAACCCGTAGCATATGCTTCTCATCAATTCATCCTTCTTTGGAATGAGCGTGGGTTCGCCAGATGACGAACTGTTGGCTCTTGTGTTTATGATCTTCTGTTTCATTCGTAGACATGACATTCGTCGCTATGAAGGGATGGTTCGTTGCGACGAAGGGATGGTTTGTTGCAACGAAGGGATGGTTTGTCACGACAAAACAACCTAATATAGCTCAACAACTACCCTTTTTTCTTGATTTCCACCATTTTTTCATCACTTTGCTTTGTTTTCCTCAAAATACGCAAAACACAATCAAATGAGGATTAGAACATTCTTTAGCAATATTGAGTGTAGAGCAGAGAAAATCTAATTTTCGAAAAGTAAAATGGTAATTTCCCGATTGAAAATCCGAATTTTCTAGATCTCACCCGGATGTGAAAGCGGACTTTACGGTTGGAATCGTGCCATGTAATCTAGAGTACCCACATCGGTCAGGGCGGTCGAGATTTGCACATTACAGAGCGACGAGTGTAGTATAGGACACTTGGCCCATTTTGAGTGGCTCACAGTGTGCCACATGTGGTCTGCGAGAATCGATCCAACGAGCTCAAGTGTGGGATATGTGGACACATGGCATGATGCCATTGGAGGAAAATCAAATGGTTGGTGGATTAAGTGGATAAGAAATCCAGTAATTTAATTAGAACTTGGCGTGTAAGCGAAAGAGGGGACAAGGAGAGCTTTCTTCTCCATTTTGGCTAAGACGTGCAGTAGGTGAGAGGGGTGACCAAAATTTTGAAAATGGAGGGTTTTTAGAGAGAGAAAGTGTAAGCTTCTATACAGATTTCGAGCTTTTCGGACCGTCAGGTTCAGCGTGGCGAAAGCTGAAGTTGTTTCTGCGTGAGAGACTCTGGCGTGGACAGGTTTTTAGAGTTTCGACAACTCCAAGAGATAGGGGTCTTCTCCTACTTGGTTATTTTTGGTTTTAAGAGCTTTGTGAATGATTTGGAGTGTTTGAGGCTGTAAATGGCCGTTTGGTCAGTCCCAAAACTTGGGACTTAATTGTTGGAATTTTTGGAACGTTTTGGGCCAGTTTAAGGCCCATTTTGGTGCTTAGTTTTGTGTGATAATTTATGCGATAATTTATGGTTGGATGTTGTTGGGAGGTGAAAATGGCGATGGATATCGGTTCCTGAGTGAACCAATGCTTGGTGAGTGGTGCCGCGAATGACCCACTCGTTTAGGGGGTGACCAAAACGATTCTGAATTCGCATAGTTTGAATGGAAATAGGTCCATGTGTGTTTGAGAAGAAAAATATTAACTTGGCGGATGGCTTGAATTGTGTGAAGAAATTGTTAATGCATATAATTAAATGTTAACATGATGTTGAATTATAAAAAAAATATAATTTATTATGTAAGCCATTGGAAATAAATTGTGATTAGCTCCGTGAAAGCTAATTTTGATATTATTGATTAGAATTGAATAACATGAAGTTGTGAGTTAATTTATGTTAGTATATGCATGATTTATATATTAACATGAATTGTTTGGAAATGGCATCATACATTTCATACCGCAGGGCAACCCTAGAAATTAGGTATGAGTGCATGAAAGAAATGAAAAATGGAAAATGGATTTGTGAAAGAGAATTTGAGGGAAGATTTTCGAAGGAGTACTTGGAGAGTGGTCAATGATTGATTTCGGAGCGGACAGTGGTATTTCGGAAAAATGATCAGAGCAATTCACCTTCCCGATATTCTGAGGCTTCGGTGATGTTTTTCAAAACAAAAAGCTTTGTTTCGAAAGCGATGTTTTTACTCACGTTGGCTTAGGCATGCATGAGAGTTAGTGAGGGCTCGAAATGGGAAAGGGTGAGTCACATTATAAGTATATCGATGAACATTCAAGTAGGATCATGTATTTGTTGAATCGTTTATGTTGAATCATTGCGTGTGCACTTAGGTGGGAGTAACGTGTAGGGAGATTATCATTTCTTGGCGTTCTTCATGCACTGTCGAGGATCGTTATTTCGGTACGAGGAGTGTTCGGGAAGGCAGGCTCATTAGAGGCGCTTTGAGGAAGAAAGCCAACATGGCTTTGGTATTTATTTTATAAACATGTATTAAAATATTTTAAGATTTAATATGTTGTGTATTAAAATGATATAATCAACTCTTGAACTATGGACTAACATAGTTGGCTAGATTTTAGTGAGTATGGATGTATGGGCCAATGTGTGGCGTTTCTTCGTGTATGGAATACCGTGATATGAGGCCAGCGAGGTGTCCCTTGAGTTGTCGGTGGTCAGCGGGATGGAATTTAAGGCGTCACAATTGAGTGTGAATACAGCATTAAATTTGTATAAAACATGCGAAAGTATACAAAAAATGCTAACAAATTCACACTTATCAGTTGAACACATATTTTAATTATTTTTAAATAATTAAAATTTGATATTAATGTTATGTAGGGATTTTTATTTGAATAATATTATTTTAAGAAAGGTTTTAAATATTTTAAAATATCCTAGCAATTTGAAATCCTTTAATTTGAAAATTAGTTTTAATATTATGTTTATAATATATATATATATATATATATATATATATATATATATATATATATATATAAAACTAAAAGTCCTTATATCTATTTATCTCTTTTCTTATGAAAATAATTACTACTAAATTACTAGTTCTAATTCCACCACTTTATTTTCCATGAGGCCTTACTCAATGGATAAAGGGATGGTCGGGGCATAGGAAATGGATTAGATTGGAGTCTCAGCGGTAATAGAATATTCTGACGTTGTAATCTGTGATGAATAAATGTCGAAAAAAAATTCCACCACTTCCCTCTTATTTTAATAATATTGCACAAGAATTCTTTTTCTTTTCTTTTAATTTGATGGATTCACGATCTAGAACACCAGTATTAAGAATTTTCAAAAATCATTTCGTATTTTAAAATAGAAAATTGTTTTTAAATTATGTCTGAAGCATAGTAGGCTGATAATAGAGTTTTCTTTAAGAGTAGAAAAAGGAGGAAAAGAAGATAAATAGGTGTGATTTAGAAGAAAAGAAAGGTGACGATCTTGGTAGATCGCGAGATACGTTAAAATGGTGGGTGGTTCAAATACCTTTTCCTTATTAATATCTTTGATTTACTTACTATTAATTTTTTATCACAAGTTTACTTCGAACTTAATAATTAATAACTATTCATAATCAAAATAATTGTGCAAATAGGTCATGTCATGTATCATTAATATCTAAGGACAGATTGCTTAAAAGTCAGATTTCCATGCACCGTCCTTCGACAGTGGTAAGACTCATTATATTCCACAAAATTTTGTTTCACGTGGCAGGAAGAAAAAACCCATTTAAAGATTCTACCTCTTATCTAAAACGTGTTCTTGGCTAAGAAGATGGTGGACCACATTCTTGGAGTGCCGCCTTAAGACTATAAATACCACATAAACTCCCAAAGCGGAACCACCACATAAACTCGTTCATTTATCTCTCAGAATTATCTCCTATCTTCCATTAAAAAAAAAAAAAAGTCCTTGCCTTGAAGAACTTGTGCCAAGCATGTATTGATGTAGACAAGGTATTTGGCTTGAAGGCTCAAGTGCGGTTGAATACTTTGCTAGGCCAATGGTGTGACTTGTGAACCATATTCATGATCTGTTTCAAAGTAAACCAATGGTATGACTTCAAACATAAAGTTAGTGTTTTTTAAAATAGATAGAAGCATGTCAATGATTGATTTGTAAATTTTTAATAAAAGGTTGTTTTAAATTTGTTTTTATATTAATATTATAATTTATGTACATATAAGTATTTTATTTGTATTTAATTCATGAGTCTTGTGTTTCACTGCTAGATTAAATGGAATTTGAAAATATTGATTGAATATATTTAAAATAAATAAATTGGAATGTATGTAAAATTTAGGTAACATTGAAAGGGACTTAATATCGACGAAAGAACCAACACTTTTAATGGAAAAATTTAGGTGACATTGAAAGGGACCTAATATTGAAGAAAAGACCACAACTTTTAAAGTGGCACCATACGTAAGAACAACTCTAACCAATCTTCATTGCCATATATGAAGATTTTCGCCAAAAACCACCCTCAAACATTCTCCATTCTCCAAATTAATATGAAGATGTTAATAGTAAGCACTATTCTTTTCATTTTTATTCTTATAATAATGAAAAGATTATTTAATAATATTTTAATTAAATATATTTTATTTTTCAATACACACACATACATGGCAGGAGAGAAAAAAACCCACATTTAAAATTCTACCTCTTATCTAAAACGTGTTCTTGGCTAAGAAAGATGGTGGACCACATTCTTGGAGTGCCTCCTTAAGACTATAAATACCACATAAACTCCCCAAAGCGAACCACCACATAAACTCTTTCATTTATCTCTCAAAATTATCTCCTATCTTCCATTAAAAAAAAAAAAGTCCTTGCCTTGAAGAACATGGCATCATCAGTATCCTCTGCTGCTCTTGTATTCTCAGTTAGACGGTGTGATCCAGAGTTGGTTCGGCCAGCAAAGCCCACCCCACGAGAGGTGAAGCAGCTTTCTGATATAGATGATCAAGAAGGCCTTCGCTTTCATGTTCCTGTCACAATGTTTTACCAACCAATCCTTTAATCAAAGAAAGAAGACCCTGTAAAGTCATTAGAAGCTCTGGGGAAAGCGCTTGTATACTATATCCATTTGCAGGAAGATTGATTGAAGGGGAAAATAGAAAACTAATGGTGGATTGTACTGGTGAAGGGGTGTTGTTCATTGAAGCTGATGCAGATACCACACTTGACAATCTTGGTGATGCGATTCAGCAAATGTGTCCTGCTTTGAGGAGCTTCTGTATGATGTTCCTGGCACCGGGGAAATTCTTGGTTCCCCACTTATCTTAATTCAGGTAAATAATTTCTTGTATTATAAAAAGGTGTTGGGTATATTCATTTAACGATTTAATATAATTTATTAATTTTATTTAAATAATTAATATTAAATCTTATTATTAAAATTAATAGAAGTATATATGCATTAAATTTAATGAGAATAAATATTAGTCTTATACTTAATGGGAAAAATATATCAATTTAATGATTTTAGAGTGTATTTCAAGTTAATTATATCAAATACTTTAGTATTTTCTGACAACATCAAATACTTTAATATTTAAAGTAAAAAAAAAAAGATAATAACTTTTTAAGGCAATAATTTAAAAATAATTAAACTTAGATCTAGTTTCAAGTTATTAAACAATAAATATTAACTTGATTTTCATATATATAAGGCACTCACTAGCTAGGTGTTGGTAACTTCATATGTAGTGATAAAAGAACATATTTGTACTCGTACAGGTGACTCGATTGAGGTGTGGAGGCTTTGTATTGTGTTCTGGCTAAACCACACAATGGCTGATGGTCCCAGCTTGCTCCAATTCCTCAATGCCATAAACGCGACATGGCTAGGGTTATCTAACAATCTCACCACAACCCATATGGCAAAGAGTTGTTCAATGCCCGAAATCCACCATGAACGCCCATATACATTATGAATACGAGGAGTAAACAACACCAATAACACTACTAATGGCCATTGATGACAATAATTTGGTTCATGGAATCATTCTTACTTTGGCTGAAAAAACACTTAGGAACCAGCTTCCTTCAAACCTGGTCCTTGCTCTAACATTTGAGGTACTAATGGCATGTGTATGGAAATGCCGCACAGTGCATTTCAATAGACCTGATGAGGTTGTTCAACTTCTCATGCTTAATCAATATAAAGAGGGGCAAGCATGGGTTCAGATCTACCTCTAGGATACTATGTAAATGCTTTTTGTGTATCCAACCTTTATTACTAAGGCTGGAATGCTATATACCTATCCATTGGAATATGGTATAAGGTTATTGAAGAAAGCCAAGGCAGAAATGAGCAAAGAATACATGAAGTCAGTGGCAGATCTTATGGTTATCAAGGGTCAGCCCTTGTTTGTGCAGCCAGGGAATTATATTGTTTCAGATCTCACACGTGTAGGGTTTGGAGATGTTGACTTTGGATTAGGGAAGAAGGCAATCTATGGTGGGGTTGCTAGGGCTTTATCTATTATTAGCTTATGTATACGATTCAAGAACATAAAAGGAGAAGAAGGAAATGTTATTATACCCATATGCTTGCCTCCTTTAGTCATGGAAGGTTTGAACAGGAGCTAATGGGGATGATATTAGAGCCTAATAGATTTATTACATCTATGGTCTAAAAATTAAAGAGAATCCTCAATTCACATATATTATAGACAGTTTAATTTAATAATTTAGTATACGATCTCTTTAAATATGTTCAAAATTAAATGTGTCAATTGGGATTAATACTTGTGCCAAGCATGTATCGATGTAGACGAAATTATTTGGCTTGAAGGCTCGAAGTGCGGTTAGATACTTTGTTAGGCCAATGGTGTGACTTGTGAACCATATTCGCGATCATTCCCGGTCACCCAATGGTGTAACTAAGCATAAAGTTAGTGTTTGAAAATATAAATTATGTCAATGATTTAATTTGTAACATTTTTAATAATAGGTTATTTTAAAAAAATTAATATTAATATTATAATTTATGTATATAAGTATTTTATTTGTATTTAATTCATGAGTCTTGTGTTTTCACTACTAGATTAAATGGAATTTGAAAATAATTGATTGAATATATTTAAAAATAAATAAATTGGAATGTAAGTAAAATTTAGGTAACATTGAAAGGGACATAATAATGAAGAAAGAACCAATACTTTGAATTGAGCAATTTAGGTTATATTGAAAGGGACCTAATATTGAAGAAAGGACCATAGCTTTTAAAGGGGTAGTTTAGGCGACATTGGGGAAATTTTCATGTTTTGGCATTGTCTCTAGCAAAAATAAATTGCATGATTGTTTTGGCATTAAACATGATGTCACACAACTTACTTTATTTGGTCAACACGGATTTTTCAGCCAATATTATGCAAATCAAGAAAAAAATATTCACTATGATGAATAAGGAAGAATATAGAATATAGGGTGCTATTGGGCAGTATTGAATTTGATCAAATCATATATATTTGATCTTATTTTATGAGATTTCTATGAATGGAAGACATTCCATTATGATGAATAAATTGAAATCAGAATGTTATGGAAAATGAAGATTCTAAATATTGAGTAGATATCACTTAGAAATTCGGTTAAAAGGAGAAGAGACGTTCCTCTAAGGTATTTTTTAATTACACACGAAGGATATTGACTGGAGGAACTATTAGCTCTAAGCCTTGATGATGAGCAGTGTTGATACTCTTGTTGAGATGGAGTGATTGGGTGTGTCGAAGTCCAGATGTCACTGTATGGGGAAATAAGGGGCGCTTATTTTCTTGTTTCACTATGAGATAGATAGGAGAAGAAGCGGTGAAAGGGGCCCAGTACATCGGCTTTAAGACAGTGATGTAACTTTAATTAATATATCGATAAATGTGACAAGGCATAGGTCAAATCAAAGCGATGACCACCCACATCTTGCAGTAATGGTCTCAAACATACTAGGCGGCTTTGAGAATTGGTTCTCATCTAACTCTGTGGTCATGCAGCTCCCTCTAAGGTCAACTCTAATGATATATGGCTGTCTGAGCCCAGGTCTAAAAATCCTCCTCGAAGTCTAATGCAATAAATAAATCACCGAGAAGGCGTACGATGCGTAGTGAATGAGATGTACAATGGAGGCTATCACCTCGTGAATCAAATAAATACTCAAAATGTTCCAATCCATATATGAAAAAGTGAGAACATAATCATAAATAGGGAAAATACCAAAAATACATCAGAGGAGGATGGTGGATCCACAACTTTGGACTCTACCAATGACTAGCTAATAATGCTCATAAGTACACCACTAATAAAAGCAAACATCTCAACGAGAAAATTGTCTTTACAAATTAATCAACGTATCCGTAAGGATTAATCCTCATATTTGTAAATGTAACTTGTTTTTAAGTAGCGGAGTTCCTAGCTACTGTTAGATAAGGGCAAAAATAATTGGTTTTAATCGGTACAAGAAGGAAAATGACAAAATTAGTTGAAGGGCCAGGATTAACTGCGTGGATGATCATAGTTGAGGGCAAAATCCTTTAACCCTACAAAAGTACCTTGATTGACTAAAAATATGTTGTGATGAATTCAACAAACATGGAAAATAAAGAAAAACACCTGAATAGACATTAGGTAAAGATGGGTGTATGCAAAAAAAAAAAAAAAAAAAAAAAAATATATATATATATATATATATATATATATATATATATATATATATTAATTTCTTTGATCTTCTGTGTATCATCTTAAATCATAAAAGAGAAATACATTTTTAACTCTCAAATATAAATGGAAAATTATTATTTTATAACTTAAGATGATACAAAAATTAAAAGGATCAAAGATATTGAAAATATATACCCATAATATATATAGTGGGTTACTCAAAATGCCAAAGACAATTGTACCCGTCTATATAAAGCATATACAGAACGATATCAAAACTGAAAAATGAAAATGAAAAGTAAGAAAACCAAATAAAAAATACAATATGGGTTTTGAAAAAAGAAGTCATTTTATTACTTTTTAAGTTTTATTTAAATCTTAAAATGCTACTTATCATTGACACTGAAAGATAATAATGTTAATCCTTCTTACCCTATAAAACAAATTGACCCTTAAGGTTTGTGGGTTACATTCTTTATCATACTTATATTCTTATTTTACATGCGTCTAAATCATAATATAAGTAGCAACAAAAAGTGTTTCCACTGCCAAATCCTATCAATCCTACAGAAAGTCATTCGCACAAATTTATTACCACGTAAAAGAGCTGCAAACCAAATTGATCCTAAAAGAAGGCATGAAAGTAGCAAACTAAAAGGTTGTTGTCATAACGAAAAAATCAAACATCAAGCATGGAGACTTCAAAAGGGCTCAAAAATAAACACCTATTTGCATGAAATCGATGAAGCACTCTCCAACTTTCCATAAAAGAAACTGATAAACATCATCTGCATCCCTCTGCTCCAACTATTCTATCTTATGGTTAAGAAAAAATAAATTACAAATGCCAGAATGGTTTTCAACAGTGAAACCTTCACCAACTCTCACTCTCGAGCCTGCTTTCAATAGTAGCTGGCACCTTTCATTTCCATGTTTGAGGCTTGACTGTCATGCCTCCTTTTCCTAGAAACACAATGCGAGCTGCTTAGAGTCAAAAGAAAATTAAGTTTGAGAAACTCCTAAGGTAATCTGTTAAGCCCCTGTCCAAGTTACCTACGTGAGAAGAAAGAAGCAAATGGCAAGAGGAGGGCACAGCAGGATAGCTGGATGGTTGGTTATGCCTAGCTTGGTACCCTAGGTAAGGAGTTATATATATATATACACACATATGGATGTCTTTCTTTGTTTTGCATAGCATTTTTTTCTTCTTTTTTTCTGGAAAGAGGTTGGCTCAGGAGAGATGGAGGACTCAAAATTCCTTCCAACTTATGTAACAGAAAATTCAACAGATGAGAATAACATATGAATACAGGTCAGTAATATTTCTAGCCATTTCCAGGTCAGCATTAATCATTGCAATCATTTGCTGGTACGCATATTCACCAAACAAGTCCAGCAGATCAACTTTTATGCTTGTATCTAGAGTGGCTTTTTAGAAAGCATTTATTCTCATTGATTGAGCAACAATTGTGATCCTGGTGATTTAAACTTAACCATTTTGGTCGGCTACACAAACTTTGTGCTTGTATCTAGAGTTGCTTTAAGAAAGCTTATTTCTTTTCTCATTGATTAGGCAACAGGTATTATCCTGGTGATTTCAGCAACCATTTGGTCTAAACCTTTTTTAGTCAGCTGCTCTAACTTTTAATATGTATCTAGAAGTTGCTTTTAAGAAAGCTTATTTCTTTTCTAATTGATTAGGCAACAATTGTTATCCTGGTGATTTAAGCTTAATCATTTTGGTCTTAACTCATTAAAAACAAATAATGTCTCAAAGTCTTTATGGCCTAGTTCAAGCGTCACAGAGTAAGAGAGGATTTGTGAGAGGTTCAAGTTCAAGTGCTACTAAAGACAATTTATTTATGATTAAAAGAAATAATAATAAAAACAAAATAAAAAACAGAAACAGAAAGTAAATCTTTCTGATGTTTAATACAAAAATAAATCTCTCTAGAGCATTTTTCTGGAAATGGAGGGAAGCATGAAAAGCCAGTGTGTGTGTGTGTTTTGGGAAGCCAATACCAATATCTTGCTAATAATTTCCCAGGAGTCAAACACTGGCTATGGCTTTCCTATGGGTCAGTCCCAAGAGCTGGAATTAATTCTCCAAACAGGGACTATTTGCAGGAATTTGATCTTTGGTTCTTCCAGTACTTGTTGATGTGAATCAAGATATAGAACAATGCCAGAGACTCAAGTAACATAGTGAAGAATACCTAAGCATGCTGAGATTTCTTGTTATGAAATTAAGATCACAATTCATAATAAGCTAATGTGTGACGTGGTAGAATGGAAGATGATGTCGAAAGTCAAAAAAAAAAAAAAAAAAAACAGGCAAAGACAATCCACAACATATCAGGGTTTGCAGGAGCGATGACTGCTCCTAGAAACCGTGGTAGATAATTCCTAGTTAGCGCACTTACTTATCTTCTTGATGATTGTTAGCTACTCTAATTGTCACCCAAAAAATTCAATCAAATTCACCACAAACATGGAAGACACATAATGAAGTCAAAGACCTTCCAATAAATTAGGCATAAAGGAGAATTAAGTACTTGGTCATCAAATGGTTCAAAATGGCTTGAGGATTACTACATCCATTACAATTTTGTTATCAGTTTGATTGAGGATTACTTACTACTTCCGAGGTGCAAAAGAAACAATTGCCATAGAATTTCTACTAAAGCCCGATGGAAGAATATGCAACCTGCAAATTCCACTTTCCTTCTACACAAATGATATCTGTTCACCAAAGATGCCCCTCTTTCCAACTAATCGTTTGCCATGTTGGAAACAAAGAAAGAAAAAAAAAAGCCCACTTTCATTGGGATCCACGAGTCCTCAATGACTCTCTCAGCCACCACTAGACAACAGACAATCTAAGAACTTTCTACTCCTTTGATAGTTAGGGCAGCAGGAGCAACAATGAGAATTGCAAGTTGAGTCATTTTTTTGGTGTAGTAAGCAGTGGGGCTTAAGAGATGATTGGGAAGAACCTTTTTTTCTTGGGTGTTTAGGTGCTGTCTTTGGATGATTTTACCATGCTGTTCTCTTTGTTTTCATTTTGTCTTTAGGTGGTTTTGTATTACTACGGTTTTGTTGGTGTATTTTACCATGCAGTAACCTAGAGATGTTCTCGGTGCTGGAGACGTAGGTCGGGATCGGACTGGTTAAATTCCAGTGGGATGAGGAATGATGTTCATTGATGACCTCAAAAGTAGTACCAGTAGTTCTAGGAAGAAATTGATGGTGAGTACATGAGGTTGTGGTAGTGCTTGAATCTAAGGTGGCCATACTAGGGTTCATAGCTGACTGAAACTTCTTGATCTTCTTCTTCAAGTGAGTGTTCCAATAATTCTTTATATCATTGTTTGTTCTTTGGGGAAGGTATGAAGCTATGGCAGCCCATCTGAAAAAATAATAATAATAATAATAAAAATATTATATTATGGAGAAATTTTGTTGTTGTAATCCATGGATATGAATTAGTACAATGAAGATTTTTAAGTGCCTGTTACAATAGGGCTTGTAGATGGATGATCATTCCTTATCCACACAAGAAAACACTAAATTTAGACCAAATCATGAGGTCGGGGCATCGTGTCATAAACTACAAGTCAAATAAAACCATAAATTGTCGGTAAACAACACAACCCTAGATGGGGGATTCATCCCAAAAAATGCGAAAAGGCAAAAAAAGAGAGGAGAAACCATGGAATTATGATTAAACAAGACAAACCCAGACGGGGGTTCATCACAAAAAAGGTGAAAAAGGCGAAAAAAATTGGCAGAAACCATGGACACTTGTGGTGTGCCGCCTTTTCTAGGCCTTCAAATATGTTCTCACATACATACTGGACAACAGTTAGACGCATAGAGAAAACAGTACACAGTATCAAGCCAAATAATCTACTCTCAATTATTGAGAAATTTCAACAATGAAATGGGGAAAAAAAATATTGAATGTACCATTTCTTCGAATGGCGACCTCACATACACGTCGAACAAGACAAGTTATGGGATCAGTAAAGATTTTAGTCTCCAAGTTCGCCTCCAAATACAGTGAACTGTGATAAAGCATGCAAAATGATATTAACAAGATTGGGCACAAAAGTGAGCCTAAATAAAATTTGAACAAAATATATATTAGAGGCAGAAAGCACTTAACCAATTTAAATAAAATAAATAAATGCAAATAAGAATAAAATCATTGTGAAAAAAATCCACAACGAGGAAAGTCGATAAACCATGCCACAATGATAAGGTTGAGAAATCATGGAGGAATAACAACTATATATAAAAAAAAGGGCACAAGAAACATTAAGAAAAGTAGCTTAAGATAAAAAAGACATGAAATGCACAAATGAAGCAACATAAAAATCACACAAACATCTTTTCTTATTGAATAAGTATGTAAAATACAACACAGGTCCTACCTATTTAAATACAAAGGGAGGGCACAAAAAGAAACAATATCAAGGATAAAAAAGGAAAAAAATAATATACAAGAAAGGAAATAGTCAAACGAAGGAAATTGTCAAATTTTGATGCTAAGCGTCTCCTTAAATTTAGAGAATATAAGTCGTATGCACCAATCTTGTTGTAAATGCACTGAATCCTTGGACCTCAGAGAGACTTAGTGAAAATGTCTTATAGTTGGTCACTCGTGTTGAGGAAATTGGTAGTCATACATCTTGAGGCAATCTTCTCTCGAATGAAGTTACTATCCACTTCAATATGTTTGGTTCTCTCATGAAAGATTTGGTTAGAGGCAATGTCTAGGGCTGCTAATCTATCACACCTAAGCTTGATTGGTTTATCATTCCAAATCTTAGTTCACGAAGGAAATTTGTTTGAGCCATATAAGTTCAATAGTTGCCAAAGCCATAGCTCGATACTTGAAGCAACACTAGACTAACTACTACATAATGTTTCTTACTCTCCCAGGATATTAGATCCTTTGATATAGTAGAGGATACGAAACATAGCATCTTAGTGATTCACACGATGATTGCAGGAACTAACTAACTACACTCATAAGAAAGGAAATGTACGGTTGAGTGATGGCGAGGTAGTTTAGTCTCCTCACAAGTCATCGATATCTCCCCGGATCTTGTAAAGGCTCCTTTGTCTCGGTCTGAGCTTGAAGTCGAGGATCCATAGTAGTAATACATGTTTACAATTTAAGCGTATCAATTTCACCTGATATTTTTAGGACATACTTCATAAACATAACCATCAGTTTAGACTAAACTATCTCAATCCTCATGCGTCTTGAGTTTACCAGAGTCTTTTGTCTAAAAGTGACTGAAGAGGTGATGTTTAAGTTTAAAACCATCCTAACCCTTGCTTGTTATATGATATGCGTCCATATAAACAATTAGATAGATGCCTTTACCATGACGATGTATAATGATAGAAAACGAGTGGTCAGGTATAGGAGTTATACCAACTCTGTACCCACTTAGGAGCTAAAGCGGCCAAACCAAGAAAAATATAAAGAAGACACTTATGTCCGTGGATTGTAGATCAAGCTGTGTGACACATATTACCTTATTTGGTCAACATGGCTTTTGGGGTCGATATTCTGCAAATCAGGAGACAATTTTCATTGAGATGAATAAGGAATAATAGATATTGGGCAATATTAGACGGATCATGATAGAGAGATTGAACCTTATTTTATGAGATTTCTATGAAAGGATGACATTCCATTATGATGAATATGGAATGAAATCAGGAATCCCTCTGACTATCTTGTTGAGAACTGATTTAGGTAAAATGAAGATTTTGTTTTAACGAGAAAGTTTCATAAAGAATTTGGCAAAGACGAAGAGGCGTTTCTCTATGGTATTTTTGGTCGCAAACACAAAGGAAGTTGATTGGAGGGTTATTCACGTGTGAAGTAGCTCTGCTTGAGTCTTGCTCTAAGCCTTGATGATGAGCACTGTTGATACTGTTGTTGCGATGGAGTGATTGGGCGTGTAGGAGTCTAGATGTCGTTTTATAGGGAAATCAGGGGAGCTTTTTTTCTTGTTTCACTATGACATAGTTTGGAGAAGAGGTTGTGAGAAAGGGAGCCTTGTCTCACATACGTGTAACCTAATTGATATATAGTGAAATTCCTTGATTCTGGGATGTGCCCCGCGGACGTAAGGTTTTACTGAATTGTGAAAACAATCTCTTGTGTTCTTGTGTGTGGTTTATTCTTATGCTTTTATTTCAGTTAGAATTGCACTGTTTTCACATAGGTTCCATGATACACCATGTTACATAAGCTGAGGTAGATAACTTCCGGTGCCTGATCTATGACATTGGTATCTGGCAATAACATATCCTTTGTCAAAATAAATAATCTATATTTTCTATTTTTCACTTTCTTAGTCATTATATAATAGAAATAAACAAATAAAATGAGTTTGAATTACTCTATAAAAATTATTTATTAACTTTAAACCTGTTTTTATTGTCCTCAAATTTTCCTTCCATCAACTTTTCCTCTCTATTTTCATTCCTTAATTAGTACTTTTAGAGTTCCAAAGAGAGCTTAACTGTTTGGAATAAGAATTATTAAATGGAAGAATTGGAAATCCGTATTTACATTTCAAAACAAAGAATTAAAAGAGATGGTAAAGACAAAAAAGGAAAAAAAAAACTCTACATTTTCTTTCTTTTATGTGAAGGCACTGGCAATTGAATTTAATAGAATTGTAGTCTATAGAAGAAATTCTCCATACGGATCATATTTGGAGAATACTAATCTTACTAACCATTCTGAACAAAGGTTGTAAGCAAAGCTTATAAAAAAAAAGTTGTAAGCAAGGTACAATAAGTAATAATTGATAGCTTTTCATAATACATATAATAATTATTATTTCAAAGCATATGTATCTAAAATAATTTAAAACATATGAAACATTAATGCATTGAAATATAATTGATTGTCATAACATCATTATTATCTAGGGAAAAAAACATAAAACTTCAATTTGATGAATAAATGAAATTTATAACATAAAATGTTTTTACTTCTCCTTCCTTCACCTCTCTACACACATGTTTCTATATAAATTGCCAGATATGTCAACCTATCTCACATCTATTCTCAACTCATTCTAGAAACAATTAGGAGAATATTAAGTTGAAATAATTGAGGGATGGCGAAGCTAGCATATGTGATTCCAACAATGTGGCCACTTTTCATGTTTGCAAATACCATGGCATTGGAACCAAGTAACTCAAACAATGCTGGAAGTTCCATGGGCATGGTCTAGTTATACCTCCGGGCCTTATAGTGGTTTCTATATCAGGTACTTTCTTGCTTATGAAGTGGACAGTTCTTGGTTAAAATCTATGAACATATTTGATAAATCCAAGATGCGGGCGATCTTCATTGTCATAGCGTGGTAAAATTTGGGCTACAATGCAGTAAACGACTTGGTTTGGCCCTTAGTTTGTTTGAAAAATTCAAGCCTCAAAAAGCTTTGATTGACAGGATGAGTCGAAAAACATATCATGAATGTATTAAGAAAGCTATAGATGGTGATTGATATGTAAATGTGAAATCATTTTGATTCCACACTTGTAATAAGATCAATGTTGATGGAAAGTTAAAAATAAATCTATGTTTTTTCAACCACATGCTTATTTTCTACTCCTACCATGTTACTACTTTGCTTAATAGTAGAAAACATGTTGTGAGATCAAATGAGTTAAGAATTCAGCCCATAACCTAAATGGAAGCTTTGACTCTAAAAATCGTCTAGATTTTCCATCATCTACGGTTGCCTTTAAATACTTACACATTTAGGTTTTTTTTCTTAGGAAAAACTTGTTTTAATTACTATCTAACTCAAACAACGAGGGCAAATTTTTTTATTAAATGTATGCCCTTGTTACATAAAAGCGAGGTGTTATGATAAGATAAATATTCTTCACTTATAAGATTTTATGTAGACTCGAGTAATAAAATATGGAGTGATTATGGAAAGAGTTTTATAAGTTTTAAAGCAGAAAAGAGTGTTAGAAGTTAGTAATTTATTTATCATGAAGTAGCAAAAATATGAATCATTTCACGTTTCATAAAAATTTTAACAAATATTGAATGAATTTTATTTCTTCATAAATAGCATAAAATTGAAACCTTCGGGCTTGAAAATAATGAAAAATAAGTATTTTTCATTTTTTAAATAATCAAGATGTTTCTATAGAAGGATTATAATTCTAATAGCAAGGCTTTTAAGTCTAGAAGACTATTACTAGTCAAACCAGTTTCTTTTATAGCCTTCATTTTTTTGAAAGATTATTTTATTTTAATACTAAATCTTAATTAAGTCCTAAAGTATAAGCTACTCATCTTACGATCATTGATATCTCAATTTTAAAGTCATAGAACAACTTATTGTCTTTAATTCTTTTTTAAGTTTTAAAATTTTTATAATTAATAAATTATTAGAGGAAATGAAATAATTGTTCATGGTAAATTCTAAGAACACATTAAGACTCCATTTAGAACAAGAAAAGGTTGGTGAAAAATGCTAAGGGTAAAATAGTATTGAAAAATGAGATGAAAAAAAGTAAAAATAAAAATAAAAATTACTTCACAATAGATAGTTTTATCTTGCAAGATCTGATAAAAGCCAAGCTAAGCTTGGAAAGTTGAAAAAATATAGATGAAGAACTTGGGAAAGTGATAATGTGCAACATGGAATAACAAACAGATGAAGATGTGATAAAAAAAAAGATAAATGATAAAAAAAAAGTGTTGGGTCTTCCACATCTCTAACCTTCAATCCCCACTAATAATTTAGCCCTCAACTCTCTCCTTGACCAAGTCTACATTCATCATGCGGTGGTCGACATGGAGAGTCTCATCATCACCCCTCCCTAGAAGTTGAATGTTGTCCTCAAGGTTTAATGTGGAAATAGCTCATGTAGGGTGACCTTCGATTCTTCTATTCCACATTATCGGTTTCTTCTTCCTCACTGACCTCAAGCTATTGAGAAAACATTTTAGTTATGATTATGTCATCAAAGTGGGAGAATGTTAGAGAGGCATAAGGGAATCTAGGTTAGATTCAAGTCTCCATGATAATGGATATAAAGGGATGATAATGTGAAATGGTTCTAATTCCACACTTTGTACTTATGAGGCACATTTCGATGGATAAAGGGATGGTAGGGGCATAGGGAATGGATTAGATTCAAGTCTCCATGATAATAGAATATTGCAACATTGTAATGCAAAATAAATAAATGTCAAAAAAAAAAAAAATTCCACCACTTCACTCTTATTTTAATAATATTGCACAAATTTTTTTTTCTTTTTCTTTTAATTTGATCAATTCACCAATCCTAAGAACATTATTAAGAATTTTCAAAAATAATTTCATGTTTTAAAAATAGAAAATTGTTTTTAAATTATATCTGCAGACATAGTCTAGACCCTTGCCTTAGAGTTTTGCTTTAGAGTAGAAAAAGGAGGAAAGAAGACCAAAATAGGTGTGATTTAGAAGTAAAGAAAGGTGATGATACTTGGTAGATCATAGATACATTAAAATGGTGTGTGAATTTTCAAATACCTTTTCCCTTATTAATATCTTTGGTTACTTACTTTTTTTTTTTTTGTCACTAGTTTACACTTCCGAACTTAATAATTAATAACCATTCATAATCAAAATAATTGTATGGTTGGTGCTTTATATGCTCATTGACCCGATCGTAACATGTCTTATTTTGCTAATTGGTTGCCCCTTATGTCGACTGTTTGTCTTGAAATTCAGCTAAATCATTTGATGGTAGGAGGGCGACAGCATGCCGTCGCGTAGATCGGGTATGCCCCAAGATGACTTTGAAGGAAGAAGGGTTGTCTATCCTATGAGAGGAACCAAAGCAGTGACAGGTCCTACCGAGTTTGGTAACACAATCTCCCCCAACGAGTGGGTCTATGATCCATTGAAGCTAACCAGTACCCTCCTTGGGTTGTGAAGGTTGTCGTGGTTGTACCCTAATCGTATGAGGAAGGTAGAGTATGTTGGCGGCGCTCACAGGGACCGATCAAATGCACTTCATCGGGTGCTTCACGACCTCCAGGGGTCGGGGACCAATGTCCACGATGCGAACTATAAAACCCTAGAAAATTCTAATTTTTTGAAAAATGGTAAAATGGTAATTTCGGTCAAAATCCAAAATTTTTTTAGATCTCGGATGATGAAACACACTTCACCATTGGAATCGTCTCGCGAAATCTAGCTACCACGTCGAATTTCGTCAAATTTCGAGACAGTTAGAAATTTCAGCACGTTTTGAGCGCAGAATTAATAAGTGCCGTGTATTTGCTGTGAGAGCGTGTGATGTAATAGTCGCTCTTATGTACCCATGTGACACATGTTGCATGATTAGTGAGAGGATAGAGATAAATGGCCCAGATTAAGCCGTAATGTCGAAAAAACTTTTAAAAATCAAACTAAAGGGAAACAAATGGAATTAATTGAAAAGATTTAAGAAATAAAGACAAAAGAGACTTCATCTTCTCAGGCTGGCAAAAGCATTGCAGTAGGGTGAGAACCAATTTTAGAAAAAGTGTGACTTATCTGCAGATTTCTAAAACTTGGATCGTCGGTTAATTAGACAAGAAGCAAAGTTGTTCTCTGTGATGAGGCTAAGCGTGGGCACCAATTTTATTAATTCAAAAACTCAAGAGGTAGGGATCTTTTCTGTATGAACAGAAAATTCAATTTTCGAAAAATGGCAAAATCGTAATTTCGATAAAATCACAAAAATTTTTCTATATCTCGAGATAATGAGGAAATGGATTTCCAGATTGGAATTGTCTACCAAAATCTAGCTAACACATCGAATTTCGTCGGTGAGACAATCGAAATTTCACGTTTTTAGAGACCTTAGGGTGTGGTGTAAGCAGGTTGAAGATATGTGATGTGACAAAGTCACCTACTACATGTAATCTGGTGACACGTATTTGAGATTAGAGAGATGATGAAATGGGCCAATGCAGATAGTGTCGAGTGTCAAAATCTAGAAAATGGGACATGATAGAATTTTGGTGTGTGAGATAAGACAAAAACATGAATAGTAACCTTCTCTAAATTGAAAGAACAAAACGTGAAGGAGATGTAGTGGCTGGAAATAACGTGCAGTAGTGAGGGTTTTGTGATTTTTAGAGAGAGAAGGAGCTCCTTCTCTCTAGATTTGCGGCCGTTCGGACTGTCGGTTCTCGACGGAGCAAGAAGCAAAGCTGTTCTTCGCGGTGAGGGCTACGCTGGACATCGATTTGGTGGAGTTCCGACAACTCCAAGAGGTAGGGATCTTTTCCTACTTGTGTTATTCTTTGGCTAAGAGCCATGTAAATGGTTAGGAATGTTCTGAGGCTTGTTTTGGCAATGAGTCGGTCTGAAAACTTTGAGCCAGGAGTGGAGAAAATTCCTATTTGTGTGGCGTGAACGGTGCCACGAGGTTTCCTTGTTCACATGAATAGTAACATGGTCGGTGTGATTTTTATGATGTTGAGTGATTAGAAATGAATTCTTGTGTTTCTTCAATTAGCTATGAGCTAATTTTGGTGTTATGGATGTGAAAATTGAATAACATGATTGTTGTGAGTAAATTATGTTAATATATGCATGTGAATTGTATTAGCATAAATTATTTGGAATTGGCGTAATGCATTATATGCAGGCGTACAAATTATTAGGTGTGAGTGCATGACATGAAATGAAACAAAAATGAAAATGTTTGTGAAAGGAATTTCGACGGAAGATTTTCCGAATAATTGCCTTGGAGAGTCGTCGACGGATCACTTGAATAAGGACCGTATTTATTTCGGAGCGTTATCCGGCGGTCGCCTCGGAGGGTTGTCTAAATAATTTTACGAAATTGGTTAGTGAGTTTTCGAACAAAGCTTTTGTTTTGAAAGCTGGATATTTTACTCACAGTGACAGGCATATGTGAGGGGAGTCGGTGAGGACTCGGGACATGGGTTTAGGCATGAAACATCGATTAGGTTCATGAAATTGCTTGAATGTGATTGTTTTGCCGCTGGCGTGTGCACTTAGGTGGGGAGTGCTTTCGGGTGTAAATTATCTCCTCTTGGGCTTTTGCTCACCCTGTTGAGGGATCACCATTTCAGGTACAGGGAGCGATCGGGAAGGCGGCACTCACTAGAAGTTGCGTGCTAGAAGAAAGCCGACTTATGGCTTTGATATTGTCGTATAACATGTATTAGAAATTGTAAACTTTTAATATATGTTTGTATTAAGAGTAATGTGTTAACTCTTGAACCATGTAAGATAGTTGGTTGGATATTTTGTGAGTATTAATGCAGGGGCCCAAGGGGCCATTATTTTACTCGCATATGGACCTTGTGTGGTCATTGTAAACTTGTTGGGACAGGTTTGTACCTTGGGTAGAGCTCCCCGTACAAAGGAGACTCTGCCCAATTTTACGTGGTGGTGTCGGGTTGCAGGCATTCCGCAGTATTCGACGAGGTTGACGGGTTGTTAACGAGACACACCAGGATCAGGGCGTCACATTTCCTACTTGGTTTATTCTTTGGTTAGGGTCATTTTAATGGATGAGGGATTTGTTGGGGGCTTGGATGGTGATGTTTTAGTCTCAAAATATTTGAGCCGCGAAAATCCCTAAGTGTGGCCCGTGAACGATTATCGAGCCTAGGGTTTCCTTTGTTCACGTGTTTTTGTGTGAATTTTTGTGTTTTTGGGTAATTCAAGAATGAATTGGCAGTTATTAAATAGCCCATGTGAGCTAATTTTGATGGTGTGCCATAGATTGAATAACATGATTTATGTGAGTTAATTTGTTGATATATGCATGTAAAATATATTAGCATGAATTGTTGGAAATGGCATAATACATTCCATATGCAAGGGCACCCTAAGATAGTAGGTGTAGAGTGCATGACATGAAAGAAAATGAAAGAAAAATGAAAATGGTTGTAGAAGAATTACAAAGGAAATTTTCGAGGAAGAATTGCCTTGGAGAGTGGTTCAACGGTTCATCTCGGAGGCGGACCCGTAGCGTCGGAAAAATGATGAAGCGGTCGCACCGAAAAGGGTAGTCCAATATATTTACTGAAACTAGGTATGAGGTTTTCAAGAACAAAAATCTTTTGTTCTGAAAACGATGTTTTTCTCGCATTTTGGCTTAGGCATGTGTGAGGGAGTCGGTGAGGACTCGAGACATGGGATTGGGCATGTGGACATTCAAGTAGGAACATGTATTTTCTTGAGTGTGTTTGGTTGCCATGACATGTGCACTTAGGTGGGGAGTAACCCATGTAGGAGATTATCACTACTGGGCTTTGCTCGCCCTATCGAGGGATCATTATTTCGGGTACAAGGAGTGTACGTGAGGATGGCGCTCACTAGAGGCCGCGTTTTAGAAGAAAGTCGGATTGTGGCTTTGATATTTTCTTTGTAAAACATGTATTAGAACTCTAACTTTTGATATATGTTTTGGTTAAGAGTAATGTAATAACTCTTGAACTATTGTAATATAGTTGATGTATTTTGGTGAGTAATGATGTATGGGCCCAAGTGGCCATTTTTACTCATGTATAGGTCTCATAATATGATACACAGGTATTCCGCAGGTGAACGGGTTGTCAATGAGCCACCCCGGGATTTAGGGCGTCACATGAACTCTTTCTAAGTTCAAGCCTTCATCCCCTAAATTGTGAACCCTAGTGCATGCGAAAATCCCTCTTCTGAGTCTTAGGAACATGGGCCATTGATGGGCGGGGTAGAGCGACTTTAGCTTTATTCCATAGCGGTTCGTTGCGACAAACCTGTAGCATATGCTTCTCATCAATTCATCCTTCTTCAGGATGAACGTGGGTTTGCATTCGCCGCGACGAACTCGTAGCTCTTGTGTTTGTGATCTTCCTGTTTCATCATGTCGAACATGACTTTCGTCGCGATGAAGGGATGGTTCGTTGCGACGAAGGGATGGTTCGTCACGACAAAGCAACCTAATATAGCTCACCAACTTCCCTTTTTTCTTGATTTTACCATTTCTTCATCACTTTGCTCTTTGTTTTTCACTCAAAATCTACAAAAACACAATCAAATGAGGATTAGAGCCATTCTTTGCAATATTGAGTGTGAATCTAGCATTTAAATTTGTATAAAACATGTGAAAGTATACTAAAAATGCTAACAAATTCACCAACTATCGATTCGAACTGATTTTAATTATTTTTTTAAATAATTAAATTTGATAATGTATGTAGGGATTTTTTATTTGAATAATATTATTTTTAAGAAAGGTTTTTAAAATATTTTAAAATATCTAGAAATTTGAAATCCTTTAATTTGAAAATTAGTTTTAATATTATGTTTTAGAGATATATATATTATAAAAACTAAAGTCCTTAAATGTATTTATATTTTCTTATGAAAATAATTACTACTAAATTACTAGTTCTAATTCCACCACTTTGTGTGTGTCCATGAAAGGGTACAAACTCAATGGATAAAGGATAGTGGGGCACCAGGGAATGGATTAGGTCGAGTCTCGTGATAATAGAATATTACAACGTTGCAATGCAAAATAAATAAATGTCAAAATAAATAAATAATCCACCACTTTACTCTTATTTTAATAAAATTGCACAAAAAATTCATTTTCTTTTTCTTTTAATTTGATCAATTCACCAATCCTAAGAACACCAGTATTAAGAATTTTGAAAAATAATTTCATGCTTTAAAAATAGAAAATTGTTTTTAAATTATATCTGCACACATAGTCTAGGCCCTTGCCTTAGAGTTTTCCTTTAGAGTAGAAAAAGGAGGAAAGAAGACCAAAATAGGTTTGATTTAGAAGTAAAGAAAGGTGACGATACTTGGTAGATCATAGATACATTAAAATGGTGGTGAATTTCAAATACCTTTTCCCTTATTAATATCTTTGGTTACTTACTGGCCCATTATTTTTATCACAAGTTTACACTTCCGAACTTAATAATTAATAACCATTAATAATCAAAATAATTGTATGGTAGGTCATACGCCATGTATCATTAATATCTTGGGACAAATTGCTTAAAAGTCATATTTCACATGCACCCTCCTTGGATGGTGGTAAGAAACATCTTAACAACATTGTATATACGTGAAACTAAAATTTTGATTCAAAACATCGTTTTCTGTAATGTAAGACTCATTTTAGTCTTGTAAAATTATTGTTCAAAGAAATGATCATTTTTATCAATAATAATAATTAAAAAAACAAATAAATAAATAAATCATAATTTCATAATGCTGAGTTCAAATTTACATTGGCGTGTTTTTAAGTATAGTTGTTGTAGTTGTAACTCCATATATTGTGAGAAAGTCATATTAGGCAACGTCTCTCAAGGTATATTCCCTAAAATTTTGTTTCACGTCGCGTAAGTTGTAAGCCTTGAGTTGTTGCTATTTGGTTGGTGCTTTATATGCTCATTGACCAATCTCGTAACATGTCTTATTTGCTATTTGATCGCCCCTTATGTCAACGCTTTGTTTGTGTGGGGTCAAGAAGATCATCATTGATGGTAGGAGGCTAGCAGCCTTCGCCATGAATCCATGTATGCCCCAAGATGACATTGAAGGAAGAAGGGTTGTCGATCCTATGAGAGGAACCAAAGCAGTGACAGGTCTTGTCGAGTTTGGTAACACAATCTCCCCCATCGAGTGGGTCTATGATCCGTTGAAGCTGACCAGTACCCTCCTTGGGTTGTGAAGGTTGTCGTGGTTGTACCCTAGTCGTAGCAAGGCAACCAGGTAGAGTATGTAGGCAGCACTACCAGAGTCGATCAAAATGCGCTTCATCAGGTGCTTCTTGACCTCCAAGGTCAGGACCAAGGCACCTGATGTGCGAACTCTCTCTAAGTTCAAGCCTTCATCCCCCAAATTGCGAACCCTAGTCTTGTCTTGAAAACCGCTATTTAGAGTCTTGGGAACATGGGCCATTTATGGGCCAAGAGTAAGACGACTTCAGCTTTATTCCATAGCGGTTCGTTGCGACAAACCCGTAGCATATGCTTCTCATCAATTCATCCTTCTTCAGGACGAACGTGGGTTCGCCTTCGCCGTGACGAACTCGTAGCTCTTGTGTTTGTGATCTTCCTGTTTCATTGCGTCAAACATGACATTCGTCGCTATGAAGGGATGGTTCGTTGCGACGAAGGGATGGTTTGTTGCAACGAAGGGATGGTTTGTCACGACAAAGCAACCTAATATAGCTCATCAACTTCCCTTTTTTCTTGATTTCCACCATTTTTTCATCACTTTGCTTTGTTTTCACTCAAAAATGCAAACACGATCAAATGAGGATTAGAGCATTCTTTAGCAATATTAGTGTGAAACCCCGAGAAAATCTAATTTTCTGAGAAAGAGTAAAATAATTTCGGTCAGAAATCCGGAATTTTTCTAGATCTCCGGATGAAAGCTTGTGAGGGGACTTCTGATTTGGAATCGTCTCGCGAAATCTAGCTACCACGTCGAATTAGGAGCAGTTCGAATTTGCACATTCGAACATGAGTGTGTCACGGGACCTTGGCTGTTTGGGTGGCTCCACGATTATTGCCACATGTCAGTCTTGAATCGGTCAACTTGAGCTCGAGTGTGGGGCGTGGGCCAGCGTAGCGTGATCTTGAGTGGAGGAAAATCAAATGGTTGGTGGATTAAGTGGATAAGAAATCCAATGAGCTTAATTAGAACTTGACATGTGGCAAAGAGGGGGGGACAAAAGGAGAGCTTTCTTCTCCATTTTGGCTAAGACGTGCAGTAGGTGAGAGGGGTGACCAAAATTTTGAAAATGGAGGGTTTTTAGAGAGAGAAAGTGTAACTTCTCTCTAGATTTCCGGCTTCGGGCCAGTCGGTTCGCGTGCAGACCCAAAGCAAGTTGTTCTACAGCGGCGAGGCTCTGGCGTGGACACCGGTTTAGGAGTTCGACAACTCAAGAGATAGGGGTCTTCTCCTGCTAGTTGTTTTGGTTTTTAAGAGGCTTTTGTGAATGATTTGGAGTGTTTAAAAATTTTGTAAATGGCACGTTTAGTAAGTCCAAAACTTAGGACTTAATTGTTGGAAATTTTAGAACCCGTTTGGAGCCAGTTTAGGGACTGTTTGGTAGTTTGTCTTGATAATTTATCGTGATAAATTATGGTTTGGATGTTGTTGGGCCAAAAATGGCCATGGATTTCGGTTCCACAAAGTGGAACCGATGCTTGGTGAGTGGGCTACCCACGGACAGCCCCTTTGCTTTCGTTGGGCTACATTAAAAACAGTTCTAGTTAAGCTTAGTTGAATAGGAAATGGTCCATGTGTGTTCAAGAAAAATATTGCTTGAAGCCCCGGATGGCTTGAATTGTGTGAAAGAAATTGTTAATGCGTATAATTAAATGTGTTAACATGATGTTGAATTATAAAAAAAATATAATTATTAATGTAAGCCATTGGAAATAAATTGTGATTAGCTCAAGTAAGCTAATTTTGATGTTATTGATTAGAATTGAATAACATGAAGTTGTGAGTTAATTTATGTTAGTATATGCATGATTTATATATTAACATGAATTGTTTGGAAATGGCATCGCCATTCATATGCATAGGGGCAACCTAGAAAATTAGGTGAGTGCATGGCATGAAAGAAATGAAAATGGAAAATGGTTGTGAAGAGATTTCCAAGGGAAGATTTTAGAATTGCCTTGGAGAGTGGTCAAGCCCGATTGATTTCGGAGCGGACCCATGACATTTCGGAAAAATGATCCGGCGATTCACCTTTCAATATTTCTAGAAACTGGTATGGTGTTTCAAAAACAAAAGCTTTTGTTTGGCGTGTTTTCTCACATTTGGCTTGGCGTCGTAGAGTCGGTGAGGGCTCGAGAAATGGGAGAGAAAGGGTGAGTCGCGTGCCATCATGTCATTAGACATTCAAGTAGGATCATGTATTTATTTGAATGCGTTTATGTTTGAATCATTGCATGTGCATAGGTGGGAGTAGCCCATGTAGGAGATTATCACTCTTGGCATTGCTCCTCTTTGTCGAGATCGTTATTTCGAATTACGGGGGAGTGTTCGGGAGGCAGTGGCTCGTTAGAGGCCGCTTTGAGAAGAAAGCCAACATGTGGCTTTGGTATTTATTTTATGGAAACATGTATTAAAATATTTTAAGATTTAATATATGTTGTATTAAGGAAGTGATGTAATCAACTCTTGAACTATGAGTAACATAGTTGGCTAGATTTTAAGTAGTATGGATGTATGGGCGATGTGTGTTTTTGCACTCGTGTATGGGTCATGTTATGAGACACGGGTATTCACTTCGAGGTTGTCGTGGTCAGCAGGACCCCGAATTTTAGGCGTCACAATTAGTGTGAATCTAGCATTAAATTTGTATGAACATGCGAAAAGTATACAAAAATGCTAACAAATTCACACTTATAGTTGAACATATTTTTTAATTATTTTTAAATAATTAAATTTGATAATGTTAATGTAGGATTTTTATTTGAATATGTGGAAATAAGGTTTTAAATATTTTAAAATATCTAGCAATTTGAAATCCTTTAATTTGAAATTAGTTTTAATATTATGTTTATAATATATATATATATATATATATATATATATATATATATATATATATATATATATATATATATATATATATATATATATATATATATATGCTACTGCTATATATATAAACTAAAGTCATATATCTATTTATCTCATCTTTCTTATGAAAATAATTACTACTAAATTACTAGTTCTAATTCCACAGCACATTTCCATGAGGGCCTTACCATGGATAAAGGGATGAGTAAAGGCATTGAAATGAGATTTAGGTGGGTGCAAGCTGATAATGGGAATATTCACAACGTTATGTCTTATGATGAATAAAATGTCGAAAAAAAATTCCACCACTTCCCTCTTATTTTAATAATATTGCACCAAAAATTCTTTTTCTTTTTCTTTTAATTTGATGGATTCACCAATCCTAAGAACACCAGTATTAAGAATTTTCAAAAATCATTTCATGTTTTTAAAATAGAAAATTGTTTTTAAATTATATCTGCAAACATAGTCTAGGCCCGTGCCTTAGAGTTTTGCTTTAGAGTAGAAAAAGGAGGAAAGAAGACCAAAATAGGTGTGATTTAGAAGAAAAGAAAGGTGACGATACTTGGTAGATCACAGATACATTAAAATGGTGGGTGAATTTTCAAATACCTTTTCCCTTATTAATATCTTTGGTTACTTACTATTAATTTTTTTTTATCACAAGTTTACACTTCCGAACTTAATAATTAATAACTATTCATAATCAAAATAATTGTATGATAGGTCATACGTCATGTATCATTAATATCTAGGGACAGATTGCTTAAAAGTCAGATTTCACATGCACCGTCCTTCGACGGTGGTAAGACTCATTATATTCCCTAAAATTTTGTTTCACATACGTGGCAGGAGAGAAAAAAACCCACATTTAAATTCTACCTCTTATCTAAAACGTGTTCTTGGCTAAGAAAGATGGTGGACCATTCTTGGAGTGCCGCCTTAAGACTATAAATCTGCATAAAGCTCCCCAAAGCGAACCACTGCACATAAACTCGTTCGTTTTATCTCTACCGAGAATTATCTCCTATCTTCCATTAAAAAAAAAAGTCCTTACCTTGAAGAACTTGTGACATGTATTGATGTAAACTAATTATTTGGCTTGAAGGGGCTGAAGTGCGGTTGAATCTTTCTTTGGGACCAATGGTGTGACTTGTAGAACCATATTCGCGATCATTTCGGTAAACCAATGGTATGAGCTTGAACGTAAAGTTAGTGTTTTAAAATAGTAGAAACATGTCAATGATTCAATTTGTAAATTTTTAATAAAAAAGGTTGTTTTTAAATTTTGTTTTATATTAATAATATTATAATTTATGTACATATAAGTATTTTATTTGTATTTAATTCATGAGTCTTGTGTTTTCACTGCTAGATTAAATGGAATTTGAAAATAATTGATTGAATATATTTAAAATAAATAAATTGGAATGTATGTAAAATTTAGGTAACATTGAAAGGGACTTAATATCGACGAAAGAACCAACACTTTTAATGGAAAAATTTAGGTGACATTGAAAGGGACCTAATATTGAAGAAAGGACCACAACTTTTAAAGTGGCACCATACGTAAGAACAACTCTAACCAATCTTCATTGCCATATATGAAGATTTTCATGAAACCACCACTCAAACATTCTGCAATTCTCCCAAATTAATATGAAGATGTTAATAGTAAGCACTATTCTTTCATTTTTTATTCTTATAATAATGAAAAGATTATTTTAATAATATTTTAATTAAATATTTTATTTTTCAATACACACACATACATGGCAGGAGAGAAAAAAACCCACATTTAAAATTCTACCTCTTATCTAAAACGTGTTCTTGGCTAAGAAAGATGGTGGGGCCAGCATTCTTGAGTGCCTCCTTAAGACTATAAATGCCACATAAACTCCTGAAAATGAAGCCATGCATAAAGCTGCTTTCATTTATCTCTCAGAATTATCTCCTATCTTCCATTAAAAAAAAAAGTCCTTGCCTTGAAGAACATGGCATCATCAGTATCCTCTGCTGCTCTTGTATTCTCAGTTAGACGGTGTGATCCAGAGTTGGTTCGGCCAGCAAAGCCCACCCCACGAGAGGTGAAGCAGCTTTCTGATATAGATGATCAAGAAGGCCTTCGCTTTCATGTTCCTGTCATAATGTTTTACCCAACCAATCCTTTAATCAAAGGAAAAGAAGACCCTGTAAAAGTCATTAGAGAAGCTCTGGGGAAAGCGCTTGTATACTACTATCCATTTGCAGGAAGATTGATTGAAGGAAAATAGAAAACTAATGGTGGATTGTACTGGTGAAGAGGTGTTGTTCGTGAAGCTGATGCAGATACCACACTTGACAATCTTGGTGATGCGATTCAGCAAATGTGTCCTGCTTTGAGGAGCTTCTGTATGATGTTCCTGGCACCCGGGAAATTCTTGGTTCCCCACTTATCTTAATTCAGGTAAATAATTTCTTGTATTATAAAAAGGTGTTGGGTATATTCATTTAACGATTTAATATAATTTGATACTATTTAAATAATTAATATTAAATCTGTATTAAAATTAATAAGTATATATGCATTAAATTTAATGAGAATAAATATTAATTATACTTAATGGGAAAAATATATCAATTTAATGATTTTAAAATTAATATTTCAAGTTAATTATATCAAATACTTTAGTATTTTCTGACAACATCAAATACTTTAATATTTAAAGTAAAAAAAAAAGATAATAACTTTTTAAGGCAATAATTTAAAAATAATTAAACTTAGATCTAGTTTCAAGTTATTAAACAATAAATATTAACTTGATTTTCATATATATAAAACTCACTAGCTAGGTGTTGGTAACTAAAACATGTAGTGATAAAAGAACATATTTGTACTCATGCAGGTGACTCGATTGAGGTGTGGAGGCTTTGTATTCGCATTGTGACTAAACCACACAATGGCCGATGGTCTCGGCTTGCTCCAATTCCTCAATGCCATAAGCGACATGGCTAAGGGTTTGTCTGCTCCGTCTATACAACCCATATGGCAAAGAGAGTTGTTCAATGCCCGAAATCCACCATGAATAACCCATATACATTATGAATACGAGGAGGTAAACAACACCAATAACACACTACTAATGGCCATTGATGACAATAATTTGGTTCATAGATCATTCTTCTTTGGCCCCAAAGAGAAAAGAGCACTTAGGAACCAGCTTCCTTCAAGCCTTGGTCCTTGCTCAACATTTGAGGTACTAATGGCATGTGTATGGAAATGCCGCACAATTGCATTTTCAATAGACCCTGATGAGGTTGTTCGCTTCTCATGCTTAATCAATATAAGGGGCAAGCATGGGTTCGATCTACCTCTAGGATACTATGGAAATGCTTTTGTGTATCCTTCAATTACTAAGGCTGGAATGCTATATACCTATCCATTGGAATATGGTATAAGGTTGTGAAGAAAGCCAAGGCAGAAATGAGCAAAGAATACATGAAGTCAGTGGCAGATCTTATGGTTATCAAGGGTCAGCCCTTGTTTGTGCAGCCAGGCAATTATATTGTTTCAGATCTCACACGTGTAGGGTTTGGAGATGTTGACTTTGGATTACGGAAGAAGGCAATCTATGGTGGGGTTGCTAGGGCTTTATCTATTATTAGCTTATGTATACGATTCAAGAACATAAAAGGAGAAGAAGGAAATGTTATACCCATATGCTTGCCTCCTTTAGTCATGGAAAGGTTTGAACAGGAGCTAATGAGGATGACAAAAGAAGTAGAGCCTAATAGATTTATTACATCCATGGTCTAAATTAAAGAGAATCCTCAATTCACATATATTATGAGCAGTTTAGTTTCGATTTAGTATACGATCTCTTTAAATATGTTCAAAAATTAAATGTGTCAGGGTGGGATTAATACTTGTAAGCAGCATGTATCGATGTAGACAGAATTATTTGGCTTGAAGGCTCTCGAGTGCGGTTAGATACTTTGTTAGGCCAATGGTGTGACTTGTGAACCATATTCATGATCATTTCGGTCACCCAATGGTGTAACTTCAAGCATAAAGTTAGTGTTTGAAAATATATAGAAACATGTCAATGATTTAATTTGTAACATTTTTTAATAATAGGTTATTTTAAAAAAAAATTAATATTAATATTATAATTTATGTACATATAAGTATTTTATTTGTATTTAATTCATGAGTCTTGTGTTTTCACTACTAAGATTAAATGGAATTTGAAAATAATTGATTGAATATATTTAAAAATAAATAAATTGGAATGTAAGTAAAATTTAGGTAACATTGAAAGGGACATAATAATGAAGAAAGAACCAATACTTTGAATTGAGCAATTTAGGTTATATTGAAAGGGACCTAATATTGAAGAAGGACCATTGCTTTTAAAGGGGTAGTTTAGGCGACATTGGGGAAATTTTCATGTTTTGGCATTGTCTCTAGCAAAAATAAATTGCATGATTGTTTTGGCATTAAACATGATGTCACACAACTTACTTTATTTGGTCAACACGGATTTTTCAGCCAATATTATGCAAATCAAGAAAAAAATATTCACTATGATGAATAAGGAAGAATATAGAATATAGGGTGCTATTGGGCAGTATTGGACTGATCAAATCATATATATTTGATCTTATTTTATGAGATTTCTATGAATGGAAGACATTCCATTATGATGAATAGGGAGTGAAATCAGAATATTCCTTAAGGAAAATAGAGATTAAATATTAATTAGATATCGTAGGGGTCGGTTAAAGGAGAAGAGGCGTTCCTCTAAAGGTATTTTTAATTACACCGCAGAAGGATATTGGCCCAGGAGGAACTATTAGCTCTAAGCCTTGATGATGAGCAGTGTTGATACTCTTGTTGAGATGGAGTGATTGGGTGTGTCGAAGTCCAGATGTCACTGTATGGGGAAATAAGGGGCGCTTATTTTCTTGTTTCACTATGAGATAGATAGGAGAAGAAGCAGTGAGAAAGGGGAGCGAGCCCTGTCTGACTTAAGACCAACGTGTAACCTAATTAATATATCAATAAATGTGACAAGGCATAGGTCAAATCAAAACGATGACCACCCATCTTGCAACAATGGTCTCAAACATACTAGTCGGCTTTGAGAATTGGTTCTCATCTAACTCTATTGGTCATGCAGCTCCTCTAAGGTCAACTCACAATGATATGGGCACGATGGGCGAGATTACAAAAACATCCTCCTCAAGTCTAATGTAATAAATAAATCTCGAAGACATGCAATGCGTAGTGAATGAGATGTACAATGGAGGCTATCACCTCGTGAATCAAATAAATACTCAAAATGTTCCAATCCATATATGAAAAAGTGAGAACATAATCATAAATAGGGAAAATACCAAAAATACATCAGAGGAGGATGGTGGATCCACAACTGGACTCTACCAATGACTAGCTAATAATGCTCATAAGTACACCACTAATAAAAGCAAACATCTCAACGAGAAAATTGTCTTTACAAATTAATCAACGTATCCGTAAGGATTAATCCTCATATTTGTAAATGTAACTTGTTTTTTTAAGTAGCGGAGGGCCTAGCTACTGTTAGATAAGGGCAAAAATAATTGGTTTTAATCAGTCTGAAGGAAAATGACAAAATTAGTTGAAGGGCCCAAGTTAACAGTGGATGATCATAGTTGAGGCGCAAAAATCCCCTTTAACCCTACAAAGTACCTTCATTGACTAATGTAATTATGATGAATTCAACAAACATGGAAAATAAAGAAAAACACCTGAATAGACATTAGGTAAAGATGGGTGTATGCAAAAAAAAATATATATATATATATATATATATATATATATATATATTAATTTCTTTGATCTTACGTGTATCATCTTAAATCATAAAAGAAATACATTTTAACTCTCAAATATAAATGGAAAATTATTATTTTATAACTTAAGATGATACAAAAAATAAAAGGATCAAAGATATTGAAAATAATATACCCTTAATATATATAGTGGGTTACTCAAAATGCCAAAGACAATTGTACCGTCTATATAAAGCATATACAGAACGATATCAAAACTGAAAAATGAAAATGAAAATGAAAACCAAATAAAAAATACAATATGGGTTTGAAAAAGAAGTCATTTATTACTTTTTTTTTTAAAGTTTTATTTAAATCTTAAAATGCTACTTATCATTGACACTGAAAGATAATAATGTTAATCCTTCTTACCCTATAAAACAAAATTGACCCTTAAAGGTTTTGTGGGTTACATTCTTTGTATCATACTTATATTCTTATTTTACATGCGTCTAAATCATAATATAAGTAGCAACAAAAGTGTTTCCACTGCCAAATCCTATCAATCCTACAGAAAGTCATTCGCACAAAATTTATTACCCACGTAAAGAGCTGCAAACCAAATTGATCCTAAAAGAGGCATGAAAGTAGCAAACTAAAGGTTGTTGTCATAACGAAAAAATCAAACATCAAGCATGGAGACTTCAAAAGGGCTCAAAAATAAACACCTATTTGCATGAAATCGATGAAGCACTCTCCAACTTTCCATAAAGAAACTGATAAACATCATCTACATCCCTCTGCTCAACTATTCTATCTTATGGTTAAGAAAAAATAAATTACAAATGCCAGAATGGTTTTCAACAGTGAAACCTTCACCAACTCTCCTCTCAGGCACTACTTTCCAATAGTAGCTGGCACCTTTCATTTCCATGTTTGAGACATTTGTCATCACCTCCTTTTCCTAGAAGCACAATGCGAGCTGCCAAGTCAAAGAAAATTAAGTTTGAGAAACTCTAAGGTAATCTGTTAAGCCCCTGTCCAAGTTACCTACGTGAGAAAGAAAGAGCAAATGTAGAGGGAGGGCTGCAGCAGGATATGGATGGTTAGTTATGCCTAGCTTGGTACCCTAGGTAAGGAGTTATATATATAGACACACACATTGATGTCTTTCTTTTTTTTGCATAGCATTTTTTTTTTCTTTTTTTCTGGAAAGAGGCTGGGTCAGGAGAGATGGAGGACTCAAAATTCCTTCCAACTTATGTAACAGAAAATTCAACAGATGAGAATAACATATGAATACAGGTCAGTAATATTTCAAGCCATTTTCAGGTCAGTAATCATTGCAATCATTTAACTGGTACGCCTTATTCACCAAACAAGTCATGAATCAGCACATGCTTGTATCTAGAGTGGCTTTTAAGAAACATTATTCTCTCTCATTGATTAGGCAACAATTGTGATCCTGGTGATTTAAACTTAACCATTTTGGTCGGCTACAAGCTTTATGCTTGTATCTAGAGTTGCTTTTGAAAGCTTATTTTCTTTTCTCATTGATTAGGCAACAATTGTTATCCTGGTGATTTCAGCTTAACCATTTTGGTCTAAACCTTTTTGGTCAGCTGCTCTAACTTTTATGCTTGTATCTAGAGTTGCTTTTAAGAAAGCTTATTTCTTTTCTAATTGATTAGGCAACAATTGTTATCCTGGTGATTTAAAAGCAATCATTTGGTCTTAACTCATTAAAAACAAATAAATGTCTCAAAGTCTTTGTAAGCTAGTTCAAGCGTCACAGAGTAAGAGAGGATTTGTGAGAGGTTCAAGTTCAAGTGCTACTAAAGACAATTTATTTATGATTAAAAGAAATAACAATAAAAACAAAATAAAAAACAGAAACAGAAAGTAAATCTTTCTGATGTTTAATACAAAAATAAATCTCTCTAGAGCATTTTTCTGGAAATGGAGGGAAGCATGAAAAGCCAGTGTGTGTGTGTGTTTTGGGAAGCCAATACCAATATCTTGCTAATAATTTCCCAGGAGTCAAACACTGGCTATGGCTTTCCTATAGGTCAAGTCCAAGAGCTGGAGTAGATTTCTCCAAACGAGACTATTTGCAGGAATTTGATCTTTGGTTCTTCCAGTACTTGTTGATGTGAATCAAGATATAGAACAATGCCAGAGACTCAAGTAACATAGTGAAGAATACCTAGCATGCTGAGATTCTTGTTATGAAACAAAAGATCCACAATTCATAACCAATAATGTGTGACGTGGTAGAATGGAGATGATGTCCGAAAGTCAAAAAAAAAAAAACAAAACAAAAGACAATCCACAAAAGCATATCAGGGTTTGCAGGAACGATGACTGCTCTAGAAACCTCGTGGTAGATAATTCCTAGTTAGCCTTTTTCCTTATCTTCTTGATGATTATTGCTTCTCTAATTGTCACCCAAAAAATTCAATCAAATTCACCACAAACATGGAAGACACACATAATGAAGTCAAAGACCTTCCAATAAATTAGGCATAAAGGAGAATTAAGTACTTGTCATCAAATGGTTCAAAATGGCTTTAGGATTACTACATCCATTACAATTTTGTTATCAGTTTGATTGAGGATTACTTACCTACTTCAATTAAAAAAAAAGAAACAATTGCCATAGAATTTCTACTAAAGCCCGATGGAAAGAATATTTTAACCTACAAATTCCACTTTCCTTCTACACAAAATGATATCTGTTCACCAAAGATGCCCCTCTTTCCAACTAATCGTTTGCCATGTTGGAAACAAAGAAAGAAAAAAAAAAGCCCACTTTCATTGGGATCCATGATTCCTCAATGACTCTTATGAAGAAAACATCTCAGCCACCACTAGTCAACAGACAATCTAAGAACTTTCTACTCCTTTGATAGTTAGGGCACAGAACAACAATGAGAATTGCAAGTTGAATCCCATTTTTTGAATTGTAGTAAGCAGTGGGGCTTAAGGGATGATTAGGAAGAACCTTTTTCTTGGGTGTTTAGGTGCTGTCTTTGGATAGTTTTACCATGCTGTTCTCTTTGTTTTCATTTTGTCTTTAGGTGGTTTTTGTATTACTGCGGTTTCATTGGTGTATTTTACCATGCAGTAACCTAGAGATGTTCTCGGTGCTGGAGACGTGGAGTCGGGATCGGACGGATTAAATTCAGTGGGATGAGGAATGATGTTCATTGATGACCTCAAAAGTAGTACCAGTAGTTCTAGGAAGAAATTGATGGTGAGTACATGAGGTTATGGCAGTACTTGAATCTAAGTTGGCCATACTAGGGTTCATAGCTGACTGAAACTTCTTGATCTTCTTCTTCAAGTGAGTGTTCAGCCAATTTACTATATCTGTTTGTTCTTTGGGAAGGAGTATGGAAGCTATGGCAGCCCATCTGAAAAAATAATAATAATAATAATAAAAATATTATATTATGGAGAAATTTTGTTGTTGTAATCCATGGATATGAATTAGTACAATGAAGATTTTTAGAATTACTTGTTACACAATAGGGCTTGTAGATGGATGATCATTCCTTATCCACACAAGAAAACACTAAATTTAGACCAAATCATGAGAATTCGAGGGCATCGGTAATAAACTACAAGTCAAATAAAACCATAAATTGTCGGTAAACAACACAATAGATGGGGATTCATCCCAAAAATGCGAAAAGGCAAAAAGAGAGGAGGAAGCATGGAATTATGATTAAACAAGGCAAACCCGGACGGGGTTCATGCAAAAAAAAGGTGAAAAGAATGAAAAAATTGCTTGAAACATGGACACTTGTGGTGTACCGCCTTTTCTAGGCCTTCAAATATGTTCTCACATACAGCACTAGGACAACAGTTGACATAGAAAAGTACAGTATCAAGCCAAATAATCTACTCTCAATTATTGAGAAATTTCAACAATGAAATGGGGAAAAAAAAATTGAATGTACCATTTCTTCGAATGGCGACCTCACATACACGTCGAACAAGACAAGTTATGGGATCAGTAAAGATTTTAGTCTCCAAGTTCGCCTCCAAATACAAAATTGAACTGTGATAAAAAGCATACCAAAATGATATTAACAAGATTGGGCACAAAAGTGAGCCTAAATAAAATTTGAACAAAATATATATTAGAGGCAGAAAGCACTTATGTAATTTAAATAAAATAAATAGAAGTAAATAAGAATAAAATCATTTATTGAAAAATCTACTTGAGGAAAGTCGATAAACCAATACCCTAATGATTTAGAAATGTGGAGGAATAACAACTATATAAAAAAAGACACAAGAAACACATTAGAAAAGTAAACTTAAGATAAAAAGACATAAAATGCACAGGCCAAACAACATAAAAATCCACTAACATCTTTTCTTATTAGAATAGTAATATAAATACAACCACAGCAGGTCCTACCTATTTAAATACAGGGAGGGCACAAAAGAAACAATATCAAAGGATAAAAAAGGAAAAATATAATATACAGAAGGAAATAGTCAAACAGAGAAATTGTCAAATTTTGGTACTGAAACACTCTCTCTCAAGGCATTTAGAATATAAGTCGTATGCATAATCTTGTTGTAAATGTCTTGAATCCTTGGACCTGGAGAGACTTAGTGAAAATGTCTTATAGTTGGTCACTCGTGTTGAGGAAATTGGTAGTCATACATCTTGAGGCAATCTTCTCTCGAATGAAGTTACTATCCACTTCAATATGTTTGGTCCTCTCATGAAAGATTTGGTTAGAGGCAATGTCTAGGGCTGCTAATCTATCACACACAAGCTTCAATTGGTTTATCATTTCCCCAAATCTTGCTTTCACGAAGAATATAAGTTCAATAGTTGCCAAAGCCATAGCTCGATACTTGGCTGGCTTATGAACTAACTCTATAATGTTTCTTACTCGGGATATTAGATCCTTTGATATAGTAGAGGATCTGGTATAGCATCTTAGATTCACCACGATGATTCACGGGAACTAACTAACTACATAAGAAAGAAATGCGGTTGAGTGATGGCGGAGTAGTTTAGTCTCCTCACAAGTCGCCGATATCTCCCGGATCTTGTAAAGGCTCCTTTGTCTGGTACAAAGCTGAAATCGGGATCCATAGTAGTGTCTACATGTTTACAATTTAGCATATCAATTTCCCTGATATTTTTTAGGACATACTTCCATAAAACATAATACAGCTAGGTTTAGACTAAACTATCTCAATCCTCATAGCATTACTTGGTTTCTCCCAGATCTTTTGTAAGAAAGTGGCGAAGAGGTGATGTTTAAGTTTACAGCCATCCTAACCACTGCTTGTTATAACAATGTCGTCCATATAAACAATTAGATAGATGCACTACCATGACGATGTATAATGATAGAAAACAGAGTGGTCCGATATGCTCCGAGTTATACCAACTCCTGTACCACCGAGCTAAAGCGGCCAAACCAAGAAAATCTCTAAAGACACTTATGTCCATTGATTGTAGATCAAGGCGTGGCGACACATATTACATATTTGGTCAACATGGCTTTGGGGTAGAATGTGCAGATCGGGAGACAATTTTGTTGAGATGAATAAGGAATAATAGATATTGGGCGACGTATTAGACGGATCATGATAGAAATTGAACCTTATTTTATGAGATTTCTATGGAAGGATGACATTCCATTATGATGGAATGAAATCGAGAATCCTAACTTCTTGTTGAAACAATTTAGGTAAAATGAAGATTTTGTTTAACGAGAAGATTTCATAAGAGTACGCCAAAAAGGTGAAGAGAGGCGTTTCTCTATGGTATTTTTTGATTAAACACAAGGAGATTGATTGGAGGGTTATTCAAGTGTGAAGTAGCTCTGGGATGCGCTCTAAGCTGATGATGAGCGATCTGTTGTTGCGATGGGTGATTGGGCGTGTAGGAGTCTAGATGTTCGTTTTATATAGGGAATCGGGGAGCTTTTTTCTTGTTTCACTATGACATAGTTTGGAGAAGAGGTTGAAAGGGCATGTCTCACATACGTGTAACCTAATTGATATATAGTGAAATTCCTTGATTCACAGGATGTGCTTATGGACGTAAGAGTTTCTTGAATTGTGAAAACAATCTCTTGTGTTCTTGTGTGGTTTATTCTTATGCTTTATTTGGTTAAATTTTCTACGTGTTTTCCCATAGGTTCCGCGATACACCATGTTTATAAGCGGTAGATCTTCGGTGCACGATCTATGACATTGGTATCTGACAACTAACATATCACTGTAATAAATAATCTATATTTTCTATTTTCACTTTCTTAGTCATTATATAATAGAAATAACAAATAAATGAGTTTGAATTACTCTATAAAGAATTATTTGTAACTTTAAACCTGTTTTTATTGTCCTCAAATTTTCCTTCCATCAACTTTTCCTCTCTATTTTCATTCCTTAATTAGTACTTTTAGAGTTGAGAGCTTAGCTTGTTTGGAATAAGATTGTCGTGGAAGAATTGGAAATCCATGTTACATTTCAAAACAAAGATTAAAAAGAGATGGTAAAGACAAAGGAAAAAAACTCTACATTTCTTTCTTTTATGTAGAAACTAGCAGCAATTGAATTTAATAGAATTGTAGTCATATTCTCATAGGATCATATTTGGAGAATACTAATCTTTTAATACATTCTTGAACAAAAGGTTGTAAGCAAAGCTTATAAAAAAAAGTTGTAAGCAAGTTACAATAAGTAATAATTGATAGCTTTTTCATAATACATATAATAGTATTCTTTCAAAAGCATATGTATCAAAATAATTTAAAACATGAAACATTAAGTATTGAAATATAATTGATTGTCATAACATCATCATTTATTATCTAGGGAAGAAAAACATAAAACTTCAATTTGATGAATAAGTATTTATAACATAAAATGTTTTACTTCTCCTTCCTTCACCTCTCATGTTTCTATATAAATTTGAATATATCAACCTATCTCCCACATCTATTCTCAACTCGACCTAGAAACAATTAGAAGGAGAATATTAAGTTGAAATAATTGAGGGATGGCGAAGCTAGCATATGTGATTCCAACAATGCTGGCCCTTTTCCTTGTTTGCAATACCATGGCATTGGAACCCAGTAACTCAAACATCTTTGAAGTTCCATGGTATGGTCTAGTTATACCTCCGGGCCTTATGATGGTTTCTATATCAAAATTGCTGCCTTATGGAAAGTGGACTTGATTCTTGGTTTAAAATCTATGAACATATATTTGATAAATCCGAATCTTGGAGCGATAGCTATTTAGCCATAGCGATATTGGGCTACAATGCGATGCGCGACTTGGTTTGGCCCTTAGTTTGTTTAGCTTCAAGCCTCAAAAAGCTTTGATTGACGGGATGAGTGAAAAACATATCATGAATGCAATGCCGCTATAAGTTGGTGATTGATATGTAAATGTGAAATCATTTTGATTCCACACTTGTAATAAGATCAATGTTGATGGAAAGTTAAAAATAAATCTATGTTTTTTCAACCACATGCTTATTTTCTACTCCTACCATGTTACTACTTTGCTTTAATAGTAGAAAACATGTTTGTTGAGATCAAATGAGTTAAATTAGCCCATAACCCTAAGTGAGCTTTGACTCTAAAAATGGAGTCTAGTTTTGTCATCTAGTTTTGCTTTAAATGCCACTGGCTGGGTTTTCTTCCAGGAAAAACTTGTTTTAATTACTATCCTAACTTTCGAACAACCGGAGGAGCAAATTTTTATTAAATGTTATGCCTTGTTACATAAGCTGAGAGTGTTATGATAAGATAAAATATTCTTCACTTATAAGATTTTATGTAGACTGAAATTAATAAAATATGGAGTGATTATGGGAAGAGTTTTACTCAGTTTTTCGAACCGAAAGGTATTTAGAAGTTAGTAGTTTATTTATCATGGAAGTAACTTAAATATGAATCATTTCACGTTTCATAAAATTTTAACAAATATTGGATGAATTTTATTTCTTCATAAATAGCATAAAGTGAAACCTTCAGGCCAGAAAATAATGAAAATAAGTATTTTCATTTTTTTTAAATAATCAAGATGTTTCTATAGAAGGATTATAATTCTAATAGCAAGGCTTTTAAGTCACAGAAGATATTACTAGTCAATAGTTTCTTTTATAGCCTTCATTTTTTGAAAGATTATTTTATTTTAATACTAAAATCTTGATTAAGTCCTAAAGGTATAGCTTTACTCATATTCTGATCATTGATATCTCAATTTTAAAGTCATAAGACAACCCATTGTCTTTAATTCTTTTTAAGTTTTTAAAATTTTTATAATTAATAAATTATTAGAGGAAATGAAATAATTGTTCATGGTAGATTCTGAAACACATTAAGACTCCATTTAGGAAACGAGAAAAATGTTGAAATCACTAAGTAAAAATAATATTAATAGTGAAAATCAAAACAAAAATAAAATTACCCAATAATGATTTATCTTGCAGGTCAATAAGATCAAATAACAGAATTCAAAAAGAAAAATATATAAATAACTAAATGTAATGCTATATGGATAACAAACGGGATGAAGATGTGATAAAAAAAAGATAAATGATAAAAAAAAAGTGTTGGGTCTTCCACATCTCGCCTTCAATCCCCACTAACTAATTGCTTCCTCAACTCTCTCCTTGACCAAGTGGAACTGTCATGCGGGTGGTGACATGGAGGTGTCATCATCACCCTCCCCTAGAGAAGTTGAATGTTGTCCTCAAGCAATGTGGAAATAGCTCATGTAGGGTGACCTTGAGGTCTATTCCATTGTCGGTTTCTTCCTCCTTGACCTCAGAAGCTATTGAGAAGCTTGTTTTAGTTATGATTATGTCATCAAGAGTGGGAGAATGTTAGAGGCGGGAATGGGTTAGATTCAAGTCTCCATGATAAATGGATAAAGGGGGATGATAATGTGGAAATAGTTCTAATTCCCACCACTTTATTGCCCGTGAGGCCTGACTCGATGGATAAAGGGATGGGTAGGGGGCATAGGAATGGATTAAGTTAAGTCCTCTTGATATTAGAATATTGCAACATTGTAATGCAAAATAAATAAATGTCAAAAAAAAAAAAATTCCACCACTTTATCTATTTTAATAATATTGCACAAATTTTTTTCTTTCTTTACCCAATTGATCAATTCATAAATCCTAGAACACAGTATTAAATTTTCAAAAATAATTTCATGTTTTAAAAATAGAAAATTGTTTTTAAATTATATCTGCAGACATAGTCTAGGCCCTTGCCTTAGAGTTTTGCTTTAGAGTAGAAAAGGAAGAAGACCAAAATAGAGTTGTGATTGATGAAAGGTGATGATACTTGGTAGATCATAGATACATTTAAAATGGTGTGTGAATTTTCAAATACCTTTTCACCTAGTAATATCTTTGGTTACTTACTTTTTTTTTGTCACTAGTTTACGCCAGGAACTTAATAGTGCCATTCATAATCAAATAGTGTATGGTTTGGTGCTTTTTATATGCTCATTGACAATCTTCGTAACACACATGTCTTATTTGCTTCTTTTGGTTGCCCCTTATGTCAACTTTGGGCGTAAAGGTCGAAAGCTCATCATTTGATGGTAGGAGGACGGCAACGCCTTCATCGCTTGAATCCAGGTACCCCAAAGATGACTTTGAAGGAAGAAGGGTTGTCTATCCTATATGAGAGGAACCAAGCGATGTGAGTCCTACGATTTGAGTAACAATCTCCCAATGAGTGGAGTCTATGATCCATTGAAGCTGGCATTGCCTCTTGGAGTTTGTGAGTTTGTCGTGGTTGCCACTAATGTTGGCAGAGAGCGGTAGAAATATTTGGGCCTTTACGGGGTCGATCAAAATGCACTTCATCGTTGCTTCTATGATATCAAGGTCGGGACAATGTCCTGATGTCTGACTATAAAGCGCAGAAAATTACAATTTTTTGAAAAATGGTAAAATGGTAATTCGGTCAAAATCAAAAATTTTTTAGATCTGGATGATGAAACACTTCATAACTAGGTCGTCTAGAAATCTAGCTACCACGTCGAATTTCGTCAAATTTCGAGGCAGTTAAATTTCAGTTTTCGAGAGGCAGTCAATAAAGTGCGCGTGTATTTACTTGTGAGAGCGTGATGTGACAAAAGTCATTATACTATATGTACCCATGACATATTGCATATTGTGAGAGGATGAATATTAGCTTAGATTAAACCCATGTGCTTTAAAAATCAAACTAAAAACATTGGAATTGGTGAAAAGATTTTAAAATAAAGACAAAAAGAGACTTCATATTCTCCATTGTAGTGCAGTAGAGGGTGGCAAATTTAAGAGAGAAAAGTGACTTATCTCTAGATTTCACAAACTTTGGATGGATCGGTTCTAGTCGGAGCAAGCCCAAAGTTATTCTACCTTGATGGGGAGGCTGGCGTCAGGCACCAATTTTGTGGAGTTCCAAAAACTCCAAGAGGTAGGGATCTTTTCCTGTAAGACCCGAGAAAATTCCAATTTTCGAAAAAATGGCAAAATCGTAATTTCGATAAAAATCCGAAATTTTTAATATCTGAATGGCCAAATGGATTTCACCGTTGGAATTGTCTCACAAAAATCTAGCTAACATCGAATTTCATTAATGATTCTGAGACAATCGAAATTTCCATTTTGAGGCTGCAGGGTGTCGGGTGCCTTAGCTTGGAAGATATGTGATGTGACAAAGTCACCTCTTACATGTAATGCGACACATGTTGCAAGATTGGAGAGATGATGGAAATGGACGGCCTAGATAGTGCCAAGTGTCAAAAATCTAGAAAATGGGACATGATGGGAATTTTTGAATTGTTAATGAGATAAGACAAAAACATGAATAGTGACCTTCTCCAAATTGAAAGAACAAAGCATTGAAGGAGATGTAGTGGGTTTGGAAATAACGTCTGATGGTGAGGTTTGTGATTTTAGAAGGAACTCCGCTTCTCTCTACAGATTTCGACCGTTTGTCGGTTCGTGACGGAGGCGAGAAGCAAAGGCGTTCTTAGCGCGGTGAAGACTCTGTGGGCGCTCGATTTGGTGGAGTTCGACAACTCAAAAGGGTAGGGATCTTTTCTCTTGTGTTGTCTTTGGCTAAGAGCCATGCAAATGGTTAGGAATGTTACGAGGCTTGTTTTAGCCGCGGTCGGTCCTCAAAAGCTTTTGGGCGGTGGAAAAATTGCTCTTTTGTTTGACATTTCATGAAACGTTTATAGGACTCAGCTGTTGTTTTTGGAAGAAATATCTTGTGATTGGGTGTTTTTTTGCTGTTGAAGTGATTAAAATGGTGCTTGTTTTATATTTCCGCCCGAGCTGTTTACGTTCTTATCGGATCTTCGAATGCCCCTGATTGTTGTTCAGTCTGTTCAACGCGTGTTGCCGTTATTGATTAACGCCGACCGTTCGTATGTAACGACCGGCCTGAATGTCGGTGCTGGTGCGCGGCGACAAATGATCAGTAATCTTGAAGTTCGGCGGAAGTTTTCGATCGACGCCACGGTGTCGTGGTCGCTGAATCAAAACCGCTGTGGCTGTTTGCGGGCGTTACTCGGCAACCGCGCGGACATCAACCGTTGAGTCGTGACGGTTTAAACGCTTTCTTTGGCGGATCTTCACTCCACGTTGACGTTCTTGAAGAGTGCGATAAGACTGGATTGGCATGTTATCGATTGGTTCGCGTTAGCGAATATTGGCGGTGCTGTGCGACTGGAGCGAATTACTGGTGCAGTCATCTTCGACTTTGCCGCCACTGTTGAAGGATCTCATTGATCGGGAAGCGATCGGAACGGCGCCTGAAACCGTTTAGAAGGCGCTTCAACGTAGTGTATATTGCCATTGGCAACCAAATTATAACTTTTGTGTTTGTCAAAGTATTGACAACTCGATTATGTAAATCGTTGATAATGCAACGGTAGTAATCAGGAGTGGGGCTATTCGCTGCCTATTTGGTTATCAATGGTCGTTATGACTTTGACTGGACCGGGTTGCACGCCGGTGCTCTGACCGGAGACTCGCCGTTGGTGATGCCGGGACGCGGGGCGTTCGCGTCATGGCGGGTTCTGCGGGTTCGCGAAGACACGAATCAGTGCCTTCGCCGTTGTCGCGGTTCGATGTTTAATGGATGAGATTTATTGAAAACTGATTCGTTGTGTTTTTCGAATATCTAATCTATTGGTAGAAGCGAGAAATCCCTAATTAATGGCGTGACGTTAATTTCAGACTCCATTATTAATGTTTTGTTGTTGTTTTGAGTCTAAATGGGCCAACTGGTTGATCTCATTATGTATTGTTGTTATTAAATTGATTATTGATTATGGGATGTTTAACAATTATATAACAATAATAACATGATTGATGTTTCTTGTTCTATATATGCAGTTTTTCTCGAATCGATGAGACAATAGTTGACGTGAAAATCAGAAGCGAAGTGATTGGCGAAAGTTAAGGAAGGTTTTCAAGAACACGAGTGGTTTCAATAACTTTCTTTATGGGGTTTATAATGACCAGACGATCGGCGATGCTTTCAAGGTGATCGATATATTTCTTGATGGGCGCGGTTTCGAACATCTGCGTTGGCGGTTTCTGCATTTTAATGGCATCTTTGAGGGATTCAGGTGGACAGGTATAAGTTGACATTATGGACATGAAGAGTAGACATTCTGTATTCTGATAATGTTTAGATTGACATGCCTTGAACAGGTGCCATGGAGTCATGCTGACTTTGCTCATACTATCGAGGATCATTATTTCGAATTTACAAGGGTGTACGTGAGGATAAACTCACCAGAGCCGTTTTAGAAGAAAGTGTTGGTTGTGGCTTTGATATTTTCTTTGTAAAACATGTATTAGAACTCTGGCTTTTGATATATGTTTGGTTAAGAGTAATGTAACTCTTGAACTATTGTAACACAAGTTGATGTATTTTGGTGAGTAATGATGTATGGGCCCAAGTGGCCATTTTTACTCATGTATAGGTCTCATAATATGATGAATTCCCTTGGTGTGAGCGGGTTGTCGGAGGCCACCAGGTTTAGAGGCGTCGCATGAACTCTAAGTTCAAGCCTTCATCCCCTAAATTGTGAACCCTAGTCTTGTCTTGAAAATCCCTCTTTACAGTCTTGGGAACATGGGCCATTGATGGGCCAAGAGTGAGACGACTTTAGCTTTATTCCATAGCGGTTCGTTGCGACAAACCTGTAGCATATGCTTCTCATCAATTCATCCTTCTTGGGATGAGCATTGGTTTATTGTATGACAGACTGTAGCTCTTGTGTTTGTGATCTTCTGTTTCATCATGAACATGACTTTGTGTGATGAAGGGATGGTTCGTCACGACAAAGCAACTAATATAAACTCACAGCTGCTTTTTCTTGATTTTACCATTTCTTCATCACTTTGCTCTGTTTCATAAAATCTCTAATAACCTTGATCAGATGAGGGATTAGAGCATTCTTTAGCAATATTAGTGTGAATCTAGCATTAAATTTGTATAAAACATATGAAAAGTATACTAAAAATGCTAACAATTCATATAGATCAATTAGTTTTAATTATTTTAAATAATTAAATTTAAATAATGTAGGGATTTTTATTTGAATAATATTATTTTAAGAAAGGTTTTAAAATATTTTAAAATATACAGAAATTTAATCCTTTAATTTGAAGAGTGGATTTTAATGTTTTTTAAGAGATATATATATTATAAAAACTAAAAGTCCTTAAATGTATTTATCTATTTTCTTATGAAAATAGTACTGTGTGCTGTGTCTCAGCCTCTTCAATTACTAGTTCTAATTCCACCACTTTATTGTCCATGAGGCTTTGACTCAATGGATAAAAGGGATGTAATTGGGGCATAGGGAATGGATTAGGTCAGTCTGTGATAATAGAATATTCTGACGTTGCAATGCAAAATAAATAAATGTCAAAAATAAATAAATAATCCACCACTTTACTCTTATTTTAATACTTGCACCAAAAAATTCATTTCTTTTTCTTTTAATTTGATCCAATTCGCAATCCATAAGAACACCAGTGTGGGAATTTTGAAAAATAATTTCATGCTTTAAAAATAGAAAATTGTTTTAAATTATATCTACACACACATAATAGTCCTAGGCCCTTGCGTAGAGTTTTCCTTTAGAGTAGAAAAAGGAGGAAGAAGACCAAAATGGTTTGGATTGGTAAAGAAAGGTGATACTTGGTAGATCATAGATACGACATTAAATGGTGGGTGAATTTTCAAATACCTTTTTCCCTTATTAATATCTTTGGTTACTTACTGTATTATTTTTATCACAAGTTTACACACTTCCAGACAATAATTATATACATTAATAATCAAAATAATTGTATGGTAGGTCATCGCCATGTATCATTAATATCTTAGGACCAGGTAGTAAAGTCATATTTCACTTCCCTCCTTGGATGGTGGTAAACATCTTAACAACATTGTATATACGTGAAACTAAAATTTTGATTCAAAACATCGTTTTACGTAATGTAAGACTCATTTTAGTCTTGGAAATTATTAAGGCCAAAGAAATGATCTTTTATCAATAATAATAATTAAAAAACAAATAAATAAATAAATCATAATTTCCTCCAATGCTGAGTTCAAATTTACATTAGGCGTGTTTTTTAAGTATAGTTGTTGTAAGTTGCTCCCATATATTGTGAGAGAGAAAGTCATATTAGGCAACGTCTCTCCAAAATTTATATTCCCTAAAATTTTGTTTCACGTACGTAAGTTGTAACGCCTTTAGTTGTTGTTTTACTGTTGGTTTGTTTGCTTTATATGCTCATTGACCAATCTCGTAACATGTCTTAACTAGCGAGTACGCCCCTTATGTCAACTTTGTTTGTGTGGGGTCAAGAAGATCATCATTTGATGGTAGGAGGCTGGCGCTTATTAGCATGAATCCATGTATGCCCCGAAGATGACATTGAAGGAAGAAAGGGTTGTCGATCCTAGGGGAACCAAGCGGTGACGGTCTTGTCGAGTTGGTAGCACAATCTCCCATGGTGGGTCTATGATCCTTTGAAGCTGATCAGTACCCTCCTTGGGTTGTGAAGGTTGTCGTGGTTGTACCCTAGTCGTAGCAAGGCAACCAGGTAGAGTATGTCGACAGCACTACCAAGGTCGATTAAAATGCGCTTCATCAGGTGCTTCTTGGCCTCGAGGTCGGGACGAGCACTGATGCGAATCTCTAAGTTCAAGCCTTCATCACCCAAATTACGAACCTAGTCTTATCTTGAAAACCGCTATTTGAGTCGCCGGAACATACGGGCCATTTATGGGAAGTGGCGACTTGACTTCCATAGCGGTTCGTTGCGACAAACCCGTAGCATATGGCTTCACCATCAATTCATGCCGGAGATGAGCGTGGGTTCGCCTTCGCCCGTGGCGTTTCGTAGCTCTTGTGTTTGTGATCTTCCTGTTTCATTGCGTCAAACATGACATTCGTCGCTATGAAGGGATGGTTCGTTGCGACGAAGGGATGGTTTTGTTACCTTGAAGGGATGGTTTGTCCACGTAAAGCAGCTTTAATATAGTATCAACTTCCCTTTTCTTGAGTTCCACCATTTTCATCACTTTGCTTTGTTTTCCTCCAAAATCTGCGAAAACACGATCAAATGAGGATTAGAGCATTCTTTACTTGATATTAGTGTGAAACCCCGAGAAAATCTAATTTTCGGAGAAAGAGTAAAATGGTAATTTCGGTCAAAATCCAGAATTTTTCTAGATCTCGGATGACGAAACGGACTTTACGGTTGGAATCGTCTCGCGAAATCTAGCTACCACATCGAATTCCGAGACAGTCGGAATTTGCACATTTTTCGAGGCAACGAGTGTAGTACGGACACTTGGCCCATTTTGAGTGGCTCACAGTGTGCCACATGTCAGGTGCAGAATCAGTCAACTTGAGCTCAAGTGTGGGGCCCATGTGGACACATGGCATGATCTTAGTGAATCAAATGGTTGGTGGATTAATTGGATAAGAATCCAATGAGCTAATTAGAACTTGACATGTGGCAAGGGGGACAAAAGGAGGCTTTCTTCTCCATTTGGCTCAGACGTGCAATGGAATTGAGAGGGTGACCAAAATTTGAAAATGGAGGTTTTAGAGAGAGAAAGTGTAACTTCTCTCTAGATTTCGACTTTAGGATGCGTCGGTTCGGACCCAAGAAGCAAAGTTGTTCTACAGCGGCGGGACTCACAGCGCGTGGACACCCGGTTTTAAGTTTTAGGCAATCCCGAGATAGAGTCTTATCCTCTTTGGTTATTTTTGGTTTTAAAGAACTTGTGAATGATTTGGAGTGTTTAAAATTTGTAAATGGCCGTTTGGTAAGTCCCCAACAGGACTTAATTGAATTTTTGGAACCCGTTTTGGACCAGTTTAGGAATTTGTTTGGTGGATGTGATAATTTATGCAATAAATTATGGTTTGGATGTTGTTGGGCTGAAAATGACGATGGATATCGGTTCCACAAAGTGAACCAATGCTTGGTGAGTGGGCTGCCCACGGACAGCCCACTGCTCGTTTAGGGACTGTTAAAAACAGTTCTGGTTCGCTTGGTTGGACCGGAAATGGTCCATGTGTGTTTCAAGAAAAATATTGCTTGAACTGGATGACTTGAATTGTGTGAAAGAAATTGTTAATGCATATAATTAAATGTGTTAACATGATGTTGAATTATAAAAAAAAATATAATTATTGTGTAAGCCATTAGGAAATAAATTGTGATTAGCTCAAGTAAGCTAATTTTGATGTTAATGATTAGAAGGTGAATAACATGAAGTTTGTAGTTATTATGTTATTATTATACATGTTATAATAACGTGATTGTTTGGAAATGGCGTAAATACATTTACCGTATGCGCAGACGGCCGCAGAAAATTAGGTATGAGTGCATGGCATGAAAGAAATGAAAATGGAAATGGTTGTGAAAGGAATTTGAGGAAGATTTTCCGAAGAATTGCCAGCAATTGGTCCAACTGAGTTGATTTCGGAGCGGACCCATATTTGTTTGAAAAATGATCGACAATTCACCTTTCAATATATTTACGAAACTTCGGTATGGTATTTTCAAAAACAAAAAGCTTGTTTGAAAACGATGTTTCAGCATTTAGACTGGCGTCGTGAAATTCGGTGAGTACGAGAAATGGGAAAGAGATTAGTCACATTCTCATCCATGCTCAGTGAGCGTTGAGTAGGATCGTGCTATTTGTTTGAATCGTTTATATTGGATCATTGCGTAATGTGCGGCTTGGGTGGGGGAGTAACCCATGTGAGTCAACTCGTGCTCTACAATCGAGGGGATCATTATTTGGTCTACGAGGAGTGTTCGGAAGGCGGCGCTCATTAGGCAGCTTTGAAGAAAGCCAACATGTGGCTTTGTTTATTTGTAAACATGTATTAAAATATTTTAGATTTAATATATGTTGTATTAAGAGTATGTCGACTCTTAAGGCTTGTAATTAACATAGTTGGCTAGATTTTTAGTGAGTATGGATGTATGGCGATGTGGCCGTTTCTTTCATGTATGGAGTCTGATATGAGACACGATTCCCTTGAGGTTAATCGGTAGTCAACGGTTGGAATTTTAGGCGTCACAATTAGTGTGAATCTAGCATTAAATTTGTATGGCAATGTCTGAAAAGTATCTGAAAATGCTAACAAATTCACACTTATCGAGTTGAACACATATTTTTAATTATTTTTAATGATTAAATTTGATATTATGTAGGGATTTTTATTTGAATAATATTATTTTAAGAAGGTTTTAAAATATTTTTTAAAATATCTAGCAAATCCTTTAATTTGAAAATTAGTTTAATATTATGTTTATAATATATATATATATATATATATATATATATATCTCTCTCTCTGCATATATATATATATATATATATAAAACTAAAAAGTCCTTATATCTATTATCTCTTTTCTTATGAAATGATTCTCTACTAAATTACTAGATTGAATTCATTTTATTTTCCACATGAGGCACTTTTCAATGGATAAAGGGATGGTCGGGGCATAGGAAATGGATTAGATTGGAGTCTCCATGATAATAGAATATTACAACGTTGTAATGCACAATGAATAAATGTCAAAAAAAAAAATTCCACCACTTCCCTCTTATTTTAATAATATTGCACCAAAAATTCTTTTTCTTTTTCTTTTAATTTGATGGATTCACCAATCCTAAGAACACCAGTATGGAACAAAAATCATTTCATGTTTTAAAATAGAAAATTGTTTTAAGTATAATACAAACATAGTCAGAAATCTTAAAGTTTCTTTTTAGAGTAGAAAAGGAGGAAAGAAAATAAAATAGGTGTGATTTAGAAGAAAAGAAAGGTATGATACTTGGTAGATCACAGATACATTAAAATGGTGGGTGAATTTTCAGAAATACCCTTTTCCATATTAATATCTTTGGTTACTTACTATTAATTTTTTTTTTTATCACAAGTTTACACTTCCGAACTTAATAATTAACTATTTCATAATCAAAATAATTGTAGTGGTCATATGCACACACGTCATGTATCATTAATATCTAGGGACAGATTGTAAAGTCTGGTCCATTTTCAATCCTTCAGGCAGGTGGTAAGACTCATTATATTCCCTAAAATTTTGTTTCACGTACGTGGCAGGAGAGAAAAAAACCCACATTTAAAATTCTACCTCTTATCTAAGCAGTAATTTACTGGCTAAGAAAGATGGTGGATTCACATTCTTGAGTGCAAGACTATAAATACCACATAAACTCCCCAAAGCGAACCCATGCACATGCTTTAGTTCGTTCTCTACCGGAATTATCTCCTATCTTCCATTAAAAAAAAAAAAGTCTTGCCTTGAAGAACTTGTGCCAAGCATGTTGATGTAGACAAGGTATTTGGCAGAGAGCTCAAGTGCGGTTGAATACTACTGGAGGCCAATGGTGACTTGAGACCATATTCATGATCATTTCGGTAAACCAATGGGTATGACTTTGACATAAAGTTTAGTGTTTAAAATAGATAGAAACATACCAATGATTCAACCAAATTTTTTAATAAAAGGTTGTTTTAAATTTTGTTTCTTAATATTATAATTTGCTAACATATAATTATTTTATTTGTATTTAATTCACTTGAGTCTTGTGTTTCACTGCTAGATTAAATGGAATTTGAAAATAATTGATTGAATATATTTAAAATAAATAAATTGGAATATGTAAAATTGAGTAACATTGAAAGGGACTTAATATCGACGAAAGAACCAACACTTTTAATGAAATTGGGTGACATTAAAGAAAGGAACCTAACTCCAGTAGAAAGAAAAGACCACAACTTTTAAAAAGAGTGAGCTTCACCATACGTAAGAACAAGCTCCTAACCAATCTTCATTTATATGAAGATTTTTCACTTAAAAACCACCTAAACATTCTCCATTCTAAATTAATATATGAAGATGTTAATAATGCGCGCTATTCTTTCATTTTATTCTTATAATAATGAAAAGATTATTTTAATAATATTTTAATTAAATATTTTATTTTCAATACAACGCGCATACATGCAGGAGAGAAAAAGCGCGTTTAAATTCATAACATAAAACGTGTTCTTGGCTAAAGAGAGATGGTGGATACATTCTTGGAGTCATCGCCCAGTATAAATCTACATCGCTCCACCAGCGAACCGCATAACTCTTGTTTATCTACCGGAAATTGCTCTCCTATCTTCCATTAAAAAAAAAAAAAAGTCCTTTGTGAAGAACATAGTATCAGTATCCTCTGCTGCTCTTGTATTCTCAGTTGGTGTGATCCAGAGTTGGTTCGGCCAAAGCCACCACGAGAGGTGAAGCAGCTTTCTGATAGATGATCAAGAAGGCCTTCGCTTTCATGTTTCCTGTCTACCCAACCAATGCTGTCAAAGGAAAAAGAGACCCTGTAAAAGTCATTGAAACAGGAGCGCATATACTACTATCCATTTGCAGGAAGAAGATTGATTGAAGGGAAAATAGCTAATAGTGGTTGTACTGGTGAAGGGTGTTGTTCATTGAAGCTGATGCAGATACCACACTTGACAAATACTTGGTGATGCAGTTCAAACCCAAATGTGTCCTGCTTTGAGGAGCTTCTGTATGATGTTCTAACTTAGGAAATTCTTGGTTCCCCACTTATCTTAATTCAGGTAAATAATTTCTTGTATTATAAAAAGGTGTTGGGTATATTCATTTAACGATTTAATATAATTTATTAATTTTATTTAAATAATTAATGAAATCTTATTAAAATTAATAAGTATATAATATTAAATTTAATGAAATAATAATAAATTCTCTTAATGGGAAAAATATATATCAAATTAATGATTTTAGAGTGTATTTCAAGTTAATATATCAAATACTTTGTATTTTCTGACAACATCAAATACTTTAATATTTAAAGTAAAAAAAAGATAATAACTTTTAAGGCAATTTAAAAATAATTAAACTTAGATCTAGTTTCAAGTTATTAAACAATAAATATTAACTTGATTTTCATATATAAAACTCACTAGCTAATTGGTAATAAACATGTAGTGATAAAAGAACATATTTGTACTCATGGGTGACTCGATTGAGGTGTGGAGGCTTTGTATTAGCATTCGACAAACCACTGTGTGGCCGATGGTCTCGGCATCAAATTCTCAATGCCATAAGCGGCATGGCTAAGGGTTTATGCCTCCGTCTATACAACCATATGGCAAAGAGAGTTGTTTCTAATGCCCGAAATCCACCATGAATAACCCATATACATTATGAATACGAGGGAATTAAACAACACCAATAACACACTACTAATGGCCATTGATGACAATAATTTGGTTCTGATCTATTCTTGTGGCTAAAGAGAAAAAACACTTAGACCAGCTGCTTCAGGCCTTGGTCCTTGCTCAACATTTGAGGTACTAATGGCATGTGTATGGAAATGCCACTGAATTAAACAATGGGCCTGATGGGGTTGTTCGCTTCTCATGCTTAATCAATATATAAAGGGCAGCATGGGTCGATCTACACTCCCTAGGATACTATGGAAATGCTTTTGTGTATCCAGCTTCAATTACTAAGGCTGGAATGCTATATACCTATCCATTGGAATATGGTATAAGGTTATTGAAAGCCAAGGCAAATGAGCAAGAATACATGAAGTCAGTATGGCAGATCTTGCTTCGTTATCAAAGATTAAACCTTGTTTTGACCAGACAGTATGTTGTTTGGTCTACCGTGTAGGGTTTGGAGATATTTGACTTTGGATTACGGAAATAATCTATGGTGAGGTTGCTAGGGCTTTATCCTTATTAAGCTTATGTATACGATTCAAAGAACATAAGGGAAGAGAAGTATTATGCCCACATAATGGCACTTTCCTTTGATGGCGGAAGGTTTGAACAGGAGCTATTGAGGATGACAAAGTGAGCCTAAATAGATTTAATATCCATCAGTCTAAAATTAAAGAGAATCCTCGATTCACCATAAATATGAGCAGTTTGGGGTTTAATTTTGTGTATGCGATCTCTTTAAATATGTTCAAAAATTAATGTAATGGGGTGGAGATTAATACTTGTTGCCAAGCATGTATCGATGTGAAGCCCAGTGTTTGGCTTGAAGGCTCAGTGCGGTTGAATACTTTGTTAGGCCAATGGTGTGGCTGTGAACCATGTTCATGATCATTTTAGATTACTTGTAGTTGTGGCTTCAAACATAAAGTTAGTGTTTAGAAGAATATATGAAACATGTCAAATAGTTTAAATTTGTAACATTTTTAATAATAGGTTATTTTAAAAAAAATTAATATTAATGTGCAATTTGTGTACATATAAATTATTTTATTTGTATTTAATTCATGAGTCTTGTGTTTTCACTACTAGATTAAATGGAATTGAAATAATTGATTTAAGATATCATTTAAAAATAAATAGAGATTGGAATGTAAGTAAAATTTAGGTAACATTGAAAGGGACATAATAATGAAGGAAAAGAACCAATACTTTGAATTGGTAAATTTAAGGTTATATTGAAAGGGACCTAATATTGAAGAAGGATATGGCTTTTTAAAGGGGTGGTTTAGGCGACATTGGGAAATTTTCATGTTTTGGCATTTGTCTAGCAAAAATAAATTGCATGATTGTTTTGGCATTAACCTTGATGTGCACAGCTTCCCGCTATTTGGTCAACACGGATTTTTCAGCCAATGGCCATGCCGATCAAGAAAAAATATTCTACTATGATGAATAAGGAAGAATATAGAATATAGAGGTGCTATTAGGGCGATAATTGGACTGATCCAAATCATCTTATATTTGAATCTTGTTTTTATGAAGTTTTCTATGAATGAATATTTATTATAGTGAATAAATTGAAATCAGAATATTCCTTAAGGAAAATGAAAGATTCTAAATATTGAGTAGATATCTTAGGGGTCGGTTAAAAGGAGAAGAAGGCGTTCCTCAGGGTATTTTTAGTACACGAAGGATATTGGTGGAGGAACTATTAGCTCTAAGCCTTGAGTGGCGGTGTTAATCTTCTTGTTGAGATGGAGTGATTAGATTGTCGAAGTCAGGATGATGTATCCTTTGTATATGGGAAATAAGAGCTTTATTTTCTTGTTTCATATAGAGATAGATAGGAGAAACGGTGAAAGGGTATTTTCATCGACAGGCAAGCGTGTAACTAATTAATATATCAATAAATGACAAGACACTAGATTAAAAAATCCAGCTGATATTTTATCTTTGCAACAATGGTCTCAAACATACTAGTAAAGCTTTGAGAATTGGTTCTCACTCCTTTCTATTAGTCGTACGACTCCCTCACAAGGTCAGCTCTAATGATATATGGCTTGTCTGGCGGGTCTAAAATCTCTCAAGTCTAATGTAATAAATAAATCTAGAAGACATGCAATGCGTAGTAGATGATGTACAAGTGGAGGCTATCACCTCGTGAATCAAATAAATACTCAAAATGTTCCAATCCATATATGAAAAGTGAGAACATAATCATAAATAGGGAAAATACCAAAAATACATCGGAGGAGGATGAATTTGGATCACAACTTTGGACTCTGTGATAGCTAATAATGCTCATAAGTACACCACTAATAAAAGCAAACATCTCACTTGAGTACAAGTACTACAAATTAATCAACGTATCCGTAAGGATTAATCCTCATATTTGTAAATGTAACTTGTTTTTTTAAGTAGCGGAGGGCCTAGCTACTGTTAGATAAGGGCAAAAAATAATTGGTTTAATCAGTACAAAGTACAAAATTAGTTGAAAGGGCCAGTTAGCAGCGTGGATGATCATAGTTGAGGCAAAATCCTTTAACCCTACAAGTATGAATTGATAAATGTAATTATGATGAATTCAACAAACATGGAAAATAAAGAAAAACACCTGAATAGACATTAGGTAAAGATGGGTGTATTACAAAAAAAAAAAAAAAAAAAAAAAAAAAAAAAAAAACTCCATATATATATATATATATATATATATATATATATATATATATATATATATATATATATATATATATATATATTTTATTTCTTTGATCTTCTGTGTATCATCTTAAAATCATAAAAGAAATACATTTTTAACTCTCAAATATAAATGGAAAATTATTTTATAACTTAAGATGATACAAAATAAAAAAAGGATCAAAGATATTGAAAATAATATATAATATATATGATGAGGTTACTCAAAATGCCAAGACAATTGTACCGATATATAAAACACCATAGAACAAATATCAAAGCAGAAAAATGAAAATGAAAATAGAAAACCAATAAAATACAATAGAGTTTGAAAAGTGTTTTATTACTTTTTTTTAAAGTTCTATTTAAATCTTAAAATGCTACTTATCATTGACACTGAAAGATAAGAATGTTAATCCTTCTTACCCTATAAAACAAAATTGACCCTTAAAGGTTTTGTGGGTTACATTCTTTGTATCATACTTATATTCTTATTTTACATGCGTCTAAATCATAATATAAGTAGCAACAAGAAGTGTTTCCACTGCCAAATCCTATCAATCCTACAGAAAGTCATTCGCACAAATTTATTACCACGTAGGCTGCAAACCAAATTGGGGAGATCCTAAAGAGAGAGAAGGCATGAAAGTAGCAAACTAAAGGTTTGTTGTCACCAACGAAAAAATCAAACATCAAGCATGGAACTAGAGAATAAATGACACCTATTTGCATAAATCTGATGAAGCACTCTCAACTTTCCATAAAGAGCTGATAAACATCATGCCATCCCTCTGCTCCAACTATTCTATCTTATGGTTAAGAAAAAATAAATTACAAATGCCAGAATGGTTTCAACAGTGAAACCTTCACCAACTCTCACTCTCGAGCCTGCTTTCAATAGTAGCTGGCATTTCATTTCCATGTTTGAAACTGACTGTCATCACACTCCTTTTCCTAGAAGAACTGTGCGAGCTGCCAAGTCAAAAGAAAATTAAATTTGAGAAACTCCTAAGGTAATCTGTTAAGCCCCTGTCCAAGTTACCTACATTGAGAAGAAAGAAGCATTAGCAGAGGAGGGCTACCTTGGGATAGCGCTGGATGGTTGGTTATACTGGCTTGAGTACCCTAGGTGAGGAGTTATATATATATACACACATATGGATGTTTTTCTTTGTTTTGCATAGCATTTTTTTTTCTGGAAAGAGGCTGGGTCAGGAGAGATGGAGGACTCAAAATTCCTTCCAACTTATGTAACAGAAAATTCAACAGATGAGAATAACATATGAATACAGGTCAGTAATATTTCAAGCCATTTTCAGGTCAGTGATCATTGCAATCATTTAACTGGTGCATATATTCACCAAACAAGTCAAGTCCTTTTGTGCTTGTATCTAGGTGACTTTTAAGAAAGCTTATTTATTCTCTCTATTTGGGTTAGGCAACAATTGTGATCCTGGTGATTTAAACAACCATTTTGGTCGGCTACACAAACTTTTATGCTTGTATCTAGAGTTGCTTTTAAGAAAGCTTATTTCTTTTCTCATTGATTAGGCAACAATTGTTATCCTGGTGATTTCAGCTTAACCATTTTGGTCTAAACCTTTTTGGTCAGCTGCTCTAACTTTGATGCTTGTATCTAGAGTTGCTTTTAAGAAAGCTTATTTCTTTTCTAATTGATTAGATGACAATTGTTATCACAGTGATTTAAGCAATCATTTGGTCTTAACTCATTAAAAACAGAAATAATGTCTCTCAAAGTCTTTATGGCCTAGTTCAAGCGTCACAGAGTAAGAGAGGATTTGTGAGAGGTTCAAGTTCAAGTGCTACACTAATTTATTTATGATTAAAAATAATAATAAAAACAAAACTCGCAAAACAGTAAATCTTTCTGATGTTTATCTAAAAAATAAATCTCTCAGAGCATTTTTCTGGAAATGGAGAAGCTGAAAAGCCAGTTTGTGTGTGTGTTTGGGAAGTAATACCAATATCTTTAATAATTTCCCAGGAGTCAAACACTGGCTATGGCTTTCCTATAGGTCAAGTCAAGAGCTGGAGTAGATTTCTCAAACGAGACTATTTGCAGGAAATTTGATCTTTGGTTCTTCCAGTACTTGTTGATGTGAATCCAAGATATATAGAACAATGCAGAACTCAAATGTGCTTAGTGAAGAATACCTAGCACATGCTGAGATTCTTGACTATGAAACAAAGATCCACAATTCTGTAATAATGTGAGCGTGGTAGAATGGAGATGATGTCGAAAGTCAAAAAAAAAAAAAAAACAAAAGACAATCCACAAGCATATCAGGGTTTGCAGAGGCAGTGACTGCTCTGAGAGCCGTGGTAGATAATCATTTAAGTTAGCCTTTTTCCTTATCTTCTTGATGATTATTGCTTCTCTAATTGTCACCCAAAAAATTCAATCAAATTCACACAACATGGAAGACACACATAATGAGTCAAGACCTTAATAAATTAGACAAGGAGAATTAAGTACTTGTCATCAAAGTAGTTCAAAGTATTTAGGATTACTACATCATTACATTGTTATCAGTTTGATTGAGGATTACTACCTACTTCAGTATAAAAAAGAAACAATTGCCATAGAATTCTACTAAAGCCCGATGGAAGAATATACAACCTGCAAATTCCACTTTCCTTCTACACAAATGATATCCTGTTACCAAAGATGCCCCTCTTTCCAGCTGTCATTTTGTGTTTGAACAGAAAGAAAAAAAAGCCCACTTTATTTGGATCCATGTTCTCAGCTAGCTCTTATGAAGAAAACATCTCTCAATACACTAACCCAGACAATCTAGAACTTTCTATACTTTGATGATTAGAGATAGGAGCAACAATGAGAGTGCAAGTTGAGTCATTTTTTTGGTGTAGTAAGCAGTGGGCAGAGATGATTAGAAAACTTTTTTTAACGATGTTTAAAAATTTGCTGTCAACTTTGGATGATTTTACCATGCTGTTCTCTTTGTTTTCATTTCTTTGGTGGTTGTACTACAGTTTTGTTGGTGTATTTTACCATGCAGTAACCTGAGATGTTCTGGTGCTGGAGGCGTAGAATTCGGGATCGGACTGGATTAAATTCCAGTGGGATGAGGAATGATGTTCATTGATGACCTCAAAGTAGTACCAGTTTCTAGGAAGAAATTAGGTGACATGAGGTTGTGGTAGTGCTTGAATCTAGGTGGCCATACTAGGGTTCATAGCTGACTGAAACTTCTTGATCTTCTTCTTCAGAGTGAGTGTTAATAATTTACTTTATATCATTGTTTGTTCTTTGGGAAGGTATGAAATATAGGCCATCTGAAAAAAAATAATAATAATAATAAAAATATTATATTATGGAGAAATTTTGTTGTTGTAATCCATGGATATGAATTAGTACAATGAAGATTTTTAGAATTACTTGTTACACAATAGGGCTTGTAGATGGATGATCATTCCTTATCCACACAAGAAAACACTAAATTTAGACCAAATCATGAGGTCGGGGCATCGTGTCATAAACTACAAGTCAAATAAACCATAATTAATCGGTAAGCAACACAGCCCTAGATGGGATTCATCCCAAAAATGCGAAAGGCAAAAGAGAGGAGAAACCATGGAATTATGGGTTAAACAAGACAAACCAGACGGGGTTCATCCTGAATTCGTGAAAGGCGAGAAAAGCAGGCGAGAGCCATGGACACTTGTGGTGTCTTGCAGCCTTTTCTAGGCTTCAAATATGTTCTCACATATCTTTGGACAACGAGTTAGACGCATAGAAAACGGTACCGATATCAAGCCAAATAATCTACTCTCTCAATTATTGAGAAATTTCAACAATGAAATAGGAAAAAAAATATTGAATATTATATTTCTTAGATAGCCCTCACATACGTGTTCGAACAAGACAAGTTATGGGATCGATAAAGATTTTAGTCTTAAGTTCGCCTCAAATACAAAATTGAAGGCGCTGATAAAAAGCATACCAAAATGATATTAACAAGATTGGGCGAGTGAGCCCCTAAACTGAACAAAATATATGTAGGCGAAAGCATAACAATTTAAATGAAATAAATAAATGCAAATAAGAATAAAATCATTGTGAAAAAAAATCCTGAGAAGTCGATAAACCATGCCACAATGATAAGGTTGAGAAATCATGTGGAGGAATAACAACTATATATAAAAAAGGGCTAAGAAACATTAAGAAAAGTAAACTTAAGATAAAGGCATGAAATACACAAATGAAGCAACATAAAAATCACACAAACATCTTTTCTTATTGAATAAGTATGTAAAATACAACACAGGTCCTACCTATTTAAATACAAAGGGAGGGCACAAAAAGAAACAATATCAAGGATAAAAAAGGAAAAAAATAATATACAAGAAAGGAAATAGTCAAACGAAGGAAATTGTCAAATTTTGGTACTCAACACTCTCCCTCAAGCTAGAGAATATAAGTCGTATGCACCAATCTTGTTGTAAATGTACTGAATCCTTGGACCTCAGAGAGACTTAGTGAAAATGTCTTATAGTTGGTCACTCGTGTTGAGGAAATTGGTAGTCATACATCTTGAGGCAATCTTCTCTCGAATGAAGTTACTATCCACTTCAATATGTTTGGTTCTCTCATGAAAGATTTGGTTAGAGGCAATGTCTAGGGCTGCTAATCCTATGCGCAGCTTCAATTGGTTTATCATTTCTTTAAGTCTTAGTTCTGAAGGTAGTTGACCATATAAGTTCAATGATTTCTTGTATGTGGCTGATATGGCACAACACTGAATATATTTTATAATGTTTTCTGCCACTCTCCCGGGATATTAGATCCTTTGATATAAGTGAGGATCACGACATGCATCTTAGTGGTCCCGATGATTGCGGGAACTAACTACACCTCATAAGAGAGAAAGGAAGTATACGGTTGGTGATGGCGAGGTAGTTTAGTCTCCTCACAAGTCATCGATATCTCCCCGGATCTTGTAAAGGCTCCCTTTGTCTCAGTACAGCAAATGGATCACGTAGTGTCTACATGTTGATTTAGCATATCATTTCCCCCAATATTTTTAGGACATCACTTCCTCTAAAACATAACCACATCGGTTTAGACTAAAGCTATCTCAATCCTCATAACGATACTTAGTCAAGTCTTTTGTCACGAAAGTATTTGAAGGAATTGATGTTTAAGTTTAAAGAAACCATCCTAACCATGTTTATAACAAATGTGTCCATATAAACAATTAGATAGATGCACTACGCGATGTATAATGATAGAAAGCGAGGTGGTCGGAGTATGCTCAGGAGTTATGCCAACTCCTGTGCCTGCCTGCTAAAGCGTGAAACCAAGAAAAATATAAAGACACTTATGTCCACGTGAAGTTGTAGATCAATTTGTGTGACACATATTACCATATTTGGTCAACATGAGTTTTGGGATTCGATGCAAATCAGGAGACAATTTTCATTGAGATGAATAAGGAATAATAAGATGTTGGATGTCTTGACGGATCATGATAGAGAGATTGAACCTTATTTTATGGGATTTCTATAGAAAGGATGACATTCCATTATGATGAATGGAATGAAATGTCCAGAATCCTACAAGCTATCTTGTTGAGACAATTTAGGTAAAATGAAGATTTTGTTTTAACGAGAAGATTTCATAAGAGTACCTTAAAAGGTGAAGAGACGTTTCTCTATGGTATTTTTGATTAAACACAAAGAAGTGATTGGAGGGTTATTCACGTGTGGAAGTAGCTCACTGTGAGATCTTGCTCTAAGCCTTCTTGATGATGAGCCTTTGTTGATCGCATTTGTTGCGATGGAGTGATTGGGCGTGTAGGAGTCACAGATGTCGTTTATAGGGAAATCGGGGAGCTTTTTTCTTGTTTCACTATGGCCTGGTTCAGAAGAGGTTGTGAAAGGGCCTTGTCTCACATACGTGTAACCTAATTGATATATAGTGAAATTCCTTGATTCTGGGATGTGCCCCGCGGACGTAAGGTTTTACTGAATTGTGAAAACAATCTCTTGTGTTCTTGTGTGTGGTTTATTCTTATGCTTTTATTTCAGTTAGAATTGCACTGTTTTCACATAGGTTCCATGATACACCATGTTACATAACTGGTAAGATAACTTCATTGCCTGATCCTATGACATTGGTATGCAACAACTAACATATCCTTTGTCAAAATAAATATCTATATTTTTCTATTTTTCACTTTCTTAGTCATTATATAATAGAAATAAACAAATAAAATGAGTTTGAATTCTCTATAAAAATTATTTATTAACTTTAAACCTGTTTTATTGTCCTCAAATTTTCCTTCCATCAACTTTTCCTCTCTATTTCATTCCTTAATTAGTACTTTTAGAGTTCCAAAGGAAGCAAGCGTTTGGAATAAAATTATTAAATGGAAGAATTGGAAATCGTATTTACATTTCAAAACAAGAATTAAAAGAGATGGTAAAGACAAAAAAGGAAAAAAAAAACTCTACATTTTCTTTCTTTTATGTGAAGGCACTGGCAATTGAATTTAATAGAATTGTAGTCTATATTCTCCATACGGATCATATTTGGAGAATACTAATCTTTTAATACATTCTTGAACAAAAGGTTGTAAGCAAAGCTTATAAAAAAGATTGTAAACAGAGATTACAATAAGTAATAATTGATAAGCTTTTTTCATAATACATATAATAATTATTATTTCAAAGCATATGTATCTAAAATAATTTAAAACATATGAAACATTAATGCATTGAAATCTATAATTGGTGTCTTAACATCATCATTTATTATCTAGGGAAAAAAACATAAAACTTCAATTTGATGAATAAATGAAATTTATAACATAAATGTTTACTTCTCCTTCCTTCACCTCTCTCTCTACATGTTTCTATATAAATTTGAATATGTCAACCTATCTCCCACATCTATTCTCAACTCATTCTAAGAAACAATTAAGAAGAATATTAAGTTGGGGAAAATAATTGAGGGATGGTGAAGCTAGCATATGTGATTCCAACAATGCTGGCCCTTTTCCTTGTTTGCAATACCATGGCATTGGAACCAAGTAACTCAAACAATATGAGTTTATGTATATAGTCTGAGCCTCCTCAGGGCTTGCCCTTATGCTCAGTGGTTTCTATATATCATTAGAAGGAAAAAGGAAGGAGGCATGTTTTTTCTTATATGTGACAGAGAAAATTATGATGGACTTAGACTGTGGGATTTCGCATCTATATTATATATTGAGTAGTAAAGTCAGAATCTCTCTGGAATGAGACAAATCAACATTTAATATTGTAGTGATGCAAAAATTTGGGCTACAATGCAATGCTTGACTTGGTTTGGCCCATAGTTTACATTGAAGAATTCAAGCCTCAAAAGCTTTGATTGACAGGATGAGTCGAAAAACATATCATGAATGTAATGCCCGAAAGCTATAAGTTGGTGATTGATAATAGCAAATGTGAAATCATTTTGATTCCACATAATAAAGTCAATGTTGATGGAAAGTTAAAAATAAATCTATAGCTTTCAACCACATGTAGCTTTCTACTCTACCATGTGTACTACTTTGTAATAGTAGAAAACATGTTTGTTGAGATCAAATGAGTTAAAATTCAGCCCATAACCTAAATGGGAAGCTTTGACTCTAAAAAATCGTCTAGTTTTGTCATCTCACGGTGCCTTTAAATACTTACCTGAAGCGGGTTTTCCTTAGGAAAAACTTGTTTTAATTACTATCTAACTCAAACAGAGGAGCAAATTTTTTATTAAATGTTATGCCCTTGTTACATAAAGCGGGTGTTATGATAGATAAAATATTCTTCATATAAGATTTTATGAGCTGAAATTAATAAAATATTGAGTGATTATGGGAAGAGTTTTATAAGTTTTTCGAACCGAAAGAGTGTTAGAAGTTAGTAGTTTATTTATCATGCAAGTTACTTAAATATGAATCATTTCACGTTTCATAAAATTGAATGAATTTTATTTCTTCATAAATAGCATAAAATTGAAACCTTCCAAACTGAAAATAATGAAAAATAAGTATTTCATTTTTTAAATAATCAAGATGTTTCTATAGAAGGATTATAATTCTAATAGCAAGGCTTTTAAGTCCTAGAAGACTATTACTAGTCAAACCACGTTTCTTTATAGCCTTCATTTTTTGAAAGATTATTTTATTTTAATACTAAATCTTAATTAAGTCCTAAAGGTATAGCTTCTTTCATCTTCACAAATCATTGATATCTCAATTTTAAAGTCATAGAACAACTTATTGTCTTTAATTCTTTTAAGTTTTAAAATTTTATAATTAATAAATTATTAGAGGAAATGAAATAATTGTTCATGGTAAATTCTAGAACACATTAAGACTCCATTTAGAACAAGAAAAGGTTGGTGAAAAATGCTAAGGGTAAAATAGTATTGAAAAATGAGATGAAAAAAAGTAAAAATAAAAATAAAAATTACTTCACAATAGATAGTTTTATCTTGCAAGATCTGATAAAAGCCAAGCTAAGCTTGGAAAGTTGAAAAAATATAGATGAAGAACTTGGGAAAGTGATAATGTGCAACATGGAATAACAAACAGATGAAGATGTGATAAAAAAAAAAAGTGTTGGGTCTTCCACATCTCTAACCTTCAATCCCCACTAACTAATTGCTTCCTCAACTCTCTCCTTGACCAAGTCTACATTCATCATGCGGTGGTCGACATGGAGGTCTCATAAATCACCCTCTAGAGTTGAATGTTGTCCTCAAGGTTTATTGTGGAAATTGCTCATGTAGGGTGACCTTCGATTCTTCTATTCCACATTATCGGTTTCTTCTTCCTCACTGACCTCAAGCTATTGAGAAAACATTTTAGTTATGATTATGTCATCAAAGTGGGAGAATGTTAGAGGCATAGGGAATGGGTTAGATTCAAGTCTCCATGATAATGGATAAAGGGATGATAATGTGGAAATAGTTCTAATTCCACCACTTTATTGCCCATGAGGCCTGACTCAATGGATAAAGGGATGGTAGGGGCATAGGGAATGGATTAGATTCAAGTCTCCATGATAATAGAATATTGCAACATTGTAATGCAAAATAATAAATAAATGTCAAAAAAAAAAAAAAATTCCACCTTCCACTCTTATTTTAATAATATTGCTAGAATTTTTCTTTTTCACTTTATTGATCAATTCACCAATCCTAAGAACACCAGTATTAAGAATTTTCAAAAAATAATTTCATGTTTAAAAATAAGAAAATTGTTTTAAATTACTCATCTGCGGAGACATAGTCTAGGCCCTTGCCTTAGAGTTTTTGCTTTAGAGTAGAAAAAGGAGGAAAAGAAGACCAAAATAGGTGTGATTTAAGTAAAGAAAGGTGATACTTGGTAGATCCTTAGATACATTAAAATGGTGTGTGAATTTTCAAATACCTTTTCCCTTATTAATATCTTTGGTTACTTACTTTTTTTGTCACTAGTTTACACTTAGAACTTATAATTAGCCATTCATAATCAAAATAATTGTATAGTTTTGGTGCCTTTATATGCTCATTGACCAATCTGTAACATGTCGCCATTGCTAGCTGGTTGCCGCATGTCAACTGGTGTGCGGGGTCAGCTCATCATTTGATGGTAGGAGGGACGGCAACGCCATCATGAATCGGTATGCCCCAAGATGACTTTGGAAGGAAGAAGGGTTGTCTATCCCTATGAGGAACCAAAAGCGTGACGAGGTCCTACAGGGTTTGGTAGCCTGATCTCCTGACGAGTGGGTGCATGATCCGTGGAAGCTAGCAATTACCCTCCTTGGGTTGTGAAGGTTGTCGTGGTTGTACCCTAATCGTAGCAAGAGGCGAGGTAGAGTATGTTGGCAAAGCACACTACGAGTCGAATCAAAATGCACTTCATCGGGTGCTTCACGACCTCAGTCGAGGACGATGTCCCTTTGATGTGCGACTATAAAACCATAGAAATTCTATAATTTTTTGAAAAATGGTGAAATGGTAATTTAGGTGAAAATCAAAATTTTTTAGATCTCGGGATGATGAAACACACTTCACCATTGGAATAATCTCCGAAATCTAGCTACCACGTCGAATTTCGTCAAATTTAGAGCAGTTAGAAATTAAGTTTCGGCGCCGGGTGTCAGTCTTGCAATGTGGCTGCTGTGAGAGGCGTGTGATGTGACAAAGTCGCCTCTTTATGTCACCCATGTAGCCAGCGTGTTGCGTGATTAGTGAGAGGATGAGATACGTAAGCTTAAGATTAAGCCATGTGTCAAAAAAGCTTTAAGTCAAACTAAAGGAAACAAATGGAATTAATTGAAAAGATTTAAAATAAAGACAAAAAGAGACTTCATCTTCTCCATTGGCAAAAACATGCAGTAGAGGGTGAGAACCAATTTTAGAGAGAAAAAGTGTGACTTATCTCTAGATTTCCTGGCTTTTGGATCGTCGGTTCTAGTCGGAGCAAGAAGCAAAGTTGTTCTACGCAGTAAGGGCTAAGCGTGGGCACCAATTTTGTGGAGTTCCAAAAACTCCAAGAGGTAGGGATCTTTTCCTGTAAGACCCGAGAAAATTCCAATTTTCGAAAAAATGGCAAAATCGTAATTTCGATAAAAATCCGAAATTTTTCTATATCTCAGATGACGAAATGGATTTCACCGTTGGAATTGTCTCACAAAATCTAGCTAACACATCGAATTTCGTCGAATTACGAGACAATCAGAATTTCACGTTTTTCGAGGCACCGGGTGTCGGGTGCCTTGAAACGGGTTTGAGAGATATGTGATGTGACAAAAGTCACCTACTACATGTAATCTGGTGACACATGTTGCAAGATTAGAGAGATGATGGAAATGGACGGCCTAGATAGTGTCAAGTGTCGAATCTAGAAAATGGGACATGATGGGAATTTTGGGTGTTAATGAGATAAGACAAAAACATGAATAGTAACCTTCTCTAAATTGAAAGAACAAAACGTGAAGGAGATGTAGTGGCTGGAAATAACGTGCAGTAGTGAGGGTTTTGTGATTTTCCCAGAGAGAAGGGCTCATTCTCTCTGGGTCTGCGACCGTTCGGTTTGTCGGTTCTCGGCAGGGCAAGCCAGCGTTGCAGCGGTGGTACGCTAGACATCGATTTGGTGGGTTCGACAACTCCAAGGTAGGATCTTTTCACACTTGTGTTGATAACTAATTTGGAAGCGAATGTAAATGGTTAGGAATGTTACGAGGCTTGTTTTAAGTAAGTCGGTCTCAAAGCTTTGAATAGAAGTGGAGAAAATTCCCTATTTGTGTGGTACGTGACAGTGCCACCCGAGGGTTTCACTGTTCACATGAATAGTAACATGAATTCGGTGTGATTTTTATGATGTTGAGTGATTCAAAATGAATTGCTTGTGTTTGCTAATTAGCCCATGTGAGCTAATTTTGGTGTTATGGATGTGAAAATTGAATAACATGATTGTTGTGAGTAAATTATGTTAATATATGCATGTGAATTGTATTAGCATAAGTATTTGGAATTGGCGTAATCATTCAGTATGCCTTTGGGCCAACTGGGAATGTGGGTGTAGTGCATGACATGAAATGAAACAAAAATGAAAATGTTTGTGAAAGGAATTTCGACGGAAGATTTTCCGAATAATTGCCTTGGAGAGTCGTCCAACAGATCACTTCGAATAAGGACCATGACTGTTTCGGAGCGTTATCCAGCAATTCGCCTCGGAGGGTTGTCTAAATAATTTTACCGAAATTCGGTAGTGAGTTTTCGAGAACAAAAAGCTTTTGTTTTGAAAACTGGATATTTTTACTCACATTCAGCTTAGGCATATGTGAGGGAGTCGGTGAGGACTCGGGACATGGGTTTGGGCATGTAAACATCGATTAGGTTCATGAAATTGCTTGAATGTGATTGTTTGCCATGACGTGTGCACTTAGGTGGGGAGTAACTCAGGTATGAAATTATCTCTGGGCTTTTATCACCTGTTGAGGATCACATTTAGTGCGAGGGACGTCGGAAGGCGGCACTCACTAGAAGTTGCGTGCTAGAAGAAAGCCGACTTATGGCTTTGATATTGTCGTATAACATGTATTAGAAATTGTAAACTTTTAATATATGTTTGTATTAAGAGTAATGTGTTAAGCTAACGAATAAGTAAGATAGTTGGTTGGATATTTTGTAGTGTCTGAGGGCCGAGGGCCATTATTTTACTTGCATATGGACTATGTGTGGTCATTATAAGCTTGTTGGGACAGGTTTGTACCTTGGGTAGAGCTCCAGTACAAAGGAGACTGCTTGATTTTCGTGAAGTGGTGTCGGGTTGCAGAGCATTCACGAGTATTCGGCGGGTTGACGGGTTGTCAACGAGACACACCAGGATCAGGGCGTCACATTTCCTACTTGGTTTATTCTTTGGTTAAGGGTCATTTTAATGGATGGGGATTTGTTGAGGCTTGGATGGTCGTGTTTTCGGTCTCAAAATATTTGAACCGAGCGAAGAAAATCCCTAAGTGTGGCCGTGAACAGTGTCGAGCCTAGGGTTTATTTCCGTGTTTTATGTTATAGTTTGTGTTTTTGGAGGTAATTCAAAATGGTGCCCAGTTATTATTAGCCCATGTGAGCTAATTTTGATATTACCATGAGATTGAATAACATGATTTATGTGAGTTAATTTTGTTAATATATGCATGTAATATATATATTAGCATGAATTATTTGGAAATGGCATAATGCATTCCATATGCACCGGGGCACCCTAGAATGGTAGGTGTGAGTGCATGACATGAAAATGAAAGAAAATGAAAATGGTTGTAGAAGAATTCTGAGGAAGATTTTAGGAAGGTATGAAGTGGTTCAACATTTCATAACGGAGCGGACCATGGCTATTGGAAAAATGATCGGCGATTCGCCTCGAAAGAGGTAGTCGATATATTCTTGGAAACTAGGTATGAGGTTTTCAGAACAAAAATCTTTTGTTAAGAAAGCGTGTTTTCTCGCATTTTGGCTTAGGCATGTGTGTGAGAAATTAGGTGAGGGACTCCGAGACATAGGATTGGGCATGTGGACATTCAAGTAGGAACATGTATTTTCTTGAGTGTGTTGGTTGCCATGACATGTGTCTTGACTTGGGTGGGGAATGCTTGTGTAGGAGATTATCACTGCGGGCTGCTGCCCTATCGAGGGGATCATTATTTGGTCTGAGGAGTGTACGTGAGGATGGCGCTCACTAGAGGCCGCGTTTTAGAAGAAAGTCGGATTGTGGCTTTGATATTTTCTTTGTAAAACATGTATTAGAACTCTAACTTTTGATATATGTTTTGGTTAAGAGTAATGTAATAACTCTTGAACTATTGTGATATAGTTAATGTATTTTTGGTGAGTATTGATGTATGGGCCCAAGTGGCCATTTTACTCTTGTATTAGGTCTCATAATATGATGCAATTAAGCAATTGAGCAGATTGTCAATGAGCCACCGGAGTTAGGGCGTCATGAACTCTTTCTAAGTTCAAGCCTTCATCCCACTAATTATGAACCCTAGTCTTGTCTTGAAAATCCCTCTTTACAGTCTTGGGAACATGGGCCATTGATGGGCCAAGAGTGAGACGACTTTAGCTTTATTCCATAGCGGTTCGTTGCGACAAACCTGTAGCATATGCTTCTCATCAATTCATCCTTCTTCAGGATGAACGTGGGTTTGCATTCGCCGCGACGAACTCGTAGCTCTTGTGTTTGTGATCTTCCTGTTCATCATATCGAACATGACTTTAGTCGCGATGAAGGGATGGTTGTTGCGGCAGAGGATGGTTCGTCACGACAAAGCAACCTAATATAGCTCACCAACTTCCCTTTTCTTGATTTTTACCATTTCTTCATCTTTGCTGTTTCCTCTACAAAACACGATCAAATGAGGATTAGAGCATTCTTTAGCAATATTAGTGTGAATCTAGCATTAAATTTGTATAAAACATGTGAAAGTATACTAAAAATGCCTTTAACAAATTCACACTTATCGATTAATTTCTGATTTTAATTATTTTTTAAATAATTTAAATTTGATAATGTTATGTGATATTTTTGTTGAATAATATTATTTTAAGAAGGTTTTAAAATATTTTAAAATATCTAGAAATTTGAAATCCTTTGAATTTGAAATTAGTTTTAATATTATGTTTTTAAGATATATATATATTATAAAAACTAAAAGTCCTTAAATGTATTTATCTATTTTCTTATGAAAATAATTACTACTAAATTACTAGTTCTAATTCCACCACTTTATTGTCCATGAGGCCTGACTCAATGGATAAAGGGATGGTCGGGGCATAGGGAATGGATTAGATTCGAGTCTCCATGATAATAGAATATTACAACGTTGCAATGCAAAATAAATAAATGTAAAAAAATAAATAATCCACCACTTTACTCTTATTTTAATAAAATTGCACCAAAAATTCATTTTCTTTTTCTTTTAATTTGATTAATTCACCAATCCTAAGAACACCAGTATTAAGAATTTTGAAAAATAATTTCATGCTTTAAAAATAGAAAATTGTTTTTAAATTATATCTGCACACATAGTCTAGGCCCTTGCCTTAGAGTTTTCCTTTAGAGTAGAAAAAGGAGGAAAGAAGACCAAAATAGGTTTGATTTAGAAGTAAAGAAAGGTGACGATACTTGGTAGATCATAGATACATTAAAATGTTGGGTGAATTTTCAAATACCTTTTCCCTTATTAATATCTTTGGTTACTTACTATTATTATTTTTTTATCACAAGTTTACACTTCCGAACTTAATAATTAATAACCATTAATAATCAAAATAATTGTATGTGGTCATACGCCATGTCCATTAATATCTTAGGACAAATTGCTTAAAAGTCATATTTCACATGCACCCTCCTTGGATGGTGGTAAAAGTATCTTAACAACATTGTATATACGTGAAACTAAAATTTTGATGATTCAAAACATTGTTTTACGTAATGTAAAAGACTCATTTAGTCTTGTAAAATTATTGTTCAAAGAAATGATCATTTTTATCAATAATAATAATTAAAAAAACAAATAAATAAATAAATCATAATTTCATAATGCGAGTTGGAAATTTACATTAGGCGTGTTTTAAGTATAGTTGTTGTAAGTTGTAACTCCCCATATATTGTGAAAGTCATATTAAACCAGCGTCTCTCAAAATTTATATTCCCTAAAATTTTTGTTTCACGTAAGTAAGTTGTAACGCCTTTGGATTGTTGTTGCTATTTAGTTGGTAGCTTATATGCTCATTGATAATCTCGTAACATGTCTTGACTTCTTTGAAATTCGCCTTATGTCGACTTTGTTTGTGTGGGGTCGAAGCTCATCATTTGATGGTGGAGGCCATTAGCGCTTCATCGCATGAATCCATGTATGCCCGAAGATGACATTGAAGGAAGAAGGGTTCAATACGATCCTGAGAGGAACCAAAGCGTTAGCAGGTCTTGCCCAGAGTTGGTAACACGATCTCCCCGTCGGTGGGTGCATGTCCGGATTGGTGACCCGATTACCCTCCTTGGGTTGTGAAGGTTGTCATTAGTTGTACCTAGTACGTAGCCAGGCAACGGGTAGAGTATGTAAAGCGACACTACGAGGAGTCGATCAAAATGCGCTTCATCGGTGCTTCTTGACCTCGAGTCGGGACGAGGCACGATGTGACTTCTCTCTAAGTTCAAGCCTTCATCCCCCAAATTGCGAACCCTAGTCTTGTCTTGAAAACCGCTATTTAGAGTCTTGGGAACATGGGCCATTTATGGGCCAAGAGTAAGACGACTTCAGCTTTATTCCATAGCGGTTCGTTGCGACAAACCCGTAGCATATGCTTCTGTCAATTCATTCATTCTTCGGGACGAGCGTAGGTTACGCCGTCAAATGACGAACTCGTAGCTCTTGCGTTTGTGATCTTCCTGTTTCATTGAGATGAACATGACCTTCGTCGCGATGAAGGGATGGTTCGTCGCGACGAAGGAATGGTTCGTCGCAACGAAGGGATGGTTCGTCACGACAAAGCAACCTAATATAGCTCATGACTTCCTTTTTCTTGATTTCTAGCATTTCTTCATCACTTTGCTCTATTTTCACTCAAAATCTGCAAAACACAATCAAATGAGGGATTAGAGCATTCTTTAGCAATATTAGTGTGAATCTAGAATTAAATTTTTATAAAACATGTGAAAAGTATACTAAAAATGCTAACAAATTCACACTTACTAGTTGAACAAATATTTTTAATTATTTTTTAAATAATAAAATTTGATAATGTTATGTAGGGATTTTTTATTTGAATAATATTATTTTAAGAAAGGTTTTAAAATATTTTTAAAATATCTAGCAATTTGAAATCGTTTAATTTTAAAATTAGTATTAATATTATGTTTTAAAGATATATATACTATATATTATAAAAACTAAAAGTCATAAATGTATTTATCTATTTTCTTATGAAAATAGTACTACCTAATTACTAGTTCTAATTCCACCACTTTATTGTCCATGAGGCCCGACTCAATGGATAAAGGGATGGTCGGGGCATAGGGAATGGATTAGATTCGAGTCTCCATGATAATAGAATATTACAACGTTGTAATGAAAAATGAATAAATGTCAAAAAAAAAAATTCCACCACTTCACTTTTATTTTAATAATATTGCATTAAAAATTCTTTTTCTTTTAATTTGATGGATTCACCAATCCTAAGAACACCAGTATTAAGAATTTTCAAAAATAATTTCATGTTTTAAAAATAGAAATTTGTTTTTAAATTATATTTGCAGACATAGTCTAGGCCCTTTCCTTAGAGTTTTGCTTTAGAGTAGAAAAATGAGGAAAGAAGATCAAAATAGGTGTGATTTAGAAGTAAAGAAAGGTGACTATACTTGGTAGATCATAGATACATTAAAATGGTGGGTGGATTTTGAAATACCTTTTCCTTATTAATATCTTTGGTTGCCACTATTATTTTTTTATCACAAATTTACACTTCCCAAACTTAATAATTAATAACCATTCATAATCAAAATAATTGTATGGTAGGTCATCGCATGTATCATTAATATCTTGGGACAAATTTCTTAAAGTCATATTTCACATGCACCCTCCTTGGATGAGTGGTAAGAAACATCTTAACAACATTGTGTATCGTGGAATAAAATTTTGATTCAAAACATCGTTTTTACGTAATGTAAGACTCATTTTAGTCTTGTAAAATTATTGTTAAAAGAAATGATCATTTTATCTATAATAATAATTAAAAAAACAAATAAATAAATAAACCATAATTTCATAATGCGAGAGTTCAAAATTACATTGGCGTGTTTTAAGTATGATTGTTGTAAGTTGTAACCCATATATTGTGAGAAGATCGCATTGAAACTAGCGTCTCTCAAGTTATATTCCTAAAATTTTGTTTTTTGGCGTACGTAAGTTTGTAACGCCTTTGGTGTTGCTATTTGGTTGGCGCTTTATATGCTCGTTGACCCGATCTCGTAACATGTCTTATTTTGCTTCTTTGAGGTCACCTTATGTCAACCTGGTACATGCGGGGTCAAAGGCTCATCATTTGATGGTAGGAGGGCGGAAGCCTTACATTGCATGAATCCATGTTCCCGAGATGACATTGAAGGAAGAAGGGTTGTCGATCCTATGAGGAGGAACGAAGCGACAGCGGGTCTTGGGTTCCAGTGACATGATCTCCCCAGCGAGTGGGTCTATGATCCTTTGAAGCTGATCGGTACCCTCAACAGGTTGTGAAGATTTATCGTGGATTTGTACCCTGATCATAGCAAGGCAACCAGAGTGAAGTATGTCGGCGGCCTTGCAAAATTCGATCAAATGCGCTTCATCGGGTGCTTCACGACCTCGAGTCGGGACAAGGCACGATGTCGCGACTCTCTCCTAAGTTGACCTTCATCCCCCAAATTGCGAACCCTAGTCTTGTCTTGAAAACCCCTCTTTACAGTCTTGGGAACATGGGCCATTGATGGGCGAAGAGTGAGACGACTTCAGCTATATTCCGTAGCGGTTCGTTGCGACAAACCCGTAGCATATGCTTCTCATCAATTCATCCTTCTTCAGGACGAACATGGGTTTGCCTTCGCCGTGACGAACTCGTAGCTCTTGTGTTTGTGATCTTCCTGTTTCATTCGTCAGAGCACTGACATTCAGTCGCTATGAAGGATGTTACGTTCTCGACGAAGGGATGGTTTATTTTAACGAAGGATGGTTAAATCACGACAAAGCAACCTAATATAGCTCATAAACTTCCCTTTTTCTTGATTTCTACCATTTGTCCATCACTTTACTTGGTTTTCATTCAAAACCTGCAAAACACAATCAAATGGGGGATTAGAGCATTCTTTAGCGATATTAGTGAAACCAGAGAAAATCTAATTTTAGAAAAATCGTAATTCGGTCAAATCCAATTTTCTAGATCTCGGATGTGAAAGCGGACTACGGTTGGAATCGTCTCGCAGGAAATCTAGCTCTGCAGTCGAATCAAAGGCAGGCCGAATTGCACATTTTCAGCAGCGAGTGTAGTCTGAAGCAGCAGCCCCATTTGAGTGGCTCACGGTGTTTTATGTCGGTGCGAGAATCAGTCAACGAAACCAAGTGTGGGGCCCATGTGGACACATGGCATGATCCATTGGAGGAAAATAATGGTTAATTGGATTAGTGGATAAGAAATCCAATAAACTATTAGAACTTGACATGCTGTGTAAGGGGGGGGACAAAAGGAGAGCTTTCTTCTCCATTTTGGCTGAGACGTGCAGTAGGTGAGAGGGGTGACCAAATTTTTGAAAATGGAGGGTTTTTAGAGAGAGAAAGTGTAACTTCTCTCTAGATTTCCCGGCTTTCGGACCGTCGGTTCGCGTCGGGCCAAGAAGCAAAGTTGTTCTACGCCGGCGAGACTCACAGCGTGGACAGGTTTGGGAGTTCGACAAGCTCCAAGAGATGAGAGGTCTTCTCTTACTTGGTTATTTTGGGTTTTAAGAGCTTTGTGAATGATTTGGAGTGTTTAAGGCTGTAAATGGCCGTTTGGTCAGTCCCAAAACTTGGGACTTAATTGTTGGAATTTTTGGAACCCGTTTTGGACAGTTTAGGGACTGTTTTGGTGGTTTGTGTGATAATTTATGCAATAAATTATGGTTTGGATGTTGTTGGGCTGAAAATGACGATGGATATCGGTTCCACAAAGTGAACCAATGCTTGGTGAGTGGGCCTTACAATTACCTTGTTTAGGGATTTGATAAAAGCAGGTTCTGGTTACGCTGGTTGAATAGAAGTAGTCCATGTGTGTTTCAAGAAAAATATTGCTTGAACTGGATGGCTTGAATTGTGTGAAAGAAATTGTTAATGCATATAATTAAATGTGTTAACATGATGTTGAATTATAAAAAAAAATATAATTGTGTGTAAGCCATTGGAAATAAATTGTGATTAGCTCAAGTGAGCTAATTTTGATGTTATTGATTAGAATTGAATAACATGAAGTTGTGAGTTAATTTATGTTAGTATATGCATGATTTATATATTAACATGAATTGTTTGGAAATGACATCATACATTTCATATGCACCGGGGCAACCTAGAAAATTAGGTATGAGTGCATGGCATGAAAGAAATGAAAAATGGAAAATGGTTGTGAAAGGAATTTCAAGGGAAGATTTTAGAAGGTACCTTGGAGAGTGGTCAACCCAGTTCATTTCGGAGAGCGGACCCATAGTATTTCGGAAAATGATCCGGCTGATTCACCTTTAATATATTTCACGAAGCTCGGTATGATGTTTTCAAAACAAAAACACTGTTTGAAATGATGTTTTCTCGCGTTTGGCTTAGGCATGCATGAGGGGAGTCGAGTGAGAACAGGAAATGGAAAGGGTGGAGTCACATTCTCATCCATATCGATAGACATTCAAATAGGATCATGTATTTATTTTGAATGCGTTTATATTTGAATCATTGCATATAGGTGAGGAGTAGCGTGTAGGAGATTATCGCTCTTTGGGCGATTGCTCTACATTCGGATCATTATTTCGGTAAGGAGTGTTCGGGAGACGAGCTCATTAGAGCCGCTTTGAGAAGAAAATATGTGTGGCTTTGGTATTTATTTGTAAAACATGTATTAAAATATTTTAGATTTAATATATGTTGTATTAAGTGATGTAATCAACTCTTGAACTATATTAACATAGTTGGCTAGATTTTAGTGAGTATGGATGTATAGGCCAATGTGGCCCATTTCTTTGTCTTATGGGTCTCGTGATATAGAACGGGTGTCCATGAGGTTGTCGGTGGTCAACGGGACCCCCGGAATTTTGGGCGTCACAATTAGTGTGAATCTAGCATTAAATTTGTATAAAACATGCGAAAAGTATACAAAAAATGCTAACAAATTCACACTTATCAGTTGAACACATATTTTTAATTATTTTTTAAATAATTAAATTTGATAATATTATGTAAAGTTTTGCCCATTTGAATAATATTATTTTAAGAAAGGATTTTAAAATATTTTTAAAATATCTATGAATTTGAAATCCTTTAATTTGAAAATTAGAACAATATTATGTTTATAATATATATATATATATATATATATATATATATATATATATATATATATATATATATATATATATATATATATATATATATATATATATATATAAATAAAGTCCTTATATCTATTTATCTCTTTTCTTATGAAAATAATTACTACTAAATTACTAGTTCTAATTCCTACTTTATTTTCAAATGAGCGCTGCTACGATGGATAAGGATGAGTCGGGGCATAGAGATGGATTGGAATTGGGTCTCATGGTAATAGAGTCTTGGCGTTATGTCTTGCGATGAATAGTATCGAAAAAAAAAAATTCCACCACTTCCCTCTTATTTTAATAATGTTGCACCATTCTTTTTTTCTTTTAATTTTGAGTGGATTCACCAATCCTAAGAACACCAGTAATAGAATTTTCAAATGTTTTGTGTTTTAAATAGAAAATTGTTTTAAAATTATATGAGCATAGTCACAGGCGTGCGCCCAGGTTTCTTTTAGAGTAGAAAAGGAGGAAAGAAGACCAAAATAGGTGTGATTTAGAAGAAAGAAGGTGACGATACTTGGTAGATCACCCAGATACATTAAAATGGTGGGTGAATTTTCAAATACCTTTCCCTTATTAATATCTTTACAGTTGCCTATTAATTTTTTTATCACAAGTTTTACACTTCGAACTTAATAATTAATAACTATTCATAATCAAAATAATTGTGATAGGTCATACGTCATGTATCATTAATATCTAGGACAGATTGCTTAAAAGTCAGATTCACATGCACCGTCCTTCGACGGTGGTAAGATTCATTATATTCCTAAAATTTTGTTTCACGTACGTGGCAGGAAGAAAAAAAAACCCACATTTAAATTTCTACCTCTTATCTAAAGCATTAATTTGCGGCTAAGAAAGATGGTGGACCACATTCTTGGAGTGCCGCCTTAAGACTATAAATACCACATAAACTCCCCAAAGCGAACCACCACATAAACTCGTTCATTTATCTCTCAGAATTATCTCCTATCTTCCATTAAAAAAAAAAAAAAGTCCTTGCCTTGAAGAACTTGTGCCAAGCATGTATTGATGTAGACAGGGTATTTGGCTTGAAGGCTCAAGTGCGGTTGAATCTTTCTTGGGCCGTGGTGTGTTTTGTGAGCCCAGTATTCGTGATCATTCGATGGCCGTGGTATGACTTGACATAAAGTTAGTGTTTTAAAATAGATAGAAAGCATCTCGATGATTGATTTGTAAATTTTTTTAATAAAAGGTTGTTTTAAATTTTGTTTTATATTAATATTATAATTTATGTACATATAAGTATTTTATTTGTATTTAATTCATGAGTCTTGTGTTTTCACTGCTAGATTAAATGGAATTTGAAAATAATTGATTGAATATATTTAAAATAAATAAATTGGAATGTATGTAAATTTAGAGTAACATTGAAAGGAACTATCTGAAGAACCAACACTTTTAATGGAAAAATTTAGGTGACATTGAAAGGACCTAATATTGAAGAAAAGGCCTAACTTTTAAAGTGGCACCATACGTAAGAACAACTCTAACCAATCTTCATTTGCCATGAAGATTTTCGCCCCAAAAACCACCCTCAAACATTCTCCATTCTCCAAATTAATATGAAGATGTTAATAGTAAGCACTATTCTTTCATTTTTATTCTTAATAATAGAAAAAGATTATTTAATAATATTTTAATTAAATATTTTATTTTCAATACACACACATACATGGCAGGAGAAAAAAAACCCACATTTAAAATTCACCTCTTATCTAAAACATGTTTCTGGCTAGAAAGATGGTGGACCACATTCTTGGAGTGCCATCATCAAGACTATAAATGCCACATAAACTCCCCAAAGCAGACACCACATAAACTCTTAATTTATCTCTCAAGAATTATCTCCTATCTTCCATTAAAAAAAAAAAAGTCCTTGTGAAGAACATGGCATCATCAGTATCTCTGCTGCTCTTGTATTCTCAGTTAGACGGTGTGATCCAAGTTGGTTCGCCAGCAAAGCCCACCCCACGAGAGTGGAAACAGCTTTCTGATATAGATGATCAAGAAGGCCTTCGCTTTCATGTTCCACTGTCATAATGTTTTACCCAGCAATCCTTTAATCAAAGAGGAAAAGGCCTATAAGTCATTAGAAGCTCTGGGAAATGCATATGCTACTATCCATTTCAGGAAGATTGATTGAAGGAAAAATAGAAAACTGATAATTGGATTGTACTGGTGAAGGGTGTTCATTGAGGCTGGTCACAGATACCACACTTGACAATCTTGGTGATGCGATTCAGCAAATGTGTCCTGCTTTGAGGAGCTTCTGTATGATGTTCCTGGCACCGGGGAAATTCTTGGTTCCCCACTTATCTTAATTCAAGGTAAATAATTTCTTGTATTATAAAAGGTGTTGGGTATATTCATTTAACGATTTAATATAATTTATTAATTTTATTTAAATAATTAATATTAAATCTTATTATTAAAATTAATAGAAGTATATATGCATTAAATTTAATGAGAATAAATATTAATTATACTTAATGGGAAAAATATATCAATTTAATGATTTTAGAGTGTATTTCAAGTTAATTATATCAAATACTTTAGTGTATGCCAGCATCAAATACTTTAATATTTAAAGTAAAAAAAAAAGATAATAACTTTTTAAGGCAATAATTTAAAAATAATTAAACTTAGATCTAGTTTCAAGTTTATTAAACAATAAATAACTTGATTTTTTCATATATATAAAACTCACTAGCTAGGTGTTAGTAAACTAAAACATGTAGTGATAAAAGAACATATTTGTACTCATGCAGGTGACTCGATTGAGGTGTGGAGGCTTTGTATTCGCATTACGACTAAACCACACAATGGCCGATGGTCCCGGCTTGCTCCGAATTCAGCAATGCCATAAGCGACATGGCTAAGGGTTTGTCTGCTCCGTCTATACAACCCATATGGCAAAGAGAGTTGATCAATGCCCGAAATCCACCATGAATAACCCATATACATTATGAATACGAGGAGGTAAACAACACCAATAACACACTACTAATGGCCATTGATGACAATAATTTGGTTCATAGATCATTCTTCTTTATTTAAAGAAAAGAGCACTTAGGAACCAGCTTCCTTCTAAACATGGTCCTTGCTCAACATTTGAGGTACTAATGGCATGTGTATGGAATGCCGCACAATTGCATTTCAATAGACCCTGATGATGAGGTTGTTCGCTTCTCATGCTTAATCAATATAAAGAGGCAAGCATAGGTTCCGATCTACCTCTAGGATACTATGAAGTAACGCATGTATCCAGCTTCAATTACTAAGGCTGGAATGCTATATACTATCCATTGGAATATGGTATAAGGTTATTGAAGAAACCAAGGCAGAAATGAGCAAAGAATACGCCAGAAGTCAGTGGCAGATCTTATGGTTATCGAGGTCAGCCCTTGACATTAGCCAGGCAATTATATTGTTTCAGATCTCACGTGTAGGGTTTGGAATGTTGACTTTGGATTACGGAAGAAGGCAATCTATGGTGGGATTGCTAGGGCTTTATCTATTATTAGCTTATGTATACGATTCAAGAACATAAAGGAAGAAGAGAAATGTTATACCCATATGCTTGCCTCCTTTAGTCATGGAAAGGTTTGAACAGGAGCTAATGAGGATGACAAAAGAAGTAGAGCCTAATAGATTTATTACATCCATGGTCTAAATTAAAGAGAATCCTCAATTCACATATATTATGAGCAGTTTAGTTTAATTTAGTATCGATCTCTTTAAATATGTTGAAATTAAATGTGTGTCAGAGATTGGAGATTAATACTTGTACTTAAGAGCGTGTATCGTGTAGACGGGGTATTTGGCTTGAAGGCTCGAGTGCTGTTGAATACTTTGTTAGGTCAATGGTGTGACTTGTGAACCATATTCATGATCATTTCGGTAAACCAATGGTGTAACTCCAAACATAAAGTTAGTGTTTGAAAATATATAGAAACATGTCAATGATTTAATTTGTAACATTTTTTAATAATAGGTTATTTTAAAAAAAAATTAATATTAATATTATAATTTATGTACATATAAGTATTTTATTTGTATTTAATTCATGAGTCTTGTGTTTTCACTACTAGATTAAATGGAATTTGAAAATAATTGATTGAATATATTTAAAAATAAATAATTGGAATGTAAGTAAAATTTAGGTAACATTGAAAGGGACATAATAATGAAGAAAGAACCAATACTTTTAATTGAGCAATTTAGGTTATATTAGAGGACCTAATATTGAAGAAAGGACCATAGCTTTTAAAGGTAGTTTAGGCGACATTAGGAAATTTTCCTTGTTTGAATTGTCTCTAGCAAAATAAGTGCATGATTGTTTGGCATTAAACATGATGTCACTGGCTTACTTTATTTAAGGTCAACACGGATTTTTCAGCCAATATTATGCAAATCAAGAAAAAAATATTCACTATGATGAATAAGGAAGAATATAGAATATAGGGTGCTATTGGGCAGTATTGGACTGATCAAATCATATATATTTGATCTTATTTTATGAGATTTCTATGAATGGAAGACATTCCATTATGATGAATAGGGAGTGAAATCAGAATATTCCTTAAGGAAAATGAAGATTCTAAATATTGAGTAGATATCATAGGGGTCGGTTAAAAGGAGAAGAGACGTTCCTCTAAGGTATTTTTTAATTACACACGAAGGATATTGTTTGGAGGAAGCCCAGTAGGCTACAAGCGATGATGAGCCGGTGGTGATACTCTTTGTTGAGATGGAGTGATTCGGTGTGTCGAAGTCGAGATGTCGCTGTATGGGGAAATAAGGGGCGCTTATTTCCTTGTTTCACTATGAGATAGTTAGGAGAAGCGGAGTGAGAAAGGGGAAGCTGACCACATGCGGAAGCTTAAGACCAACGTGTAACCTAATTAATATATCAATAAATGTGACAAGGCATAGGTCAAATCAAAACGATGACCACCCATCTTGCAACAATGGTCTCAAACATACTAGTCGGCTTTGAGAATTGGTTCTAAATCTAACTACAGTAATTAAATGGCTCACTCTGGAGTCAACTCTAATGATATGTGAAGCATTACAGGCAGTTTCAAACATCCTCCTCAGAATTACAATGTAATAAATAAATCTAGAAGACATGCAATGCGTAGTGAATGAGATGTACAATAGAGGCTATCTGTGAATCAAATAAATACTCAAAATGTTCCAATCCATATATGAAAAAGTGAGAACATAATCATAAATAGGGAAAATACCAAAAATACATCAGAGGAGGATGGTGGATCCACAACTTTGGACTCTACCAATGACTAGCTAATAATGCTCATAAGTACACCACTAATAAAAGCAAACATCTCAACGAGAAAATTGTCTTTACAAATTAATCAACGTATCATGAGATTAATCCCTCATATTTGTAAATGTAACTTGTTTTAAGTAGCGGAGGGGCCTAGCTACTTTATTCAGATAAGACGAAAATAATTGGTTTTTAATCAGTACAGAAGGAAAATGACAAAATTAGTTGAAGGCCAGGATGCTTGCGTGGATGATCATAGTTGAGGGCAAAATCCCTTTAACCCTACAAAGTACCTTGATTGACTAAATGTAATTATGATGAATTCAACAAACATGGAAAATAAAGAAAAAACCTGAATAGACATTAGGTAAAGATGGGTGTATGCAAAAAAAAAAAAAAAAAAAAATATATATATATATATATATATATATATATATATATATATATATTAATTTCTTTGATCTTACAATGTATCATCTTAAATCATAAAAGAAATACATTTTTAACTCTCAAATATAAATGGAAAATTATTATTTTATAACTTAAGATGATAAATAAGATCAAAGATATTGAAAATAATATATAATATATATAGTAGGTTACTCAAAATGTAAAACTTATTGTACCGTCTATATAAAGCATATACAGAACGATATCAAAACTGAAAAATGAAAATGAAAATGAAAACCAAATAAAAAATACAATATGGGTTTGAAAAAGAAGTCATTTATTACTTTTTTTTTAAAGTTCTATTTAAATCTTAAAATGCTACTTATCATTGACACTGAAAGATAAGAATGTTAATCCTTCTTACCCTATAAAACAAAATTGACCCTTAAAGGTTTGTGGGTTACATTCTTGTATCATACTTATATTCTTATTTTACATGCGTCTAAATCATAATATAAGTAGCAACAAGAAGTGTTTCCACTGCCAAATCCTATCAATCCTACAGAAAGTCATTCGCACAAATTTATTACCACGTAAAAGAGCTGCAAACCAAATTGATCCTAAAAGAAGGCATGAAAGTAGCAAACTAAAAGGTTGTTGTCATAACGAAAAAAATCAAACATCAAGCATGTAGACTTCAAAGGGCTCAAAATAAACACCTATTTGCATGTCGATGAAGCACTCTCAACTCCATAAAAACGATAGAGCAGAAATCATATCGTCCCTCTGCTCCAACTATTCTATCTTATGGTTAAGAAAAAATAAATTACAAATGCCAGAATGGTTTTCAACAGTGAAACCTTCACCAACTCTCACTCTCGAGCCTGCTTTCAATAGTAGCTGGCACCTTTCATTTCCATGTTTGAGGCTTGACTGTCATCACCTCCTTTTCCTAGAAACACAATGCGAGCTGCCAAGTCAAAAGAAAATTAAGTTTGAGAAACTCCTAAGGTAATCTGTTAAGCCCCTGTCAAGTTACCTACGTGAGAAGAAAGAAGCAAATGGCAAGAGGAGGGCGCAGCAGGATAGCTGGATGGTTGGTTATGCCTAGCTTGGTACCCTAGGTGAGGAGTTATATAGATATACACACATATGGATGTCTTTCTTTGTTTTGCATAGCATTTTTTTTTTCTTTTTTTCTGGAAAGAGGCTGGGTCAGGAGAGATGGAGGACTCAAAATTCCTTCCAACTTATGTAAGAGAAAATTCAACAGATGAGAATAACATATGAATACAGGTCAGTAATATTTCAAGCCATTTTCAGGTCAGTAATCATTGCAATCATTTAGCTGAGTACGCCTTATTCACCAAACAAGTCAGCGAATCCAGCTTTTATGCTTTGTATCTAAGTGGCTTTAAGAAAGCTTATTTATTCTCTCATTGATTAGGCAACAATTGTGATCCTGATTTAAACTTAACCATTTTGATCGGCTACACAAACTTTTATGCTTGTATCTAGAGTTGCTTTAAGAGAAAGCTTATTTCTTTTCTCATTAGGTTAGGCAACAATTGTTATCCTGGTGATTTCAGCTTAACCATTTTGGTCTAAACCTTTTTAGTCCTTCTCTCTAGCACATGCTTGTATCTAGAGTTGCTTTTAAGAAAGCTTATTTCTTTTCTAATTGATTAGGCAACAATTGTTATCCTGGTGATTTAAGCAATCTGTTTTGGTCTTAACTCATTAAAACAAATAATGTCTCAAAGTCTTTATGGCCTAGTTCAAAGCGTCTGATAGAGAGGATTTGTGAGGTTCAAGTTCAAGTGCTACTAAAGACTAATTTATTTATAGTTGAAATAATAATAAAAAACAGAAACAGAAAGTAAATCTTTCTGATGTTTAATACAAAAATAAATCTCTCTAGAGCATTTTTCTGGAAATGGAGGGAAGCATGAAAAGCCAGTGTGTGTGTGTGTTTTGGGAAGCCAATACCAATATCTTGCTAATAATTTCCCAGGAGTCAAACACTGGCTATGGCTTTCCTATGGAATCAGTCAAAGAGCTGGAGTAGATTTCTCCAAACGAGACTATTTGCAGGGTTTGATCTTTGGTTCTTCAGTACTTGATGTGAATCAAGATATAGAACAATGCCAGAGACTCAAGTAACATAGTGAAGAATACCATGCTGAGTTCTTGTTATGAAACAAAGATCACAATTCATAACCAATAATGTGTGGCCGTGGTAGAATGGATGATGTCGAGTCGAAAAAAAAAAAAATAAAACAAAGACAATCCACAAAAGCATATCAGGGTTTGCAGGAGCGATGACTGCTCTAGAAACCTAAGTAGTAGATAATTCCTAATTTAGCCTTTTCCTTATCTTCTGTGATTATTTGCTTCTCTAATTGTCACCCAAAAATTCAATCAAATTCACCACAAACATGGAAGACACATAATGAAGTCAAAGACCTTCCAATAAATTAGGCATAAAGTGTTACTTGTCATCAAATGGTTCAAAATGGCTTTAGGATTACTACATCCATTACAATTTTGTTATCAGTTTGATTGAGGATTACTTACCTACTTCAATTAAAAAAAAAGAAACAATTGCCATAGAATTTCTACTAAAGCCCGATGGAAGAATATGCAACCTGCAAATTCCACTTTCCTTCTACACAAATGATATCTGTTCACCAAAGATGCCCCTCTTTCCAACTAATCGTTTGCCATGTTGGAAACAAAAAAAGAAAAAAAAAAAGCCCACTTTCGTTGGGATCCATGATTCCTCAATGACTCTTATGAAGAAAACATCTCAGCCACCACTAGTCAACAGACAATCTAAGAACTTTCTACTCCTTTGATAGTTAGGGCAGCAGGAGCAACAATGAGAATTGCAAGTTGAGTCATTTTTTGGTGTAGTAAGTAGCGGGGCTTAAGAGATGATTGGGAAGAACCTTTTTTCTTAGATTGTTTAGGTGCTGTCTTTGGATGATTTTCCATGCTATTCTCTTTGTTTCATTTTGTGCTGATGGTTTGTATTACTACGGTTTTGTTGGTGTATTTTACCATGCAGTAACCTAGAGATGTTCTCGGTGCTGGAGACGTAGGTCGGGATCGGACTGGTTAAATTCCAGTGGGATGAGGAATGATGTTCATTGATGACCTCAAAAGTAGTACCAGTAGTTCTAGGAAGAAATTGATGGTGAGTACATGAGGTTGTGGTGATGTGAATCTAAGGTGGCCATACTAGGGTTCACTTAGCTAGTGAAACTCTTGATGCTATATTAACACAAGTGAGTGTTCCAATAATTCTTTATATCATTGTTTGTTCTTTGGGGAAGGTATGAAGCTATGGCAGCCCATCTGAAAAAATAATAATAATAATAATAAAATATTATATTATGGAGAAATTTTATTGTTATGTAATCCATGGATATGAATTAGTACAATGAAGATTTTTAGAATTACTTGTTACACAATAGGGCTTGTAGATGGATGATCATTCCTTATCCACACAAGAAAACACTAAATTTAGACCAAATCATGAGGTCGGGGCATCGTGTCATAAACTACAAGTCAAATAAAACCATAAATTGTCCCGGTAACACAACACAACCCTAGATGGGGATTCATCCCCAAATGCGAAAAGAGCAAAAGAGGAGAAACCATGGAATTATGATTAAACAAGACAAACCCGAATGGGGTTCATCACAAAAAAAGGTGAAAAAGGCGAAAAATTAGCGAGAAACCATGGACACTTGTGGTGTGCCTTTTCTAGGCCTTCAAATATGTTCTCACATATCTTGGACAGTTAGACGCATAGAGAAAACAGTACACAGTATCAAGCCAAATAATCTGCTCTCAGTTATTGAGAAATTTCAACAATGAAATAGGGAAAAAAAATATTGAATGTACCATTTCTTCGAATGGCTGACTACATACACGTCGAGCAAGATGAAGTTATGGGATCGGTAAGATTTTAGTCTCAGTTCGCCTCGAATACAAAATTGAACTGTGATAAAAACATGCAAAATGATATTAACAAGATTGGGCACAAGTGAGCTGAATAAAATTTGAACAAAATATATATTAGGCGAAAGCACTTAACCAATTTAAATAAAATAAATAAATGCAAATAAGAATAAATCATTGTGAAAAAATCCACAGAGAGGAAAGTAATTAAAACCATGCCACAATGATAAGGTTGAAATCATGGAATAACATTATATATAAAAAAAGAGGCACAAGAAACATTAAGAAAAAGTAAACTTAAGATAAAAAGACACTTAAAATGCACAAATGAGCTTAACATAAAAAATCACACAAACATCTTTTCTTATTGAATAAATTATGTAAAAAAATACAACACAGGTCCTACCTATTTAAATACAAAGGGAGGCACAAAAGCTAATATCAGGATAAAGGAAAAATAATATCTGAAAGAAATAGTCAAACGAAGGAAATTGTCAAATTTTGGTACTCAACACTCTCCCTCAAGCTAGAGAATATAAGTCGTATGCACCAATCTTGTTGTAAATGTACTGAATCCTTGGACCTCAGAGAGACTTAGTGAAAATGTCTTATAGTTGGTCACTCGTGTTGAGGAAATTGGTAGTCATACATCTTGAGGCAATCTTCTCTCGAATGAAGTTACTATCCACTTCAATATGTTTGGTTCTCTCATGAAAGATTTGGTTAGAGGCAATGTCTAGGGCTGCTAATCTATCACACACAAGCTTCAATTGGTTTATCATTCCCAAATCTTAGTTCCTGAAGGAGCTGTTTGAGCCATATAAGTTCAATAGTTGCCAAAGCCATAGCTCGATACTTGGCTTCAACACTAGACCTAGCTCTACATAATGTTTCTTACTCTCCCGGGATCTTAGATCCTTTGATGACGAGAGGATCACGAGAAACATAGCAATCTTAGTGATTCCTTGCGATGATTCTGGGAACTAACTAACTACACTCCATAAGAGAAAGGAAATGTACGGTTGGTGATGGCGGAAATAGTTTAGTCTCCTCCTGAAGTAAGTCGATATCTCCGGATCTTGTAAAGGCTCCTTTGTCTCAGTCTGGCTTGGAGTCAAGATCCATATTAGTGTCTACATGTTTAAAATTTAGCATATCAATTTCCCCCAATATATTTAGGACATACTTCCTCTAAAACATAACCACATCGGATTTAGACTAAGCTATCTCAATCCCCATAAAGTACTTGAGTTTCCCCAAGTCTTTTGTCTGAAAGTGACTGAAGAGGTGCTGTTTAAGTTTCTGAAAACCATCCTAATCACTGCCTATTATAACAATGTCGTCCACATAAACAATCAGATAGATGCACTACCCTGAGGATGTATAATGATAGAAAACAAAGTGGTACGATATGCTCCGAGTTATAAGAGCTCCTTTACCCACTTAGAGCTAAAGCGGCCCAGCCCAGAAAAATATAAAAGACACTTATGTCCACGTGGTGTAGATCAAGCGTGACACATATTACCTTATTTGGTCAACATGGCTTTTGGGATTCGATGATACGCAAATCGGGGAGACAATTTTCATTGAGATGAATAAGAATAATAGATATTGAGGCTGATAGACGGATCATGATAGAGAGGTGGACCTTATTTTATGAGATTTCTATGAAAGGATGACATTCCATTATGATGATATGGGTAAATCGAAATCCTGACTATCTTGTTGGATTTAGGTAAAATGAAGATTTTGTTTATGAAGATTTCATAGGGCTGTAAAGGTGAAGAGGCGTTTCTCTATGGTATTTTTTGATTAAACACGAAGGAGATTGATTGGAGGAGTTATTCACGTGTGAAGTAGCTCACTGCAGATGCTTTGCTACAAGCCTTGATGATGAGCACTGTTGATCTACTGTTGTTGCGATGGAGTGATTGGGCGTGTAGGAGTCTAGATGTCGTTTTATAGGGAAATCAGGGGAGCTTATTTTCTTGTTTCACTATGACATAGTTTGGAGAAGAGGTTGTGAAGGGAGCCTTGTCTCACATACGTGTAAGCCTAATTGATATATAGGTAAATTCCTTGATTAGGATGTGCCCGCGGGCGTAGGTTTCTTGAATTGTAGAAAACAATCTCTTGTGTTCTTGTGTGTGGTTTATTCTTATTAACATTTCAGTTAGAATTGCCTTGTTTTCACATAGGTTCCATGATACACCATGTTACATAGCGGTAGATAACTGGTTGCAGTCTGACATTGAGTATGCAACAACTAACATATCAGCATCAAAATAAATAATCTATATTTTCTATTTTTCACTTCTTAGTCATTATATAATAGAAATAAACAAATAAAATGAGTTTGAATTTTCTATAAAAATTATTTATTAACTTTAAACTGTTTTTATTGTCCTCGAATTTTCCTTCCATCAGCTTTTCCTCTCATTTTCATTCCTTAATTAGTACTTTAGAGTTCCAAAGAGGCTTAGCGTTTGGAATAGAATTATTAAATGGAAGAATTGGAAATCCGTGTTACATTTCAAAACAAAGAATTAAAGAGATGGTAAAGACAAAAAAGGAAAAAAAAAACTCTACATTTTCTTTCTTTTATGTGAAGGCACTGGCAATTGAATTTAATAGAATTGTAGTCTATATTCTCCATACGGATCATATTTAGGGAGAATACCAATCTTTAATATTCACGAACAAGGTTGTAACAAAGCTTATAAAAAGTTATTAAGCAAGGATTACAATAAGTAATAATTGATAAGCTTTTTCATAATACATATAATAATTATTATTTCAAAGCATATGTATCTAAAATAATTTAAAACATATGAAACATTAATGCATTGAAATCTATAATTGATTGTCATAACATCATCATTTATTATCTAGGGAAAAAAACATAAAACTTCAATTTGATGAATAAATGAAATTTATAACATAAAATGTTTTACTTCTCCTTCCTTCACCTCTCTCTCTACATGTTTCTATATAAATTTGAATATGTCAACCTATCTCCCACATCTATTCTCAACTCATTCTAAGAAACAATTAAGAAGGAGAATATTAAGTTGAAATAATTGAGGGATGGCGAAGCTAGCATATGTGATTCCAACAATGCTGGCCCTTTTCCTTGTTTGCAATACCATGGCATTGGAACCAAGTAACTCAAACAATGCTGAAGTTCCATGGTATGGTCTAGTTATACCTCCGGAGCCTTATGATGGTTTCTATATCAAGGTACTTTCTTGCTTATGGAAAGTGGACCCGATTCTTGGTTAAATCTATGAACATATATTTGATAAATCGAATCTTGAGCGATAAGCATTGTCGCAACGTGGTAAAATTTGAGCTCACAATCACGATAAGCGACTTGGTTTGGCCCTTAGTTTGTTTAAGAAAAATTCCAAGCCTCAAAAGCTTTGATTGACCAGGGATGAGTCGAAAAACATATCATGAATGTAATGCCCGAAAGCTATAAGTTGGTGATTGATATGTAAATGTGAAATCATTTTGATTCCACACTTGTAATAAGATCAATGTTGATGGAAAGTTAAAAATAAATCTATGTTTTTTCAACCACATGCTTATTTTCTACTCCTACCATGTTACTACTTTTAGTAATAGTAGAAAACATGTTTATTTGAATCAAATGAGTTAAAATTCAGCCCATAACCCTAAATGGAAGCTTTGACTCTAAAAATCGTCTAGTTTTGTCATCTACGGTTGCCTTTAAATACTTACCTGAAACTGGGTTTTTTTTTTTCTTAGGAAAAACTTGTTTTAATTACTATCTAACTCTCGACCTTGAACAAATTTTTATTAAATGTTATGCCCTTGTTACATAAAAGCGAGGTGTTATGATAAGATAAAATATTCTTCACTTATAAGATTTTATGTAGACTCGAAATTAATAAAATATGGAGTGATTATGGGAAGAGTTTTATAAGTTTTTCGAACCGAAAGAGTGTTAGAAGTTAGTAGTTTATTTATCATGGAAGTAACTTAAATATGAATCATTTCACGTTTCATAAAATTTTAACAAATATTGAATGAATTTTATTTCTTCATAAATAGCATAAATGAAACCTTCGGTATAATATTAGAAAATAAGTATTTTCATTTTTTAAATAATCAAGATGTTTCTATAGAAGGATTATAATTCTAATAGCAAAACTTTTAAGTCCTAGAAGACTATTACTAGTCAAACATTTCTTTATAGCCTTCATTTTTTTGAAAGATTATTTTATTTTAATACTAAATCTTAATTAAGTCCTAAAGGTATAGCTTTACTCATCTTCTGATCATTGATATCTCAATTTTAAAGTCATAGAACAACTTATTGTCTTTAATTCTTTTTTAAGTTTTAAAATTTTTATAATTAATAAATTATTAGAGGAAATGAAATAATTGTTCATGGTAAATTCTAAGAACACATTAAGACTCCATTTAGAACAAGAAAAGGTTGGTGAAAAATGCTAAGGGTAAAATAGTATTGAAAAATGAGATGAAAAAAGTAAAAAAAAAAAAAAAGATTACTTCACAATAGATAGTTTTATCTTGCAAGATCTGATAAAAGCCAAGCTAAGCTTGGAAAGTTGAAAAAATATAGATGAAGAACTTGGGAAAGTGATAATGTGCAACATGGAATAACAAACAGATGAAGATGTGATAAAAAAAAAGATAAATGATAAAAAAAAAAAGTGTTGGGTCTTCCACATCTCTAACCTTCAATCCCCACTAACTAATTGCTTCCTCAACTCTCTCCTTGACCAAGTCTACATTCATCATGCGGTGGTCGACATGGAGAGTCTCATCAATCACCCACTCCTAGAAGTTGGATATTTGTCCTCAAGGTTTAATGTGGAAATAGCTCATGTAGGGTGACCTTCGATTCTTCTATTCCACATTATCGGTTTCTTCTTCCTCACTGACCTCAAGCTATTGAGAAAACATTTTAGTTATGATTATGTCATCAAAGTGGGAGAATGTTAGAGGCATAGGGAATGGGTTAGATTCAAGTCTCCATGATAATGGATAAAGGGATATTTCTGTCAATATGTGGAAATAAATTCTAATTCTGCTTTATTGCCCATGAAGACACGACTCAATGGATAAAGGGATGTGAGTGGGCATGGGAATGGATTAGATTCAAGTCTCCGCATATTGATTAATGGGAGATGTGTTATTTACGACGTTGTAAGAAAAGGAAATAAATGAAATGTTGTATCTAAAAAAAGAATTCACCACTTCACTCTTATTTTAATAATATTGCACAAATTTTTTTTCTTTTCTTTTATTGATCAATTCACCAATCCTAAGAACACCAGTAAGAATTTTCAAAATAATTTCATGTTTTAAAATAGAAAATTGTTTTTAAATTATATCTAACGAGACATAATAGTCTAGGCCCTTGCCTTAGAGTTTTGCTTTAGAGTAGAAAAAGGAGGAAAGAAGACCAAAATAGGTGTGATTTAGAAGTAAAGAAAGGTGATGATACTTGGTAGATCATAGATACATTAAAATGGTGTGTGAATTTTCAAATACCTTTTCCCTTATTAATATCTTTGGTTACTTACTTTTTTTTTTTTTGTCACTAGTTTACACTTCCGAACTTAATAATTAATAATTCCTTAAATCAAAATAATTGTATGGTTGGTGCTTTATATGCTCATTATTAATCGTAACATGTCTTATTTGCTTCTTTGGTTGCCCTTATGTCAACACATTTGATAGCGAGTCGAAGCTCATCATTTGATGGTAGGAGGACGACAACGTCTTCATTGCATGAATCCAGGTATGCCCCAAGATGACATTGAAGGAAGAAGGGTTGTACATCTATGAGGAGGAACCAAACGTGAGTCCTAGAGTTTGGTAACCTGATCTCCCCGGCGAGTGGTGCATGATCCATTAGTGAGTACCCTCAGCAGGTTGTGAAGGTTGTAAGTGGTTGTACCTAATCGTAGCAAGGGAAGCAGGTAGAGTATGTTGGCAGCACTACCAGGGTCGATCAAAATGCACTTCATCAGGTGCTTCCTGACCTCCAAGGTCAGGACCAATGTCCCTGATGTGCGAACTATAAAACCCTAGAAAATTCTAATTTTTTGAAAAATGGTAAAATGGTAATTTCGGTCAAAATCCAAAATTTTTTTAGATCTCGGATGATAAAAGCACCTTACGCCGTGGAATCGTGCCCTTGAAATCCCAGGCTATACGTCAATTTGTGGAATTCGGGACGATTAGAAATTTCACGTTTTTCGAGGCGCCGGGTGTCGGGTGCCGTGTGACTGCTTGTGAGAGACATGTGATGTGACAAAGTCTCGCTCTTATATGTCTTACAAAAAATGTGACATGTTGCATGATTAGTGAGAGGATGAGATAAATGGCTTAGATTAAGCCATGTGTCAAAAAACTTTTAAAATCAAACTAAAGGAAACAAAATGGAATTAATTGAAAAGATTTAAAATAAAGACAAAAAGACCATCTTCTCCATTGGCAAAAGCTTATGCAGTAGAGGTGAGAACCCGATTTTAGAGAGAAAAGTGTGACTTATCTCTAGATTTCTGGCTTTTGGATGCGTCGGTTCTAGTGTCGGAGCAAGAAACGAAGTTGTTCCTCTACCTTGATAAGGGCTAAGCGTGGGCACAATTTTAATGGAGTTCCAAAAACTCAAGAAGGTAGGGATCTTTTCCTGTAAGACCCGAGAAAATTCCAATTTTCGAAAAAATGGCAAAATCGTAATTTCGATAAAAATCCGAAATTTTTCTATATCTCAGATGACGAAATGGATTTCACCGTTGGAATTGTCTCACAAAATCTAGCTAACACATCGAATTTCGTCGAATTACGAGACAATGAGAATTTCCGTTTTTGAGCAGGAGTGTCGGGTGCCTTGAAACGGGTTTGAGATATGTGATGTGACAAAAGTCACCTACTACATGTAATCTGGTGACACATGTTGCAAGATTAGAGAGATGATGGAAATGGACGGCCTAGATAGTGTCAAGTGTCAAAAATCTAGAAAATGGGACATGATGGGAATTTTTGAATTGTTAATGAGATAAGACAAAAACATGAATAGTAACCTTCTCTAAATTGAAAGAACAAAACGTGAAGGAGATGTAGTGGCTGGAAATAACGTGCAGTAGTGAGGGTTTTGTGATTTTTAGAGAGAGAAGAGCTCGCCTCTCTAGATTTGCGGCCAGATTCGGATTTGTCGGTTCTCGGCCAGAAGCGAAACAAAAATTTGTTCTTGTGATGAGGAGCTACGCTAGACATGTCGATTTGGTGGAATTCAAACGGCTCGAGAGATGGGGATCTTTTACTCTTGTGTTATTCTTTAATTTAGAAGCGCGTGTAAATGGTTAGAATGTTACGAGGCTTGTTTTAGCGAAGTAAGTCGATCTCAGCTTTGAGCCAGTGGAGAAAAGTCACATTTGTGTGTTGTGAACGATGCCACTAGGGTTTCAGCGTTCACATGAATAACTGTATGAATTCGGTGTGATTTTTATGATGTTGAGTGATTCAAAATGAATTGCTTGTGTTTGCTAATTGCCCGTAGGCTAATTTGCATTATTATGGATGTGAAAATTGAATAAACATGATTGTTGTGGAGTAATTATGTTTAATATATGCATGTGAATTGTATTAGCATATGATTATTTGGAATTGGCATAAGCATTCCATATGCACTTCCGGGCCGACCCTAGAATATTAGGTGTGAGTGCATGACATGAAATGAAGCAATGGAAATGTTTGTGTGAAAGGAATTTCGACGGAAGATTTTCGAATAATTTACTTGTAGATCGATCCCGACAGATCACTTGGTCAGGACCATATTTGTTTCGGAGCGTTATCCGACAATTCGCCTGGAGGGTTGTCTAAATAATTTCAGAAATTCGGTAGTGAGTTTCGAACAAAAGCTTTTGTTTTGGCGGATATTTTACTCACATTCGACTTAGGCATGTATGTGAAGTCGGTGAGGACTCGGGACATGGGTTTGGGCATGTAAACATCGATTAGTTCCTTAAATTGCTTGAATGTGATTGTTTTGCCATGGCGTGTGCACTTAGGTGAAGGGTAACTCCAGGTATGAAATTATCTCTTGGGCTTTGCTCCTACATTTGAGGGATCACCATTTGGTCACGGGGGCGTCGGAAGCGGCACTCACTAAAAGTTGCGTGCTAGAAGCCCAGGCTTATGGCTTTGATATTGTCGTATAACATGTATTAAAATTTGTAAACTTTTAATATATGTTTGTATTAAGAGTAATGTGTTAACTCTTGAACCATGTAAGATAGTTGGTTGGATATTTTGTGAGTATTAATGCAGGGGCCCAAGGGGCCATTATTTTACTCGCATATGGACCTTGTGTGGTCATTGTAAACTTGTTGGGATAGGTTTGTACCTTGGGTAGAGCTCCCCGTACAAAGGAGACTGCCTTGATTTTAAATGGTGGTGTCGGGTTGCAGGCATTCCGCAGTATTCGTGAGTTGACCCGGTTTGTTGCGAGACACACGGGATCGAGGCGTCACATTTCCTACTTAGTTTATTCTTTGGTTAAGGGTCATTTTAATGGATGGGGATTTGTTGAGGCTTGGATGGTCGTGTTTTCGGTCTCAAAATATTTGAACCGAGCGAAGAAAATCCCTAAGTGTGGCCGTGAACAGTGTCGAGCCTAGGGTTTCATTGTTCACGTGTTTTGTGTGTGATTTTTGTGTTTTTTGGGTAATTTCAAAATGGTGGCGGATTGCTGATAGCCCATGTGAGCTAATTTTGATGTTATTACCGCGAATTGTTAACATCTGATTTATGTAGTTGATTTTGTTGATATATGCATATGAAATATATTAGCATGAATTGTTGGAAATGGCATAATACATTCCATATGCACCGGGGCACCCTAGAATGGTAGGTGTGAGTGCATGACATGAAAGAAAATGAAAGAAAAATGAAAATGGTTGTGAAAGGAATTACAAGGAAGATTTTCCGAAGAATTGCCTTGGAGAGTGGTTCAACATTTCATATCGGAGGCGGACCCATGACTGTTCGGAAAAATGATCCAGCAATTCGCCTCGAAGGGTAGTCCAATATATTTACTGAAACTAGGTATGAGGTTTTCAAGAACAAAAATCTTTTGTTAAAGCGATGTTTTCTGTGAACGGCTTAGGCATGTGTGAAGTCGGTGAGGACTCGAGACATGGGTTAGGCATGTGGACATTCAAGTAGGAACATGTATTTTCTTGAGTGTGTTTGGTTGCCATGACATGTGCACTTAGGTGGGGAGTAACCCATGTAGGAGATTATCACTACTGGGCTTTGCTCGCCCTATCGAGGGATCATTATTTCGGGTACAAGGAGTGTACGTGAGGATGGCGCTCACTAGAGGCCGCGTTTTAGAAGAAAGTCGGATTGTAGGCTTATTTTTCTTTGTAAAACATGTATTAGAACTCTAACTTTTGATATATGTTTTGGTTAAGAGTAATGTAATAACTCTTGAACTATTGTAATATAGTTGATGTATTTTGGTGAGTATTGATGTATAGGCCCAAGTGGCCATTTTACTCATGTATAGGTCTCGTAATATGATCTGCGGGTAAGCGGGTGAACGGGTTGTCAATGAGCCACCCCGGGATTTAGGGCGTCACATGAACTCTTTCTAAGTTCAAGCCTTCATCCCCTAAATTGTGAACCCTAGTCTTGTCTTGAAAATCCCTCTTTACAGTCTTGGGAACATGGGCCATTGATGGGCCAAGAGTGAGACGACTTTAGCTTTATTCCATAGCGGTTCGTTGCGAGCACAGCAGCATATCTTACCGTGATTCATCCTTCTTCGGGATGAGCGTGGGTTGCATTAACGCTGACGAACTCGTGGCTCTTGTGTTTGTGATCTTCCTGTTTCATCATGTCGAACATGACTTTCGTCGCGATGAAGGGATGGTTCGTTGCGACGAAGGGATGGTTCGTCACGACAAAGCAACCTAATATAGCTCACCAACTTCCCTTTTTTCTTGATTTTTACCATTTCTTCATCACTTTGCTCTGTTTTCACTCAAAATCTACAAAACACAATCAAATGAGGGATTAGAGCATTCTTTAGCAATATTAGTGTGAATCTAGCATTAAATTTGTATAAAACATGTGAAAAGTATACTAAAAATGCTAACAAATTCACACTTATCAGTTGAACACAGATTTTAATTATTTTTTAAATAATTAAATTTGATAATGTTATGTAGGTATTTTTTATTTGAATAATATTATTTTAAGAAAGGTTTTAAAATATTTTTAAAATATCTAGAAATTTGAAATCCTTTAATTTGAAAATTAGTTTTAATATTATGTTTTTGAATATATATATATAAAAACTAAAAGTCCTTAAATGTATTTATCTATTTTACTTATGAAAATAATTACTACTATAAATTACTAGGTTCTAATTCTGCTTTATTGTCCATGAGGCTGACTCGATGGATAAAGGGATAGTCAGGGCATGAGAATGGATTAGATTCGAGTCTCCATGATAATAGAATATTACAACGTTGCAATGCAAAATAAATAAATGTAAAAAAAAATAAATAATCCACCACTTTACTCTTATTTTAATAAAATTGCACCAAAAATTCATTTTCTTTTTCTTTTAATTTGATTAATTCACCAATCCTAAGAACACCAGTATTAAGAATTTTGAAAAATAATTTCATGCTTTAAAAATAGAAAATTGTTTTTAAATTATATCTGCACACATAGTCTAGGCCCTTGCCTTAGGGTTTTCCTTTAGAGTAGAAAAGGAGGAAAGAAGACCAAAATAGGTTTGATTTAGAAGTAAAGAAAGGTAGCGATACTTGGTGATCCTTAGATACATTAAAATGTTGGGGTGAATTTTCAAATACCTTTTCCCTTATTAATATCTTTGGTTACTTACTATTATTATTTTTTTATCACAAGTTTACACTTCCGAACTTAATAATTAATAACCATTAATAATCAAAATAATTGTATGGTAGGTCATACGCCATGTATCATTAATATCTTGGGACAAATTGCTTAAAAGTCATATTTCATGCACCCTCGCGGATGGTGGTAAGAAACATCTTAACAACATTGTATATACATTGAAACTAAAATTTTGATTCAAACATTGTTTTACGTAATGTAAGACTCATTTTAGTCTTGTAAAATTATTATTCAAAGAAATGATCATTTTATCAATATAATAATTAAAAAAACAAATAAATAAATAAATCATAATTTCATAATCTTGAGTTCAAATTTACATTGGCGTGTTTTAAGTATAGTTGTTGTAAGTTGTAACTCCCATATATTGTGAGAAAGTCATATTAGGCAACGTCTCTCCAAAATTTATATTCCCTAAAATTTTGTTTCACGTACGTAAGTTGTAACGCCTTTAGTTGTTGTTGCTATTTGGTTGGCGCTTTATATGCTCATTGACCAATCTCGTAACATGTCTTCGCTGCTTGCTGGTCGCCCCTTATGTCAACCTGGCTGTGTGGGGTCAAGAAGCTCATCATTTGATGGTAGGAGGCCGGCAACGCCTTCATCGCATGAATCCATGTATGCCCCAAGATGACATTGAAGGAAGAAGGGTTGTCGATCCTATGAGAGGAACCAAAGCGTGGCAGGTCTTCTTAGGGTTTGGTAACCTGATCTCCCCGTAGTGGGTCTATGATCAGTTGAAGGTGACCGAATTACCCTCCTTGGGTTGTGAGGTTGTCGTGGTTGTACCCTAGTCGTAGCAAGGCAACCCGGGTAGAGTGTAGGCGACCTTTACCCGGAGTCGATCAAAATGCGCTTCATCAGGTGCTTCTTGACCTCAAGGTCGGGACGAGGCACTGATGTCACCGGATCTCTCTAAGTTCAAACCTTAAATCCCCCAGTGCAGACCTAGTCTTATCTTAGCTTAAGCTATTTAGAGTCTTGGGAACATGGGCCATTTATGGGCGAAATGCGCGACTTCGGCTTTATTCCATAAGCGGTTCGTTGCGACAAACCGTAGCATAATGCTTCTCATCAATTCATCCTTCTTGGGGCCGAGCGTGGGTTGTAGCCGAAGTGGCGAACTCGTAGCTCTTGCGTTTTTGATCTTCCTGTTTCATTGAGATGAACATGACCTTCGTCGCGATGAAGGGATGGTTCGTCGCGACGAAGGGATGGTTCGTCGCAACGAAGGGATGGTTCGTCTCGACAAAGCAACCTAATATAGCTCATCAACTTCCCTTTTTTCTTGATTTCTAGCATTTCTTCATCACTTTGCTCTATTTTCACTCAAAATCTGCAAAACACAATCAAATGAGGGATTAGAGCATTCTTTAGCAATATTAGTGTGAATCTAGCATTAAATTTTTATAAAACATGTGAAAAGTATACTAAAAATGCTAACAAATTCACACTTACCAGTTGAACAAATATTTTAATTTATTTTTAAATAATAAAATTTGATAATGTTATGTAGGGATTTTTTATTTGAATAATATTATTTTAAGAAAGGTTTTAAAATATTTTTAAAATATCTAGCAATTTGAAATCGTTTAATTTTAAAACTAGTATTAATATTATGTTTTTAAGATATATATATATATATTATAAAAACTAAAAGTCCTTAAATGTATTTATCTATTTTCTTATGAAAATAATTACTACTAAATTACTAGTTCTAATTCCACCACTTTATTGTCAGCGAGGCAGAGCTCAATGGATAAAGGGATGGTCGGGGCATAGAGGTCGTTGGGTCGAGTCTCCATGATAATAGAATATTACAACGTTGTAATGAAAAATGAATAAATGTCAAAAAAAAAAAAAATTCCACCACTTCACTTTTATTTTAATAATATTGCACCAAAAATTCTTTTTCTTTTAATTTGATGGATTCTGATCCTAAGAACACCGATATTAGAATTTTCAAAAATAATTTGTGTTTTAAAAATAGAAATTTGTTTTTAAATTATATTTGCAGACATAGTCTAGGCCCTTTCCTTAGAGTTTTGCTTTAGAGTAGAAAAATGAGGAAAGAAGATCAAAATAGGTGTGATTTAGAAGTAAAGAAAGGTGACTATACTTGGTAGATCATAGATACATTAAAATGGTGGGTGGATTTTGAAATACCTTTTCCCTTATTAATATCTTTGGTTACTTACTATTATTTTTTTTTTATCACAAGTTTACACTTCCAAACTTAATAATTAATAACCATTCATAATCAAAATAATTGTATGGTAGGTCATACGCCATGTATCATTAATATCTTGGGACAAATTTCTTAAAAGTCATATTTCACATGCACCCTCCTTGGATGGTGGTAAGAAACATCTTAACAACATTGTGTATACGTGGAACTAAAATTTTGATTCAAAACATCGTTTTCTGTAATGTAAGACTCATTTTAGTCTTGTAAAATTATTGTTCAAAGAAATGATCATTTTTATCTATAATAATAATTAAAAAAAAACAAATAAATAAATAAACCATAATTTCATAATGCAGAGTTCAAATTTACATTGGCGTGTTTTTAAGTATATAGTTGTTTGTGTTGTAACTCCCATATATTGTGAGAAAGTCATATTAGGCAACGTCTCTCCAAAATTTATATTCCCTAAAATTTTGTTTCGCGTACGTAAGTTGTAACGCCTTTAGTTGTTGTTGCTATTTGGTTGGCGCTTTATATGCTCATTGACCAATCTCGTAACATGTCTTCGCTGCTTGCTGGTCACCCCTTATGTCAACCCGTCAGTAAGGGTCAAGAAGCTCGCTTATTTACGGTAGGAGGATCTAAACGCCTATCGCATGAATCCATGTATGCCCCAAGATGACATTGAAGGAAGAAGGGTTGTCGATCCTATGAGAGGAACCAAAGCAGTGACAGGTCTTGCCGAGTTTGGTGACACAATCTCCCCCAACGAGTGGGTCTATGATCCTTTGAAGCCGACGCACCTCCTCGGGTTGTGAAGGCTGGGTCGGGTTGTACCCTAGTCAAGCAAGAAGCGCAACCAGCAGTATGTCGACAGCGATCACTGCAGTCGATCGTGGGCCGCGCTTCATCAGGTGCTTCCTGACCTCCAAGGTCAGGACCAAGGCACCTGATGTGCGAACTCTCTCTAAGTTCAAGCCTTCATCCCCCAAATTGCGAACCCTAGTCTTGTCTTGAAAACCCCTCTTACGCCCTCTCGGGAACACTTCGCCATCACGCGAAGAGTGAGACGATCGGCCTATATTCAGAAGCGGTTCAAGGCGACAAAACCCGCAGCATATGCTTCTCATCAATTCATCCTTCTTCAGGACGAACGTGGGTTCGCCTTCGCCGTGACGAACTCGTAGCTCTTGCGTTTGTGATCTTCCTGTTTCATTGCGTCAAACATGACATTCGTCGCTATGAAGGGATGGTTCGTTGCGACGAAGGGATGGTTTGTTGCAACGAAGGGATGGTTCGTCACGACAAAGCAACCTAATATAGCTCATCAACTTCCCTTTTTTCTTGATTTCTACCATTTTTTCATCACTTTGCTTTGTTTTCACTCAAAATCTGCAAAACACAATCAAATGAGGGATTAGAGCATTCTTTAGCAATATTAGTGTGAAACCCCGAGAAAATCTAATTTTCTGAGAAAGAGTAAAATGGTAATTTCGGTCAAAATCCAGAATTTTTCTAGATCTCGGATGACGAAACGGACTTTACGGTTGGAATCGCCTTCACAAATCTAAATAATACATCGACTCGAGACGCGATCAGACATTTTTCTCGGAAAGAACGAACAGAAGATAAGACACTTGGCCATTTTGAGTGGGCTTCACGTTGTGCCACATGTCGTGCGTAATCGCCAACTTGAGCTCATGTGGCCCATGTGGACACATGGCATGATGCCATTGGAGGAAAATCAAATGGTTGGTGGATTGGCGGGGATAAGAAATCCAATGAGCTAATTGTAACTTGACATGGCAAAGAGGGGGGACAAAAGGAGAGCTTTCTTTCTCCATTTTGGCTGAGAGACGTGAGGGTGGTAGGTGACCAAATTTTTGAAATGAGTGCTTGCAGAACAGAATCCTCTCAGATTTCCTACGGACCGTCTGGCTCGCTGGGCCGGGCCAAGAAGCAGGTGTTGTTCTACACGCGGGCGAGGGCTACGTGGACACCGGCTTTGGGAGTTTTCCGGCAACCCAAAGAGATAGGGCCCTCCTACTTGGTTATTTTTGGTTTTAAGAGCCAGAAATGATCTGGAGTGTTTCGAGGTCGTAAATGGTCGTTTGGTCAAACCCCAAAACTTGGGACTTAATTGTTTGAATTTTTGGAACCCGTTTTGGACAGTTTAGGGACCGTTTTGGTGGAAGTAGTGATAATTTATGCAATAAATTATGGTTTGATGTCATTGGCCGAAATGACGATGGATATCTGCTCCACAAAGTGAACTATCATTGCGAGTGGATGCCTACTGACAGCCCACCGGTTGTTTAGGACCGGTTAAAAACAGCTCGGTTCGCGATTGGACCGAACGGTCCACGCAGGTTTCAAGAAAAATATCGCTTTTGAACTGATGACTCAATTGTGTGAAAGAAATTGTTAATGCATATAATTAAATGTGTTAACATGATGTTGAATTATAAAAAAATATAATTGTGTGTGTTTGCCTGGTGCCACTGCATTAGCCTAAGTGAGCTAATTTTGATGTTATTGATTAGAATTGAATAACATGAAGTTGTGAGTTAATTTATGTTAGTATATGCATGATTTATATATTAACATGAATTGTTTGGAAATGACATCATACATTTCATATGCACCGGGGCAACCTAGAAAATTAGGTATGAGTGCATGGCATGAAAGAAATGAAAAATGGAAAATGGTTGTGAAAGGAATTTCAAGGAAGATTTTCCAAGCACCGCTTCGAGAGTGGGTCCAACAGCTCATTTCGAGGCACCCAAGGACTGCTTTCGGAAAAAATGATCCAAAGAATTCACCTTTCCAATATATTTACCGGAACTCTAGATGATGTTTTCAAAAACAAGCTTTGTTTCAAAACGATGTTTTTCACATTTGGCTTGGTACGCATGAGGAAGTCAATGGCGGCTCTGAGAAACGGAAAGGGCGAGTCACATTCTCATCCATATCGCAAGAGACATTCAAGTAGATCATGTATTTATTCAACGCTACAGATGGCTAATCATTGCATGCGCACTTGTACGGTGGTAACCCACGTAGAGATATCATCACCGAAGATTGCCTCCACCCCGTCGAGGGATCATTATTTCGTGCATGTGGAGTGTTCGAAGACACGCCTATTGCAGAAGGCCGCTTTGAGAAGAAAGCCAACATGTGGTTTGGTATTATTTTGTAAAAACATGTATTAAAATATTTGAAGATTTATTGATATACAGATTAAGGAGCGATGTAATCAACTCTTGAACTATGGTAACATAGTTGGCTAGATTTTTAGTGAGTATGGATGTATGGGCCAATGTGGCCATTTTACTCATGTATGGGTCTCATGATATGAGACACAATATTCCGTGAGGCCGTTTCACGGGGTCAACGGACCCCGGAATTTTATGTTACAATTATAGTGTGAATCTAGCATTAAATTTGTATAAAACATGCGAAAAGTATACAAAAAATGCTAACAAATTCACACTTATCAGTTGAACACATATTTTTAATTATTTTTTAAATAATTAAATTTGATAATGTTATGTAGGGATTTTATTTGAATAATATTATTTTTAAGAAAAGGTTTTAAAATATTTTTAAAATATCTAGCAATTTGAAATCCTTTAATTTGAAAATTAGTTTTATTATTATGTTTATATTATATATATATATATATATATATATATATATATATATATATATATATATATATATATATATATATATATATATAAAACTAAAAGTCTCATATCTATTTATCTCTTTTCTTATGAAAAAGAATACGCTACTAAATATTAATAATCACTGACTTATTTTCCTCAATGTTTTGCTTCTGTTCTTGAAGTAAAAGCATGCTCTACATGTCCTGATGATTGGAGTCTCCAATGATAATGTAACATTACAAATCTAGAATGCACAAATCGAATAAACGTCAAAAAAAAAAAAATTCCACCACTTCCCTCTTATTTTAATAATATTGCACCAAAAATTTTTTCTTTTCTTTAATTTGATTATCACCAATCCTAACACCGTATTAAGAATTTTCAAAATCATTTCATGTTTTTAAAATAGAAAATTGTTTTTAAATTATATCTCCGCAAACATACTGCAGCTCCGCGCCTGTAGCTTTGCTTGTGAAGAGGAAATGGCGAAAGGGCACTAAAACAAAGGATGTAAGAAAAGAAAAGCGCTGACATACTGGGTATCACAGATACATTAAAATGGTGGGTGAATTTTCAAATACCTTTTCCCTTATTAATATCTTTGGTTACTTACTATTAATTTTTTTTTTATCACAAGTTTACACTTCCGAACTTAATAATTAATAACTATTCATAATCAAAATAATTGTATGATAGGTCATACGTCATGTATCATTAATATCTTGGGACAGATTGCTTAAAAGTCAGATTTCACATGCACCGTCCTTCGACGGTGGTAAGACTCATTATATTCCCTAAAATTTTGTTTCACGTACGTGGCAGGAGAGAAAAAAACCCACATTTAAAATTCTACCTCTTATCTAAAACGTGTTCTTGGCTAAGAAAGATGGTGGACCACATTCTTGGAGTGCCGCCTTAAGACTATAAATACCACATAAACTCCCCAAAGCGAACCACCACATAAACTCGTTCATTTATCTCTCAGAATTATCTCCTCATCTTCCATTAAAAAAAGTCCACCTGAATGGAAGGTAATGGAATCCAAAGCAAGCATGTATTGATGTAGACAGGGTATTTGGCTTGAAGGCTCAAGTGCGGTTGAATACTTTGCTAGGCCAATGGTGTGACTTGTGAACCATATTCATGATCATTTCGGTAAACCAATGGTATGACTTCAAACATAAAGTTAGTGTTTTAAAATAGATAGAAACATGTCAATGATTCAATTTGTAAATTTTTTTAATAAAAGGTTGTTTTAAATTTTGTTTTATATTAATATTATAATTTATGTACATATAAGTATTTTATTTGTATTTAATTCATGAGTCTTGTGTTTTCACTGCTAGATTAAATGGAAATTTTGAAAATAATTGATTGAATATATTTAAAATAAATAAATTGGAAATGTATGTAAAATTTAGGTAACATTGAAAGGGACTTAATATCGACGAAAGAACCAACACTTTTAATGGAAAAATTTAGTGACATTGAAAGGGACCCATATTGAAGAAAAGACCACAACTTTTAAAGTGGCACCACATGTAAGAACAACCCCCAACCGCCAATCTCATTGCCATATATGAAGATTTTCGGCCAAAACCACCCTCAAACATTCTCCATTCTCCAAATTAATACGGCATGCTAATGCGGAAGACTATTCTTTTCATTTTTTATTCTTATAATAATGAAAGATATTTTAATAATATTTTAATTAAATATTTTATTTTTCAATACACACACATACATGGCAGGAGAGAAAAAAACCCACATTTAAAATTCTACCTCTTATCTAAAACGTGTTCTTGGCTAAGAAAGATGGTGGACCACATTCTTGGAGTGCCTCCTTAAGACTATAAATACCACATAAACTCCCCAAAGCGAACCACCACATAAACTCTTTCATTTATCTCTCAGAATTATCTCCTATCTTCCATTAAAAAAAAAAAGTCCTTGCCTTGAAGAACATGGCATCATCAGTATCCTCTGCTGCTCTTGTATTCTCAGTTAGACGGTGTGATCCAGAGTTGGTCTGGCCAGCAGCTCACCCACGCAGAGGTAGCTAAGCTTCTGATATAGATGATCAAGAAGGCCTTCGCTTTCATGTTCCTGTCATAATGTTTTACCCAACCAATCCTTTAATCAAAGGAAAAGAAGACCCTGTAAAAGTCATTAGAGAAGCTCTGGGGAAAGCGCTTGTATACTACTATCCATTTGCAGGAAGATTGATTGAAGGGGAAAATAGAAAACTGATGGTGGATTGTACTGGTGAAGGGGTGTTGTTCATTGAAGCTGATGCAGATACCACACTTGACAATCTTGGTGATGCGATTCAGCAAATATGTCCTGCTTTGAGGAGCTTCATGATGTTCCTGGCACCGGGGAAATCTGGTTCCCCACTATCTTAATTCAGGTAAATAATTTCTTGTATTATAAAAAGGTGTTGGGTATATTCATTTAACGATTTAATATAATTTATTAATTTTATTTAAATAATTAATATTAAATCTTATTATTAAAATTAATAGAAGTATATATGCATTAAATTTAATGAGAATAAATATTAATTATAATTTAATGGGAAAATATATCAATTTAATGATTTTAGAGCTGTATTTCTGCCATCTGATACTCAAAATTATTTTTAGTATTTTCCTATCAAACAATACATTTTAATATTTTAATAAAGAAAAATAATAATCTTTAAAAGTAAATAATTAAAATAATTAAACTTAGATCTAGTTTCAAGTTATTAAACAATAAATATTAACTTGATTTTCATATATAAAACTCACGTTAGCTAGGTGTTGGGTAAACTAAAACATGTAGTGATAAAAGAACATATTTGTACTCATGCAGGTGACCTGATTGAGGTGTGGAGGCTTTGTATTCGCATTACGACTAAACCACACAATGGCCGATGGTCCCGGCTTGCTCCAATTCCTCAATGCCATAAGCGACATGGCTAAGGGTTTGTCTGCTCCGTCTATACAACCCATATGGCAAAGAGAGTTGTTCAATGCCCGAAATCCACCATGAATAACCCATATACATTATGAATACGAGGAGGTAAACAACACCAATAACACACTACTAATGGCCATTGATGACAATAATTTGGTTCATAGATCATTCTTCTTTGGCCCCAAAGAGAAAAGAGCACTTAGGAACCAGCTTCCTTCAAGCCTTGGTCCTTGCTCAACATTTGAGGTACTAATGGCATGTGTATGGAAATGCCGCACAATTGCATTTTCAATAGACCCTGATGAGGTTGTTCGCTTCTCATGCTTAATCAATATAAGGGGCAAGCATGGGTTCGATCTACCTCTAGGATACTATGGAAATGCTTTTGTGTATCCAGCTTCAATTACTAAGGCTGGAATGCTATATACCTATCCATTGGAATATGGTATAAGGTTATTGAAGAAAGCCAAGGCAGAAATGAGCAAAGAATACATGAAGTCAGTGGCAGATCTTATGGTTATCAAGGGTCAGCCCTGTTTGTGCAGCTAGGAATTATATTGTTTCAGATCTCACACGTGTAGGGTTTGAGATGTTGACTTTGGATTACGGAAGAAGGCAATCTATGTGGTGGGGTTGCTAGGGCTTTGGTCCATTATTAGCTTATGTATACGATTCAAGAACATAAAGGGTAAGAAGAAATGTTATACCCATATGCTTGCCTCCTTTAGTCATGGAAAGGTTTGAACAGGAGCTAATGAGGATGACAAAAGAAGTAGAGCCTAATAGATTTATTACATCCATGCTCTAAATTAAAGAGAATCCTCAATTCACATATATTATGAGCAGTTTAGTTTAATTTAGTATACGATCTCTTTAAATATGTTCAAAAATTAAATGTGTCAGGGTGGAGATTAATACTTGTGCCAAGCATGTATCGATGTACATGCGGTATTTGGCTTGGCCGAGTGGTCAATACTTTGTTAGCCAATAATACAAGTGACTTGTGAACCATATTCATGATCATTTCTGGTCACCCAATGGTGTAACTCCCCACATAAAGCTGTTTGAAAATATATAGAAACATGTCAATGATTTAATTTGTAACATTTTTTAATAATAGGTTATTTAAAAAAAAATATTAATATTAATATTATAATTTATGTACATATAAGTATTTTATTTGTATTTAATTCATGAGTCTTGTGTTTTCACTACTAGATTAAATGGAATTTGAAAATAATTGATTGAATATATTTAAAAATAAATAAATTGGAATGTAAGTAAAATTTAGGTAACATTGAAAGGGACATAATAATGAAGAAAGAACCAATACTTTGAATTGAGCAATTCTAGGGGTTATATTGAAAGGGACCTAATATTGAAGAAAGGACCATAGCTTTTAAAGGGGTAGTTTAGGCGACATTGGGGAAATTTTCATGTTTTGGCATTGTCTCTAGCAAAAATAAATTGCATGATTGTTTTGGCATTAAACATGATGTCACACAACTTACTTTATTTGGTCAACACGGATTTTTCAGCCAATATTATGCAAATCAAGAAAAAAATATTCACTATGATGAATAAGGAACAATATAGAATATAGGTGCTATTAAGTAGTATTGGACTGATCAAATCATATATATTTGATCTTATTTTATGAGATTTCTATGAATGAAGACATTCTCCATTATGATGAATAGAGGGAATCAGAATATTCCTTAAGGAAATGAAGACTTAAATATCGAGACATCATGTGGCTCGGTTAAAAGGAGAAGAGGACGCTCCTCTGGCGTATTTTTAATTACACACCTAAGGATATTGACTGGAGGAACTATTAGCTCTAAGCCTCGATGATGGTTACAGCTGCTGATACTCTCGTTGAGATGGAGTGATTGGGTGTCAAGTCCGTGATGTCACCGTATGGGAAATGGCGCGCTTTATTTTCTCGTTTCACTATGAGATAGATAGGAGCAAGGCGTTGAGAAAGGAGCCAGCCCCGTCCGACTGGGGCACCAACGCAGAACTCCACTTAATATATCAATAAATGTGACAAGGCATAGGTCAAATCAAAACGATGACCACCCATCTTGCAACAATGGTCTCAAACATACTAGTCGGCTTTGAGAATTGGTTCTCATCTAACTCTATTGGTCATGCAGCTCCCTCTAAGGTCAACTCTAATGATATATGGCTTGATACAGGCGGGTCTAAACATCCTCCTCAAGTCTAATGTAATAAATAAATCTCGAAGACATGCAATGCGTAGTGAATGAGATGTACAATGGAGGCTATCACCTCGTGAATCAAATAAATACTCAAAATGTTCCAATCCATATATGAAAAAGTGAGAACATAATCATAAATAGGAAAATACTAAAATACATCGAGGAGGATGGTGGATCCACAACTTGACTCTACCAATGACTAGCTAATAATGCTCATAAGTACACCACTAATAAAAGCAAAACATCTCAACGAGAAAATTGTCTTTACAAATTAATCAACGTATCCGTAAGGATTAATCCTCATATTTGTAAATGTAACTTGTTTTTTTAAGTAGCGGAGGGCCTAGCTACTGTTAGATAAGGGCAAAAATAATTGGTTTTAATCAGTACAAGAAGGAAAATGACAAAATTAGTTGAAGGGCCAAGTTAACGCGTGGATGATCATAGTTGAGGGGCAAAAATCCCCTTTAACCCTACAAAGTACCTTGATTGACTAATGTAATTATGATGAATTCAACAAACATGGAAAATAAAGAAAAACACCTGAATAGACATTAGGTAAAGATGGGTGTATGCAAAAAAAAAAAAAAAAAAAAAAAAAAAAAAAAAAAAATATATATATATATATATATATATATATATATATATATATATATATATATATATATATATATTTTAATTTCTTTGATCTTCTGTGTATCATCTTAAATCATAAAAGAGAAATACATTTTTAACTCTCAAATATAAATGGAAAATTATTATTTTATAACTTAAGATGATACAAAAAATAAAAGGATCAAAGATATTGAAAATAATATACCCCTTAATATATATAGTGGGTTACTCAAATGCTGAAGACAATTGTACCGTCTATATAAAGCATATACAGAACGATATCAAAACTGAAAATGAAAATGAAAATGAAAACCAAATAAAATACAATATGGGTTTGAAAAAGAAGCCATTACTTTTTTTTAAAGTTCTATTTAGATCTTAAAATGCTACTTATCATTGACACTGAAAGATAATAATGTTAATCCTTCTTACCCTATAAAACAAAATTGACCCTTAAAGGTTTTGTGGGTTACATTCTTTGTATCATACTTATATTCTTATTTTACATGCGTCTAAATCATAATATAAGTAGCAACAAGAAGTGTTTCCACTGCCAAATCCTATCAATCCTACAGAAAGTCATTCGCACAAATTTATTACCACGTAAAAGAGCTGCAAACCAAATTGATCCTAAAATATTAGGCATGAAAGTAGCAAACTAAAAGGTTGTCATAACGAAAAAATCAAACATCAAGCATGGAGACTTCAAAAGGGCTCAAAAATAAACACCTATTTGCATGAAATCGATGAAGCACTCTCCAACTTTCCATAAAAGAAACTGATAAACATCATCTGCATCCCTCTGCTCCAACTATTCTATCTTATGGTTAAGAAAAAATAAATTACAAATGCCAGAATGGTTTTCAACAGTGAAACCTTCACCAACTCTCACTCTCGAGCCTGCTTTCAATAGTAGCTGGCACCTTTCATTTCCATGTTTGAGGCTTGACTGTCATCACCTCCTTTTCCTAGAAACACAATGCGAGCTGCCAAGTCAAAAGAAAATTAAGTTTGAGAAACTCCTAAGGTAATCTGTTAAGCCCCTGTCCAAGTTACCTACGTGAGAAGAAAGAAGCAAATGGCAAGAGGAGGGCGCAGCAGGATAGCTGGATGGTTGGTTATGCCTAGCTTGGTACCCTAGGTGAGGAGTTATATATATATACACACATATGGATGTCTTTCTTTGTTTTGCATAGCATTTTTTTCTTTTTTCTGGAAAGAGGCTGGGTCAGGAGAGATGTGGAGACTCAAAATTCCTTCCAACTTATGTAACAGAAAATTCAACAGATGAGAATAACATATGAATACAGGTCAGTAATATTTCAAGCCATTTTCAGGTCAGTAATCATTGCAATCATTTAACTGGTACGCCTTATTCACCAAACAAGTCAGCGAATCAACTTTTATGCTTGTATCTAGAGTGGCTTTTAAGAAAGCTTATTTATTCTCTCATTGATTAGGCAACAATTGTGATCCTGGTGATTTAAACTTAACCATTTTGGTCGGCTACACAAACTTTTATGCTTGTATCTAGAGTTGCTTTTAAGAAAGCTTATTTCTTTTCTCATTGATTAGGCAACAATTGTTATCCTGGTGATTTCAGCTTAACCATTTTGGTCTAAACCTTTTTGGTCAGCTGCTCTAACTTTTATGCTTGTATCTAGAGTTGCTTTTAAGAAAGCTTATTTCTTTTCTAATTGATTAGGCAACAATTGTTATCCTGGTGATTTAAGCTTAATCATTTTGGTCTTAACTCATTAAAAACAAATAATGTCTCAAAGTCTTTATGGCCTAGTTTTGCTGGCCACAGAGTAAGAGAGGATTTGTGAGAGGTTCAAGTTCAAGTGTTACTAAAGACAATTTATTTATGATTAAAAGAAATAATAATAAAACAAATAAACAGAAACAGAAAGTAAATCTTTTCATTTAATACAAAATAAATCTCTCTCTTACAGCATTTTTCTGGAAATGGAGGGAAGCATGAAAAGCCAGTGTGTGTGTGTTTTGGGAAGCCAATACCAATATCTTGCTAATGATTTCCCAGGAGTCAAACACTGGCTATGGCTTTCCTATAGGTCAAGTCCAAGAGCTGGAGTAGATTTCTCCAAACGATACTATTTGCAGGAATTTGATCTTTGGTTCTTCCAAAGCATTTGTCGAGATGTGAATCAAGATATAGAACAATGCCGTAGACTCAAGTAACATAGTGAAGAATACCTAGCATGTTGAGATTCTGTTATGAAACAAAAGATCCACACCATAACCAATAATGTGACGGGTAGAATGGAGATGATGTCCGAAAGTCAAAAAAAAAAAAAAAAAAAAAAACAAAACAAAAGACAATCCACAAAAGCATATCAGTGGTTTTGCAGACCGCATGATCGTCTAGAAACCTCGTGGTAGATAATTCCTAGTTAGCCTTTTTCCTTATCTTCTTGATGATTATTGCTTCTCTAATTGTCACCCAAAAAATTCAATCAAATTCACCACAAACATGGAAGACACACATAATGAAGTCAAAGACCTTCCAATAAATTAGGCATAAAGGAGAATTAAGTACTTGTCATCAAATGGTTCAAAATGGCTTTAGGATTACTACATCCATTACAATTTTGTTATCGTTTGATCGAGGATTACTTACCTACTTCAATTAAAAAAAAAGAAACAATTGCTATAGAATCTCTTACTAAAGTCCATGAAGAATTATAAATCCCGCAAATTCCACTTTCCTTCTACACAAATGATATCTGTTCACCAAAGATGCCCCTCTTTCCAACTAATCGTTTGCCATGTTGGAAACAAAGAAAGAAAAAAAAAAGCCCACTTTCATTGGGATCCATGATTCCTCAATGACTCTTATGAAGAAAACATCTCAGCACCACTAGTCACCGACAATCTAAGAACTTTCTACTCCCTTTGATATATGCTAGGAGCAACAATGTGAGAATTGCAAGTTGAGAGTCATTTTTTGGTGTAGTGCGCTGGGGCTTAAGAGATGATTGGGAAGAACCTTTTTTTCTCGGGTGTTTAGAAGCCAGTTTTCGGGATGATTTTACCATGTCAGTTTTCTTTGTTTTCATTTTGTCTTTAGGTAGTTTTGTATTACTACTGCTTTGTTGGTGTATTTACCATGCAAGAACTCTAGAGATGTTCCTTGGCCGAGACGAGGTCGGGATCTGGATCGGTTAAATTCCAAAGGGGATGAGGAATGATGTTCATTGATGACCCTGCAAGTAGTAAATTTAGTTCTAGGAAGAAATTGATGGTGAGTACATGAGGTCAAGGGTAGTGCTTGAATCTAAGGTGGCCATACTAGGGTTCATAGCCGACCGAACTTTGATCTTCTTCTCTTCAAGTGAGTGTTCCACAATTCTTATATCATTGTTTGTTCTTTGGGAAGGTATGAAGCTATGGCACTCATCTGAAAAATAATAATAATAATAATAAAATATTATATTATGGAGAAATTTTGTTGTTGTAATCCATGGATATGAATTAGTACAATGGAAGATTTTTAGAATTATTTGTTAATAACAGGTTTGTAGATGATGATCATTCTTATCCACACAAGAAAACACTAAATTTAATTAAATCATGAGGTCGGGGCATCGTGGTCATAAACTACAAGTCAAATAAAACCATAAATTGCTCAGAACAACACAACCCTAGATGGGGATTCATCCCAAAAATGCGAAAAGGCAAAAAAGAGAGGAGAAACCATGGAATTATGATTAAACAAGACAAACCCGCATGGGGTTCATCACAAAAAGGTGAAAAGGCTAAAAAATTGGCGTAAAACCATGGACACTTGTGTGTGCCGCCTTCTAGGCCTTCAAAATATGTTCCCCTCACATACATTAACGGACAAACAAAGTAGACTTATAGAGAAAACAAGACACAAAGATCAAGCCAAATAATCTACTCTCAATTATTGGAGAAATTTCAATAATGAAATGGGGAAAAATATCGAATGTACCATTTCTTCGAACGCGACCCCACATACACGTCGAACAAGACAAGCAGGGATCAAGAAGCATTTTATCTCCAAGTTCGCCTCCAAATACAAAATTGAACTGTGATAAAAAGCATACCAAAATGATATTAACAAGATTGGGCACAAAAGTGAGCCTAAATAAAATTTGAACAAAATATATATTAGAGGCAGAAAGCACTTAACCAATTTAAATAAAATAAATAAATGCAAATAAGAATAAAATCATTGTGAAAAATCCACAACGAGGAAAGTCGATAAACCATGCCACAATGATAAGGTTGAGAAATCATGAGGAATAACAACTATATATAAAAGGGCACAAGAAACATTAAGAAAAGTAACTTAAGATAAAAGACATGAAATGCAATAAATGAAGCAACATAAAAACTCACACAAACATCTTTCTTATTGAATAAGTATGTAAAATACAACATGTCCTACCTATTTAAATACAAAGGAGGGGCACAAAGAAACAATATCAAGGATAAAAGGAAAAAATAATATACAAAGAAAGGAAGAATAAACGAAGGAAATTACTAAATTTTGGTACTCAACACTCTCCTCAAGCTAGAGAATATAAGTCGACAGACCAATCTTGGCTGTGAATGTATCAATCCTTGACCTCAAAGAGAGACTTAGTGAAAATGTCTTATAGTTGGTCACTCGTGGTCGAGGAAATCGGGTAGTCATACATCTTCGAGGCAATCTTTCTCTCGAACGGCTACTATCCACTTCAATATGTTTGGTTCTCTCATAAAAGACTGGGTTGGAGGCAATGTCTAGGCCAAGCACCCACTACACACAAGCTTCAATTGGTTTATCATTCCCAAATCTTAGTTCCTGAAGGAGCTGTTTGAGCCATATAAGTTCAATAGTTGCCAAAGCCATAGCTCGATACTTGGCTTCAACACTAGACCTAGCTACTACATAATGTTTCTTACTCTCCCAGGATATTAGATCCTTTGATATAGCAGAGGATACGAAACATAGCATCTTAGTGATTCACACGATGATTGCAGGAACTAACTAACTACACTCATAAGAAAGGAAATATATGGTTGAGTGATAGCGAGGTAGTTTAGTCTCCCCACAAGTCATCGATATCTCCCCGGATCTTGTAAAGGCTCCCTTTGTCTCAGTACAAGCTTGAAATTAGGATCCATAGTAGTGTCTACATGTTTACAATTTAGCATATCACTTCCAATATTTTTAGACATACTCTCTAAAACATAACCACATCGGATTTAGACTAAACTATCTCAATCCCCATAACGTACTTGAGTTTCTCCAAGTCTTTTGTCTGAAAGTGACTGAAGAGGTGATGTTTAAGTTTCTGAAAACCATCCTAACCACTGCTTGTTATAACAATGTCGTCCATATAAACAATTGGGAGCAGATGCACTACCACGAGGTGGGATACAATGATAGAAAACGTAGAGGTCCGACAGCTCCGGAAGTTATACCAACTCCTGTACCACCGAGCTAAAGCGGCCAAACCAAGAAAAATATAAAAGACACTTATGTCCACGTGAGATTGTAGATCAAGCTGTGTGACACATATTACCTTATTTGGTCAACATGGCTTTTGGGGTCGATATTCTGCAAATCAGGAGACAATTTTCATTGAGATGAATAAGGAATAATAGATATTGGGCAATATTAGACTCGATCATGCTAGAGAGATTGGACCTTATTTTATGAGATTTATGAGAAGGATGACATTCCATTATGATGAATATGGAATGAAATCGTAATCCTACAACCATCTCTGTTGAGACAATTTGTAAAATGAAGATTTTGTTTAACGAGAAGATTTCATAAGGGCTGCTTTTAAAAGGTGAAGAGATCGCTTCATGGTATTTTGATTAAACACGAAGGAGATTGATTGGAGGAGTTATTCACGTGTGAAGTAGCGCTACCGCGGGTACGCTTCAAGCCTTGATGATGAGCAATCGTTGATACCGTTGTCGCTGGCGGGAGTGATTGGCGTAGGAGTCTAGATGTCGCTTTATATAGGGAAATCAGTGAGCTTTTTTCTTGTTTCACTATGACATGAAGTTTGGAGAAGAGGTTGTGAGAAAGGAGCCTGCCTCACATACGTAACCTAATTGATATATAGTGAAATCTCTTGATTCCGGATGTGCCCCGCTTTTTTTTTATTTAAGGTTTTACTGAATTGTGAAAACAATCTCTTGTGTTCTTGTGTGTGGTTTATTCTTATGCTTTTATTTCAGTTAGAATTGCACTGTTTTCACATAGGTTCCATGATACACCATGTTACATAACTGGTAGATAACTCGGTGCACAGTCTATGACATTGGTATGCAACAACTAACATATCACTGTCAAAATAAATAATCTATATTTTCTATTTTCACTTTCTTAGTCATTATATAATAGAAATAAAACAAATAAACAGAGTTTGAATTACTCTATAAAAAATTATTTATTAACTTTTAAACCTGTTTTATTGTCCTCAAATTTTCCTTCCATCAACTTTTCCTCTATTTTCATTCCTTAATTAGTACTTTTAGAGTTCCAAAGAGAGCTTAAATGTTTGGAATAATTATTAAATGGAAGAATTGAACCATTATATTTCAACAAAGAATTAAAAGAGATGGTAAAGACAAAAAAAGAAAAAAAAAACTCTACATTTTCTTTCTTTTATGTGAAGGCACTGGCAATTGAATTTAATAGAATTAGTCTAATATTTCCATACGGATCATATTTGGAGAATACTAATCTTTTAATACATTCTTGAACAAAAGGTTGTAAGCAAAGCTTATAAAAAAAAGTTGTAAGCAAGTTACAATAAGTAATAATTGATAGCTTTTTCATAATACATATAATAATTATTATTTCAAAAGCATATGTATCTAAAATAATTTAAAACATATGAAACATTAATGCATTGAAATCTATAATTGATTGTCATAACATCATCATTTATTATCTAGGGAAAAAAACATAAAACTTCAATTTGATGAATAAATGAAATTTATAACATAAATGTTTTACTTCTCCTTCCTTCACCTCTCTCTACATGTTTCTATATAAATTTGAATATGTCAACCTATCTCCCTACATCTATTCTCAACTCATTCTAAGAAACAATTAAGAAGGAGAATGGTTAAGTTGAAATAATTGAGGGATGCAGCGGTTAGCATATGTGATTCCAACAATGCTGGCCCTTTCCCCTTGTTTGCAATACCATGGCATTGGAAACCAAGTAACTCAAAACAATGCCGGTTCCATGGTATGGTCTAGTTATACTCCGGAGCCTTATGATGCTTCATCAAGGTACTTTCTTGCTTATGGAAAGTGGATTTCTGCCATGATTTAAAAATCTATGAACATATATTTGATAAATCCAAGATAATGACGATAATCGTTGTCGCAACGTGGTAAAATTCCTCGTCTACAAATAAAGAACACTGGTTTGGCCCTTAGTTTGTTTGAAAAATTCAAGCCTCAAAAAGCTTTGATTGACAGGATGAGTCGAAAAACATATCATGAATGTAATGCCCGAAAGCTATAAGTTGGTGATTGATATGTAAATGTGAAATCATTTTGATTCCACACTTGTAATAAGATCAATGTTGATGGAAAGTTAAAAATAAATCTATGCTTTTTCAACCACATGCTTATTTTCTTTTACTCCTACCATGTTACACATTGTTTAATAGTAGAAACATGTTTGTTGGAGATCCAAATGATAAATTCAGCCTTACAACCCTAAATGGAAGCTTAATTCAAAAAATCGCCTAGTTTTGTCATCTACTACCGCTTTAAATACTTACCTGAAACTGGGTTTTTTTTTTCTTAGGAAAAACTTGTTTTAATTACTATCCTAACTCAAACAACCAGAGGAGCAAATTTTTTATTAAATGTTATGCCCTTGTTACATAAAAGCGAGGTGTTATGATAAGATAAAATATTCTTCACTTATAAGATTTTATGTAGACTCGAAATTAATAAAATATGGAGTGATTATGGGAAGAGTTTTATGCTTTTTTCAAACTAAAGAGCGTTAGAAGTTAGTAGTTTATTTATCATGGAAGTAACTTAAATATGAATCATTTCACGTTTCATAAAATTTTAACAAATATTGAATGAATTTTATTTCTTCATAAATAGCATAAAATTGAAACCTTCCAGACTGAAAATAATGAAAAATAAGTATTTTCATTTTTTTAAATAATCAAGATGTTTCTATAGAAGGATTATAATTCTAATAGCAAGGCTTTTAAGTCTAGAAGACTATTACTAGTCAAACCGTTTCTTTTATAGCCTTCATTTTTTTGAAAGATTATTTTATTTTAATACTAAATCTTAATTAAGTCCTAAAGGTATAGCTTTACTCATCTTCTGATCATTGATATCTCAATTTTAAAGTCATAGAACAACTTATTGTCTTTAATTCTTTTTTAAGTTTTAAAATTTTTATAATTAATAAATTATTAGAGGAAATGAAATAATTGTTCATGGTAAATTCTAAGAACACATTAAGACGCCATTTAGAACAAGAAAAGGTTGGTGAAAAATGCTAAGGGTAAAATATTGAAAATGAGATGAAAAAGTTAAAATAAAATAAAATTATCACAATAGATAGTTTTATCTCAGAAGATTCGATAAAAGCTGCTAAGCTTGGAAAGTTGAAAAAATATAGATGAAGAACTTGGGAAAGTGATAATGTGCAACATGGAATAACAAACAGATGAAGATGTGATAAAAAAAAAGATAAATGATAAAAAAAGTGTTGGGTCTTCCACATCTCTAACCTTCAATCCCCACTAACTAATTGCTTCCCTCAATTCTCCTTGACCAAGTCTACATTCATCATGCGGTGGTCGACATGGAGAGTCTCATCATCACCCCTCCCTAGAAGTTGAATGTTGTCCTCAAGGTTTAATGTAAAGGTAGCCTATAGGGTGACCTTCGATTCTTCTATTCCACATTATCTGGCTTTCTTCTTCCTCACCGACCTCAAGTGCTATTGAGAAACATTTTGCTATATTTGCACAAACAAAAAGGGAATGTTAGAGGCATAGGGAATGGATTAGATTCAAGTCTCCATGATAATGGATAAAGGGATGATAATGTGGAAATAGTTCTAATTCCACCACTTTATCGCTCTCATGAGAGGCCCCGACTCAATGGATAAAGGGAGCTTAGGGGCATAGGAATGGATTAGATTCAAGTCTCCATGATAATAGAATATTGCAACATTGTACTAAAATAACAACGGCTAAAAAATTCCAAATTCACTTCACTCTTATTTTAATAATATTGCACAAATTTTTTCTTTTCTTTTTAATTTGATCAATTCACCAATCCTAAGAACACCAAGATTAAGAATTTCAAAATAATTTCAATGTTTTAAAAATAGAAAATTGTTTTTAAATTATATCTGCAGACATAGTCTAGGCCCTTGCCTTAGAGTTTTGCTTTAGAGTAGAAAAAGGAGGAAAGAAGACCAAAATAGGTGTGATTTAGAAGTAAAGAAAGGTGATGATACTTGGTAGATCATAGATGGCATTGAAATTGGTGTGTGAATTTTTCAAATACCTTTTCCCAAGAATATCTTGGTTACTTACTTTTTTTTTTTGTCACTAGTTTACACTTCCGAATCCACAATTAATAACCATTCCGGCAATCAAAATAATTGTATGGTCGCGCTTTATATGCTCATTGACCAATCTCGTAACATGTCTTCGCTGCTTGCTGGTTGCCCCTTATGTCAACCTGGCTGTGCGGGGTCAAGAAGCTCATCATTTGATGGTAGGAGGACGGCAACGCCTTCATCGCATGAATCCAGGTATGCCCCAAGATGACTTTGAAGGAAGAAGGGTTGTCTATCCTATGAGAGGAACCAAAGCAGTGACAGGTCCTACCGAGTTTGGTAACACAATCTCCCCCAACGAGTGGGTCTATGATCCATTGAAGCGCCAATCCAAGACCTCCTTGGGTTGTGAAGGTTGTCGGGTTGTACCCTAATCGTAGCAAGGAAGCAGTAGAGTATGTTGCGCACTACCAGGTCGATCAAATGCACTTTTATCAGGTGCTTCCTGACTCTGGGTCGACCAATGTCCCCGAGGTGCGAATCAGAAACCCTAGAAAATTCTGTAATTTTTTGGTGGGCGGTAAAATGGTAATTTCGGGTCAAAATCCAAAATTTTGACCGATGATGAAACACACTCACCATTGGAATCGTCTCGCCAAATCTCCAGCTACCACGTCGACTTTCGGCCACCCCGAGACGCTAGAAATTTCATCGCCGAGGCACCGTGTGCTCCGTGCCGCACGTTGAGAGAGACATGTGATGTGACAAAAGTCACCTACTATATAAAATTCCATGCAGATACATTGCACGATTAGCGAGAGTGATATATTAAACATTTATTAAGCCACGTGTCAAAAAGCTTTTAAAAACAAACTAAAGGAAACAAATGCACTAATTGAAAAGATTTAAAATAAAGACAAAAAGAGACTTCATCTTCCTTTACTGCAAAATCAAAGTGTAGAGGGTGAGAACCAATTTTAGAGAGAAAAGTGTGACTTATTCTCGGGATTTGCTTTTGGATCGTCTGTCAGTTTCGAGTAAGAAGCAAAGTTGTTCACAAAGAAGGGCTAAGGTGGCACTAATTTCAGGAGTTCCAAAAACTCCAAGAGGTAGGGATCTTTTCCTGTAAGACCCGAGAAAATTCCAATTTTCGAAAAAATGGCAAAATCGTAATTTCGATAAAAATCCGAAATTTTTCTATATCTCAGATGACGAAATGGATTTCACCGTTGGAATTGTCTCACAGTAAATCGCTTAACACATCGAATTTCGTCAATTACGAGACAATCGACTTCACGCTTTTTCGAGGCACCGGGGGTCGGGTGCCGTAACACGGGTTTGAGAGAGATATGTGATGTGACAAAAGTCACCTACTACATGTGTAACTGCACATGTTGTGGACAGAGATGATGGAAATGGACGGCCTAGATAGTGCCAAGTGTCAAAAATTTAGAAAATGGGATATGATGGGAATTTTTGAATTGTTAATGAGATAAGACAAAAACTTGAATAGTAACCTCTCTTAAATTGAAAGAACAAACGTGAAGGGAGATGCAAGTGGCTGGAAATAACGTGCAAGAGGAGGGTTTTGTGGATTTAGAGAGAAGGAAATTCCTTCTCTGATCACACACACCCTGACCGTCGGTTCTCGACGGAGCAAGAAGCAAAGCTGTTCTTCGCGGTGAGGGCTACGCTAGACATCGATTTGGTGGAGTTCCGACAACTCCAAGAGGTAGGGATCTTTTCCTACTTGTGTTATTCTTTGGCTAAGAGCCATGTAAATGGTTGTGAACGCTCGGCGCTTGTTTTTAGCTGTAAATCTTGGCCCCAAAAGCTTTGAACCGAGCGGAGAAAATCTATTTAGGGTCAGGAATGTACACCCGAGGGTTCTCAATCGCTCACATGAAATAGTAACATGAATTCGTGTGATTTTTATGATGTCGAGCGATTCAAACGACTATTAAGGTTACACTAGCCCATGTGGAGCTAATTTTGGTGTTATGGATGTGAAAATTGAATAACATGATTGTTGTGAGTAAATTATGTTAATATATGCATGTGAATTGTATTAGCATAAATTATTTGGAATTGGCATAATGCATTCCATATGCACTGGGCCAGCCTAGAATATTAGGTGTGAGTGCATGATATGAAATGAAACAAAATGAAAATGTTTGTGAAAGGAATTTCGACGGAAAGATTTTCTCCAATAATTGCCTTTGGAGAGTCAGTCTAAACAGATCAATCTCAATAAGGACCATGACTGTTTCGGAGCGTTATCCAGCAATTCGCCTCGGAGGGTTGTCCAAATAATTTTACCGAAATTCGATAGTGAGCTTTAGTTTTCGAAAACAAAAAGCTTTTGTTTTGAAAACTGGATATTTTACTCACATTCAGCTTTAGTATGCGGAGGGAGCCTGGGTGAGGACTCGGACATGGGTTTGGGTAATGTAGACATCGATTAGGTTCATGAAATTGCTTGAATGTGATTGTTTGCCATGACGTGTGCACTTAGGTGGGGAGTAACTCAGGTAGGAAATTATCTCTACTGGGCTTTTGCTCACCCTGTTGAGGGATCACCATTTCAGGTACAGGGAGCGATCGGGAAGGCGGCACTCACTAGAAGTTATATAGAAGAGTTTCGACTTATGGCTTTGATATTGTCGTATAACATGTATTAGAAATTGTAAACTTTTAATATATGTTTGTATTAAGAGTAATGTGTTAACTTCAACCATGTAAGATAGTCATTGGATATTTTGTGAGAGCACGTAAAAGCCCAAGGGGCCATTATTTTACTCGCATATGGACCTTGTGTGGTCATTGTAAACTTGTTGGGACAAGTTTGTACCTTGGGTAGAGCTCCCCGTACAAAGGAGACTCTGCCCAATTTTCGTGAGTGGTGTCGGGTTACCCGACATTCACGAGTATTCGGCGGGTTGACGGGTTGTCAACGAGACACACCAGGATCAGGGCGTCACATTTCCTACTTGGTTTATTCTTTGGTTAAGGGTCATTTTAATGGATGGGGATTTGTTGAGGCTTGGATGGTCGTGTTTTCGGTCCTTCAAAATATTTGAACTGTTTTAAGAAAATCCCTATAGTGTGTGGCCTGAATGTATCGTTCCGTGGTTTCACCGTCACGTGTTTTGTGTGTGATTTTTAGGCTTTTGCATCCAAAATGAATTGTTTGGATTGTTATTAGCCCATGGATAATACTGGATGTTATTGCCAAGGAATTGAATTAATATGATTTATGTGAGTTGATTTTGTTGATATATGCATGTAAAATATATTAGCATGAATTGTTGGAAATGGCATATCACATTCCATATGCACCGGGCACCCTAGAATGGTAAAAAGTGAGTGCATGACATGAAAGAAAATAAAGAAAATGAAAATGGTTGTGAAAGGAATTACAAGGAAGATTTTATTCAAGAATTGCCTTGAGAGTGGTTCAACATTTCATACTCTGAGGCTTTGACTCCATGACTGCCTGAAATGATCCAAAGAATTACTTCGGCAGAGTCCAATATATTTACTGAAATCCGTATGAGTTTCAAGAACAAAAATCTTTGTCTCTGAAAACGATGTTTTTCTCGCATTTTGGCGAGGCATGTGTGAGGGAGCCTGCAGACCCGAGACATGGGATTGGCATGTGACATTCCAAGAGGGAACATGAATTTTCGAGGTGTTTGGTTTCAAGGACAGTTGTGCACTTAGGTGGGGAGTAACCCATGTAGGAGATTATCACTACTGGGCTTTGCTCGCCCTATCGAGGGATCATTATTTCGGGTACAAGGAGTGTATCGTGAGGATGGCGCTCACTAGAGGCCGCGTTTTAGAAGAAAGCCTGGACGGTGCTTTGATATTTCTTTGTAAATACGTGATAACTCTAACTTTTGATATATGTTTTCGCTAAGAGTAATGTAATAACTCTCAACTATTGTAATATAGTTTTGATGTATTTGGTGAGTAATGATGTATGGGCCTGGGCGGCTGGCTTTATCATGTATAGGTCTCATAATATGATACGCGTATATTCAGCGCAGTTAACTGGGCCACACGAGCTACCCGGATTTGTGGGCGTCACACCTAACTCTTTCTAAGTTCAAGCCTTCATCCCCTAAATTGTAAAACCCCTAGTCTTGTCTTGAAAAATCCCTTACAGTCTGTGAACATAGCCACGATACAAGAGTGAGGACGACTTTAGCTTTGATCCATAGCGTTCGTTGCGACAAACCTTGTAGCATATGCTTTTTTCATCAATTCATCCTTCAGATGAACGTGGTTTGCATTCACTCATAACAACTCGTAGCCTTAGTTTGTGATTCTGTCATCACGTCGAACATGACTTTCGTCGGCGAAGGGATGGTTCGCTATGACTTAAGGGATGGTTCGCCACTTACAAAGCAACCTAATATAGCCCACCAACTTCCCTTTTTCTTGATTTTTACCATTTCTTCATCACTTGTTTGTTTTCACTTCAAAAATCTACAAAAAACACAATCAAATGAGTGGATTAGAGTCTTTATTAATATTAGTGTGAATCTAGAATTAAGTTTGTGTAAAACATGTGAAAAGTATACTAAAAATGCTAACAAATTCACACTTATTTTTAATTATTTTTTAAATAATTAAATTTGATAATGTTATGTAGGGATTTTTATTTGAATATTATTTTAAGAAAGGTTTTAAAATATTTTAAAAAATATCTAGAATTGAAACTCTTTAATTTGAAATTAGTTTAATATTATGTTTCTAAGATATATATATATATTATAAAAACTAAAAGTCCTTAAATGTATTTATCTATTTTCTTATGAAAATAATTACTACTAAATTACTAGTTCTAATTCCACCACTTTATTATCCATGAGGCCCGACTCACTTTGGATAAAGGGATGGCTCTGCATAGGAATGGATTAGATTCAGTCTCCATGATAATAGAATATTTGCTATCTGTAATGCAAAATAAATAAATGTCAAAAAAATAAATAATTCAATTACTTTACTCTTATTTAATAATCAAATTCAAAATTCATTTTCTTTTTCTTTTAATTTGATCAATTCACCAACTTAAGAACACCAGATATGAATTTGGAAAATAATTTTATGCTTAAAAATAGAAAATTGTTTTTAAATTATATTCAAACACATAGTCTAGGCCCTTGCTCAGAGTTTCTCAGAGTAGAAAAGGAGGTGCGAAGACCAAAATAGGGTTTGATTTAGAAGTAAAGAAAGGTGACGATATCGTGGTGAGACTATAGATACATTAAAATGGTGGGTGAATTTTCAAATACCTTTTCCCTTATTAATATCTTTGGTTACTTACTATTATTATTTTTTTATCACAAGTTTACACTTCCAAACTTAATAATTAATAACCATTCATAATCAAAATAATTGTATGGTAGGTCAGACTTTCATGGTCATTAATATCTTGGGACAAACTGCTTAAAAGTCATATTTCACATGCACTCTCGATGGTGGTAAGAAACATCTTAACAACATTGTGATATATCGCGAAACCAAAATTTTGATTCAAAACATCAAGTCAGAATGTAAGACTTATTTTTAGTCTTGTAAAATTATTGTTCAAAGAAATGATCATTTTTATCAATAATAATAATTAAAAAAACAAATAAATAAATAAATCATAATTTCATAATGCTGAGTTCAAATTTACATTGGCGTGTTTTTAAGTATAGTTGTTGTAAGTTGTAACTCCCATATATTGTGAGAAAGTCATATTAGGCAACGTCTCTCCAAAATTTATATTCCCTAAAATTTTGTTTCACGTACGTAAGTTGTAACGCCTTTAGTTGTTGTTATTTGTCATGCCTTATATGCTCATTGGACTAATCTCAACATACCTGCCGCGCTCGTCGCCTTTATGTCAACTCCGTCGTGGGCCAAGAAGCTCATCATTTGATGGTAGAGGCCAGTAACGCCTTCACATCGCATGAATCCATGTATACCCAAGATGATACTGGGCAAAGGCGGGTTGTCGATCCTACGGAGTGAACCAAAGCAAGGATTGTGTCTTGCCGGCCGGTAACACAATCTCCCCATCGAAAGGGGCCCGCGATCCGCTGAAGCCGACCGCCAGCACCTCCTCAAGCGCGGCGTCAGCCGGTTGTACCCTAGCTGAAGCGCGGCAAATCCGTGGCGCTGCAGGCGCACTACCAGAGTCGCATCAGGCGCTTCATCAGTAAGCCACTTCCAAGGTCAGACCAAGGCACCGATGCTAACTCTCTAAGTCTGCTTCTCATCCCCAAATTGCGAACCCTAGTCTTGTCTTGAAAACCGCTATTTAGAGTCTTGGGAACATGGGCCATTTAAGGCCAAGAAAAGTGACTTCACTTCGTACTTATTCCATAGCTTACTCGTTACGCATAAACCCGTAGCATATGCTTCTCATCAATTCATCCTTCTTCAGGACGAACGTGGGTTCGCCTTCGCCGTGACTAACTCGTAGGAGCCTTTGCGCTTTTGTGATCTTCCTCGTTTACTGAGGATGAACATGACCTTCGCCGCGATGAAGGGATGGTTCGTCACGACGGGAGTGGGATGGTTCACGCGAACGAAGGGATGGTTCGTCACGACAGCAAAATCCTGAATATAGCTCATCAACTTCCCTTTTTCTGATTTCTACCATTCATCACTTTGCTCTATTTTCACTCAAAAACTGGGTGAAACACAATCAAATGAGGGATTAGAGCATTCTTTAGCAATATTAGTGTGAATCTAGCATTAAATTTTTATAAAACATGTGAAAAGTATACTAAAAATGCTAACAAATTCACACTTACCAGTTGAACAAATATTTTTAATTATTTTTTAAATAATAAAATTTGATAATGTTATGTAGGGATTTTTTATTTGAATAATATTATTTTAAGAAAGGTTTTAAAATATTTTTAAAATATCTAGCAATTCTGAAATCGTTTAATTTTTAAAACTAGTATAATATTATAAAGCTTTAAGATATATATATATATGTATATATATGGTGAAGAGAGAGCAGGGAGCAGGAGTGGTATATATATATATATATATAGGCATATATATATATATATATATATATATATATATATATATATATATATATTATAAAAACTAAAAGTCTCAAATGTATTTATCTATTTTCTTATGAAAATAATTATTTAATTAAAATTACTAGTCTTAATTCCACCACTTTGCTGTCCATTTTGAGCCTCGACTACCTGGAGCAGTGATGGCTCCAGGCATAGGAATGGATTAGATTCGAATTCCGCTGATAATAGAATATTACAACGTTGTAATGAAAAATGAATAAATGTCAAAAAAAAAAAATTCCACCACTCACTTTTATTTACTAATAATGTATTTAAAATTTTTTCTTTTTAATTTGATGGATTCACCAATCCTAAGAACACCAGTATTAAGAATTTTCAAAAATAATTTCATGTTTTAAAAATAGAAATTTGTTTTTAAATTATATTTGCAGACATAGTCTAGGCCCTTTCCTTAGAGTTTTGCTTTAGAGTAGAAAAATGAGGAAAGAAGATCAAAATAGGTGTGATTTAGAAGTAAAGAAAGGTGACTATACTTGGTAGATCTATGTGATACATTAAAATGGTGGGTGGATTTTTGAAATACCTTTTCCCTTATTATCTTTTGGTTACTTACTACGGCTTATTTTTTTTATCACAAGTTTACACTTCCAAACTTAATAATTAATAACCATTCATAATCAAAATAATTCGTATGGTAGGTCATACTATGTATCGCCAATATCTCGGGGAGCCAAATTCTTTAAAAGTCATATTCACATGCACCCTCCTGATACTGCGGTAAAGAAACATTCCTAACAACATTGTGTATACGTGAACTAAAATTTTGATTCAAACATCAAGTCAGAATGTAAGACTCATTAGTCTTGTAAAATTATTGTTCAAAGAAATGATCATTTTTATCTATAATAATAATTAAAAAAAAACAAATAAATAAATAAACCATAATTTCATAATGCAGAGTTCAAATTTACATTGGCGTGTTTTTAAGTATAGTTGTTGTAAGTTGTAACTCCCATATATTGTGAGAAAGTCATATTAGGCAACGTCTCTCCAAAATTTATATTCCCTAAAATTTTGTTTCGCGTACGTAAGTTGTAACGCCTTTTTAGTTGTTGTCAAGTATTTACCGGCGCTTTATATGCTCATCGACCATCTCGTAACATGTCTCGCCGTTTGCCGGTCACCCCTTATGTCAAATCCTTAGTCAAGTGGGTCAAGAAGCTCATCATTTGATGGTAGAGGACGGAACGCCTCTATCGCATGAATCCATGGTGCCCCAAGATGATATTGAAGGAAGAAGGGTTGTCGCATCCATGAGAGGAAACCAAAGCAAAGGATGTGTCTCTCGCGAGTTTGGTAACACAATCTCCCCCAACGAGTGGGTCTATGATCCTTTGAAGCTGATCAGTACCCTCCTTGGGTTGTGAAGGTTGTCGTGGTTGTACCCTAGTCATAGCAAGGCAACCAGGTAGAGTATGTCGACAAAGACTACCGTAGAGTCGACAAACAAGGCTTCATCGTGCTTCCCGACTCCAAGGTCGCACTACAAGAACACCCGATGTGAACTCTCTCTAAGTTCAAGCCTTCATCCCCCAAATTGCGAACCCTAGTCTTGTCTTGAAAACCCCTCTTTGCAGTCTTGGGAACATGGGCCATTGATGGGCGGTAAGAGGAGACGAATTTCACTTATATATTCCGTAGCGGTTCGTTGCGAAAAACCCGTAGCATATGCTTCTCATCAATTCATCCTTCTTCAGGACGAACGTGGGTTTGCCTTCGCCGTGACGAACTCGTAGCTCTTGTGTTTGTGATCTTCCTGTTTCATTGCGTCAAACATGACATTCGTCGCTATGAAGGGATGGTTCGTTGCGACGAAGGGATGATTTGTTGCAACGAAGGGATGGTTCGTCACGACAAAGCAACCTAATGTTAGTAATAGTGCTCTAGGCCTATTGTATGGACATGGTATTTTGACTATTTATGAGAATTTATTATTATGATGATTTGCATGTTTATTATATATAATGTCCTTTGAATAATATTACTGAACACTATTCTAAATGTCCCTAATCGTTATTGTTATGGGAATAACAATGAATTAAGATTAGTATAAGTTTGATTGATGCTATTCATGGATGAATATGTGTATGAGATACAAATCAAATTTATATCTATTTGTTGAGAACAAATATCGACGTAATCTGCCTTGAGATTAATACATGGATCAAAGTCATAAGTTAACTTATTAGTTGTGTCATTGAATCCTTTGACCCGAGATCGCCATAGTTCTCAACTTAAGGAATGTCAGGTTTTGATATAATCAAACGTTGTCTTGATCGGATGACTATAAAGGTTATACTCTGGAACATAATAAGAATTCATGTAGTGAGATATGAGCGATTAAGATGGAATTTGTCCTCTTATTATAAGAGAGATATTCTGGTCCCCTCGACAATTGAGATCGAGAAATGTATGAGCCGTGCTCTCAAAATGAATTGACGGAGATCACTGCCAGTTTGTTTAGCCGCCTAATTGGTTTCGAGTAATCAAAGATAGAACGATATAAGGTTGACTTCTGGCCCACGCTTTATATTCTGTCAAGATATCATGAGACAAAAGGATTACGCCATTGGGCCATATTAATACTGCCCTCGATCATGAGCTTTTATTTCAACTTGGGTAGTCATAATGTCTCGCTAGAGGCCACTTATGACTCAGAGGGATCAAATGTGATTCGGGGTCACGCTACGTTAATCGAACCTATAGGTCGCACATTAAACAATAACGGTTACGGTTTTTCACTTTCTATATTAAATTCATTTATTACATAATGCTTATGGTTTTCTCAGACAAATTATTACATAATCTATGGTTCGTAATAAATTCGCTTATTACATAATCTAAGTATGGTTTTCTCAGAATAAATTCATTTATTACATAACGGTTATGATTTTCTATAATAAATTCGTTTATTACATAACGGTTATGGTTACGGTTATGGTTAAATATTTAATTAGTTTCCTTATCAGATAAGGATTTGAATTTAAATTATTATTATTTAAAAGTGTTTTAAATATATAATAAATTCATGTTTGACTGAAACCCTAGAAGACTTATATAAATATATATGTGAGACATATATGTTTATGTGTGTAGTTGTCTTTCACAAAGTGAACCAACCTAAAAACAGAGAGAAAGAAAAACCCTAATTTCGTTTTGAGAAGACGAAACTGAACTAGCATTCAAAAGATCGCTTATTTTGTTCGTGTGTGTGGATACTGCAGGGTGGTCGCCGTAGTGCGCAAAGACCTTTGAAGATCCGAACAAACCAAGACGCAAACTTTGAAGGTTTAACGACCGATCTACAAAGCAGAAGTTTGCTTACTCCCTTCCTTCAGCTTTTATGAAACGTATGTGATCTTATAAGTTACTGATAAAATTTTATAAATTCCGCACCATTTATGTTCCAATCAGATTGGATATTCATCCTGTAACCCAACACCTAATATAGCTCATCAACTTCCCTTTTTTCTTGATTTCTACCATTTTTTCATCACTTTGCTTTGTTTTCACTCAAAATCTACAAAACACAATCAAATGAGGGATTAGAGCATTCTTTAGCAATATTAGTGTGAAACCCCGAGAAAATCTAATTTTCTGAGAACGAGTAAAATGGTAATTTCGGTCAAAACTAGAATTTTTCAGACTCTGAATTTACCTAAACGGACTTTACGGTTGGAACGCTTCATGTAAATCTAGTTACACATCGAATCTTGCATGCTCTAATTTGCATATTTTTCGGAAAGAATCAAAGACAGACACTTACCATTTTTGAAGTGTACACAAGTTACATGTCGTGCGTAATCGCCAACTTGAGCTCAAGTGTGGGGCCCATGTGGACACATGGTATTTACGCCATCGATAAAATCAAAATTTATTGGTGACAATGACAAGAATCCAACGAGCCACTCATAGAACTCGACATGCAAAGAGTAGGGGGACAAAAGTGAGAGCTTTCTTCTCCATTTTGGTCGAGACGGCAAAGAGGTGAGAGGAAGTACCAAAAATTTTGAAAATGCAGTGTTTTTTGCAGAGTAAAGCGTAACTTCTCTCTGTGATTTCCGCCTGACCGCCGGTTCGCCGCCACAGGCTAAAGCTTGTTCTACGCGGCGAGGGCTACGCGTGGGACGTTCCGCTTTGGGAGTTTCTCGGCTAACCCAAGAGATAGGGTCTTCCTAATGGTTGTTTTTGGTTTTAAGAGCTTGTGAATGATTTGGAGTGTTTGAGGCTGTAAATGGCCGTTTGGTCAGTCCCAAAACTTGGGACTTAATTGTTTGAATTGAACCCGCTTGACAATGAGGACCGCTTTTATGAGCCATGGATAATTTATGCAATAAATTATGGTTTGGATGTTGTTGGGCTGAAAATGACGATGGATATCGGTTCCACAAAGTGAACCATCGAAAGCAGAGGCTGCCCACCTTATCACCCCACGGCTGTTTAGGACTGTTAAAAACAGTCGTTCGCTTGGTTGACCTGAACGGTCCATGTGTGTTTCCAAGAAAAGACTGCCGAACCCATTTTCGGGCCAATTACAAAGGAAAGAAATTGTTAACGCATATAATTAAATGTGTTAACATGATGTTGAATTATAAAAAAAAATATAATTGTGTGTAAGCCATTGAAATAATTGTGATTAGCCTGGCGAGCTAATTTTGATGTTATTGATTAGAATTGAATAACATGAAGTCAGAGTTAATTTATGTTAGTATATGCATGATTTATATATTAACATGAATTGTTTGGAAAATGATATCATACATTTCATATGCAAATCAAGCAACCTCCAGAAAATTGTGCATGAAAACAGCACAAGACAGAAAAGTTAAATGAAAATTAAAACGGTTATGTTAATTTCGCGGAAGATTTTCCGAAGAATTGCCTCGAGAGTGGTCCAACAGCTCATTTCGGAGGCGCACTCCATGACTGCTTCCGGAAAATGATCCAAGAATTGTCTTCCAATATATTTACCGAAACTCTGTGATGATGTTTTCAAAAAACAAAAGCTTTTGTTTCAAAACGACGCTTTTTCTCACATTCACGGTGACGCATGAGGAAATGTCGGTGGCTCGAGAAATGGGAAGCCAATACATTCTCATCCTTACACAAGAGACATCCAAGTAAGGGACCAATGATTTATTCAACGCGCTTATGTTGAATCATCAGACGCGCACTTAGTAGCCGGTGAAAGAACCCATGTGGTGGAGATTATCACTACTGGCATTGCCTACCCCCGTCAGGATCATTATTTCAGGTACAGGGAGTGTTCGGGAAGACGGCGCTCATTAGAGGCCGCTTTGAGAAGAAAGCCAACATGTGGCTTTGGTATTTATTTTGTAAAACATGTATTAAAATATTTTAAGATTTAATATATGTTGTATTAAGAGTGATGTAATCAACTCTTGAACTATGGTAACATAGTTGGCTAGATTTTTAGTGAGTATGGATGTATGGGCCAATGGCCATTCTTTACTCATTGCCGTCTCATGATACGAGACACAAAGTATTCCTATAAAGTTGTCTGGTGGGTCAAACTTTAATTCCTAATTCACAATACAATTAAGGTGAATCTAGCATTAAATTTGTATAAAAACATGCGAAAAGTATACAAAAATGCTAACAAATTCACACTTATCATTGAACACATTTTTAATTATTTTTAAATAATTAAATTTGATAATGTTATGGGGATTTTTTATTTGAATAATATTATTTTAAGAAAGGTTTTAAAATATTTAAAATATCTAGCAATTTGAAATCCTTTTTAATTTGAAAAATTAGTTTTAATATTATGTTTGTATTATATATATATATATATATATATATATATATATATATATATATATAAAACTTAAAAGTCCTTATATCTATTTATCTCTTTTCTTATGAAAATAATTACTACTAAATTACTAGTTCTAATTCCACCACTTTATTTTCCATTAGGCCTTACTCAATGGATAAAGCCGATGGCTCTGGGCATAGTAATGGATTAGACGTGAGTTCCATGATAATAATATTACAACGTCAGAATGCGCACAACAATAAACGCTGGGAAAAAAAAAAAAAATTTCCACCACTTCCCCTCTTATTTTAATATTGCACCAAAATTTTTCTTTTTCTTTTAATTTGATGGATTCACCAAATCCTAAGAACACTATATTAAGAATTTTCAAAATCATTTCATGTTTTTAAAATAAAATTGCTTTTTAAATTATATCCGCAACATAGCCTGCGCCGCCTTGTAGCTTTTGCTGTGAAGAGTAAGGGAGAAAGGCACCAAAATAGGCACAAGTGGGATTGTGGGCTAAAAGAAAAGGTGACGATACTTGGTGTATCACAGATACATTAAAATGGTGGGTGAATTTTCAAATACCTTTTCCCTTATTAATATCTTTTTATTACTTACTATTAATTTTTTTATCACAAGTTTGCCTGAACTTAATAATTAATAACTATTCATAATCAAAATAATTGTATGATAGGTCATACGTCATGTATCATTAATATCTTGGGACAGATTGGCAAAGTCAGATTTCACATGCACCGTCCTTCTTCGACGGTGGTAAGATCATTATATTCCTAAAATTTTGTTTCACGTACGTGGCGGGAGAGAAAAAAACCAGCATTTAAAGTCTCTTGCTCTTATAAAACGTGTTCTTGGCTTCAGAAAAGATGGTGGACCACATTCTTGGAGTGCCCCAAGATATAAATCTGCACATAAAACTCCCCCAAACGAACCACCCTTAAACTCGTTCATTTATCTCTCGAAATTATCTCACATCTTCCCATTAAAAAAAAAAAAAAAAAGTCCTTGCCTTGAAGAACTTGTGCAAGCATGTAATGATATGAAAGACAGGAATTATTTGGCTTGAAGAACACGAGTCTGATTGGTGAGAATACTTTATTTGAGCCAATGGTGTGACTTACCTTGAATATATTCGTATTCATTTCAGTAAGCCGATGGTATGACTTCAGAAAGCAATAAGATTAGTGTTTTAAAATAGATAGAAACATATCAATGATTGATTTGTAAATTTTTAATAAAAGGTTGTTTTTAAATTTTGTTTTTTATATTAATATTATAATTTATGTACATATAAGTATTTTATTTGTATTTAATTCATGATCATCATGTTTTGTACTAGATTAAATGGAATTTGAAAATAATTGATTGAATATATTTAAAATAAATAAATTGGAATGTATGTAAAAATTTAGGTAACATTGAAGAAAGGGACTTAATATCGACAGAAAGAACCAACACTTTTAATGGAAAAAATTTAGGTGACATTGAAAAGGACCTAATATTGAAAGAAAGACCACAACTTTTAAAGTGGCACCATACGTAAGAACAACTCTAACCAATCCTCTTCATTATGGATTTTCACTTTAAAAACCACCCTCAAACATTCTCCATTCTCCCCAAATTATTATGAAGATCTTAATAGTAAGCACTATTCTTTATTTTATTCTTATAAATAATGAAAGATTATTTTCAATAATATTTTAATTAAATGTTTTGTTTTCAATACACACACTGCATACATGAGGAGAGAAAAAAAACCCACATTTAAGATTCTACCTCTACTATCTAAAACAGTGTTTCTGGCTTCTAAGAAGAAAGATGGTGGACATTGTAGGTGCATACTTCAGGGCTTGCTCATTACACATAAGCTCCCAAGCAGACACACACATAAACTCTTTCATTTATCTCTCAGAATTATCTCTATCTTATATTAAAAGAGTCAACCCAGAAATTTTTGGCATCTACTCATTATCTATCTGCCTGTCTTGTATTCTCAGTTGAACGGTGTGATCTAGAGTTGGTTCAATAGCAGCCTGAGAAGTGAAGCAGCTTTGCAGGCTTGCTCTAGTGGTCTGTGTGTCTCTCGCCCGCACCACCTGCGCCATTATTCTGGTAATATTTGGAGACATTTGCTTTCGTGTTCCTTGTCATGATGTTTGCGCATACACAAATAAATCAGCTTCCAAATCAGGAAGAAAGAGACCCTGTGAGTCGTTGGAGGAAATAACAGGAGAGCGGCGTATGCTGCTATCCATTTGCAGGAAGATTGATTGAAGGAAAGGCCAGAAAACTGATGAATAGGGACACAACGCAGTGGAAGGGTGTTGTTCATTGAAGCTGATGCAGATACCACACTTGAAACAAATCGCCAGGGCCGAATCATCAAATGTGTCCTGCTTTGAGGAGCTTCTGTATGATGTTCCTGTGGCACCGGGGAAGTTCTTGGGTTCCCACTTGCTCTCAAAACTAGGTAATATTCTTATCTTATATAAAAAGGTGTTGGGTATATTCATTTAACGATTTAATATAATTTGACAATTTTATTAATAATTCATATTAAATCTTATTATTAAAATTAATAAGTATATATGCATTAAATTTAATGAGAATAAATATTAATTATACTTAATGGGAAAAATATATCAATTTAATGGATTTTACAGGAAGTGTATTCCCAAATTAATTATATCAAATACTTTAGTATTTTCTAAACAACATCCAAATAACTTTAATATTTAAAATACAAAAAAAGAATTAAACTTATTTTAAAATGTATTTGAAAATAGTCTAAACTTAGATCTAGTTTCAAGTTATTAAACAAATAAATATTATGATTTTCATATATGTATTGCTCTTCAGGTGATTGGTAACTTCACAGGCGTAGTGATAAAGAACATATTTTATATAAATGCAGGTGACTCGATTGAGGTGTGGGCTTTGTATTCGCATTACATTCAAGTCACACAATGACCGATGGTCGAAGCAGCCGATTCTCAATGCCATAGCAGCGACATGGCTAAGGTTTGGCTCATAGCTTCAGTCTCAACCTACCAACATATCGCCGAAGACCCAATTTCGACACAGAATCATGCATGAATAATATTATATTCATGAATACGAGGAGGTAAACAACTTCAATAACACACTACTAATGGCCATTGATGACAATAGACTGTTTCATAGATCAACCTTCTTGCATTTGAGAAAGGAGGCTTTGAAACTGAAGGAGTTTCCCAGCTGCCTCAGTTTGTAGGTGTAATAACATTTAGGAATTTAATGGCATGTATGGAAATGCTGCACAGTTTATTTCTGATGAGACCCTATTGAGATTGCATTAACCTATCTCAACCCGTCAGATATAAAGGGACAGAAGGCATAGGTTCGATCTACACTCTAGGATACCCTATGGAAATGCTTTTGTGTATCCAGCTTCAATTACTAAAGGTACAGGAATGCTATATACCTATCCATTGCAGGAGTGTAACATGGTATAAGGTTATTGAAAGAAAGTAGAGCAGAAATGAGCAAAGAATACATGAAGTCAGTGGCAGATCTTATGGTTATCAGGGTCAGCCCTTGTTTGTGTCAGGGGTATATTGTTTTCCAGATCTCACACGTGTAGAGGTTTGGAGATGTTGACTTTGGATTGGGAAAGAGGCAGGCTAACACCAATTTGGTAAGAGGGTTCTTGGGACTTTATCTCTGCATAGCTTATGTATACAGGTTTTTAAGAACAGAAAAGGAGAAGAAGGAAATGTTATACCCCACAACAACACCTCTTAGTCATGGAAAAGGTTTGAACAGGAGCTAATGAGGATGACAAAAGAAGTAGAGCCCTAATAGACTTATTACATCCATGCTCTAAATTAAGAAGAATCCTCAATTCACGCCTTATGAGTTTAGTTTAATTTAGTATCGATCTCTTTAAAAATGTTCAAAAAATTAAATGTGTTAAGAGGATTGATTATATCACTTTGTACTTAGAAAGCAGTATTATCGATGTAAGAGCGAGAATTATTTGGCTTGAAGGCTCGAGTGTGGTTGAATACTTTGTTAGGCCAATGGTGTGACTTGTGAACCATATTCATGATCATTTCGGTCAAGTGATTAAAGCAAATGACCCTGATGAAAGGAAGGCTCTACAAAGTTACTCATCAAGTGAATTGAAATGAAAGACCTCGGTCACTTGAAGTATCATAGCGGATCGAAGTGTCTCGTCTGATCGAGGATTTTCTTTAATACCGAGGAAAATATCTTTAGATTTGTTCGCGAGAAACTGGTATGTCGACATGTCCAACCAGTGATACACCGATAGAAGAAAAAGGACCTGAGACGACTGGTAGAATTTAATCGGTCATGTTCAGTAGAAAGGGAGATATCAGAGCTCGTTGGAGGATTGGTGTATCTTAGCGCGTAAGAAATTTGAATCTTTGCACTGTGCGTGTGTATTAGCAGTTTGTGCATAATCAGGAGAACAACATATGAATGGCTCTGATATGCGTTTAAGGTATACGAAGCCCGCTTTGGAAAGGGCATTTTGTTAAGCTAAAATGTAGATTGTCAAAGTGTGGATGCATATAGTGATGCGACTTGGGTACAGAGCAATAGATGACAAGCGATCTACTTGAGATATTTCGTGTGGTGCAACGATCTGTTCTGGCGGGGAAGGCAAAGGCAGAGATGTTTGTTCTGCGGATAAAAGCGCAAAATCATGGATTTAGGGTATGTTTCTTGGAATATGTGAGCATTATTATTTCTAAGACTGATGATGGATTTGGACTATTTACCTAAGAAATGGTCTCGGCTTTATTGTGACCTGCTCAACAAAAGGAGCGTATCATATTAACCTGTCCAATTTCTGTGATCCTATACAGCGGCTGAGAGGTAAGCAGTGCACAGACTAAGGAGAAATTGGATGAAAAAATTGTCGGGATTGCTAAGATTCGATCCGAAGATCGATTGGGCGATATCCTTTCCTGTACATTTCCAAGTCCGGTGTCCTCAAAGTTTTTGGGCAAGTTGGGCGTAATAACGACGTCATCCTGCGAGCTTGAGGGAGATGTTGAATGGTGGATTAATAGTCGAGGTCTACATTGTAGTGCTTTCTACATTAGTATTGTATTCTCTGTTAAATGAATAAACTTAATTATGAGCCCAGCCCCTTATTTTTACAGTTTAGAATATTTACGTTAAACGAATAAACAGCATTTATAGGAATGAACGATTGTAGGATTTATGTAAAGTATGTACGTGTAAAGATCACAAAAATTATTATGAATAAAAAATATTCTTCTCTATTTTACAAGTGAAACATCTGAACAACATTGTGTACACCTGGAACTAAAATTTTGATTCAAATATAAGACTCATTATATTCCCTAAAATTTTGTTTCATGCGTAACGGGAAGAGAAAAAACCCGTTTAAAGTCTATAACATTTAAAACGTGTTAAAATTTAAGAAAAGATGGTGGAATTTTTTGTTCTTTGTGAATTTTTGCCTTAAGTATAAATCTACTGCAAGAACTCCTAGAGAGAGCAGACACTCCCATAAATCTCTTTCATTTATCTCTCAGAATTATCTCTATCTTCCATTAAAATAAAAGTCCTTGCCTTGAAGAACATGACATCATCAGTATCTATGCTGCTCTTGTATTCCTCAATTGAACGGGCAACGAACTCCAGGGTTGGTTCAGCCATCAAAGCCCACCCACGAGAGGTGAAGCAGCTTTCTGATATAGACAGATTATGAGATACTACAACTTTCATGTTCCTGTCATAATGTTTTACCCAACCAGAATCTGCTTTAATCAAAGGAAAAGACCCTGTAAAAGTCATTAGAAGCTTTGGAATGTGGCGCTTTTATACTACTATCCATTTGCAGGAGAAGATTGATTGAAGGGAAATGAAAACTGATGGTGGACTGTACCAGTGGAAGGAATTGTTGTTCATTGAAAACTGATGCAGATACCACACTTGACAAATCTTGCAGTGATACGAGTTCAGCCAATGTGTCCTTGCTTTGAGAACTTCTGTATGATGTTTTCTGAAACAAGAAGGCCTTGGTTCCCCACTTATCTTAATTCAAGTAAATAATTTCTATTGTACTATAATAAGTGTACAGAGTATATAATTTAACGATTTTTTGCTATAATTTATTAAGAAACAAATAATATTCAAATCTTATTATTTTATTGTTGATGTTTTATATTATTTAAGGAATTAATATGAGTACCTTACTAACAAAAAGATTAAATTTTGAAATGAGAATAGATGTTAATTGAATTATACTTAATAGGAGAAAAATATATCAATTTAATGATTGTAGAGTGTATTTACCAGGGACCGCATTATATCAGAATACTTTAGTATTTTTTTTGACAACATCAGACTTTAAATATTTAAAGTAAAAAAAAAGATAATAACTTTTTAAGGCAATAATTTAAAAAATAATTATACTTAGATCTAGTTTCAAGTTATTAAATAATAAATATTAAGCTGATTTTCATATATATAAAACTCACTAGCTTGGTGTTGGTAACTAAAACACGTAGTGATAAAAGAGCATATTTGTACTCATGCAGGTGACTCGATTGAGGTGCTGGAAAAAAAACATATTCGCATTACAAAACTAAACCACACAATGGCCGATGGTCAGCACTCCCAATTCCTCAATGCCATAAAGCTGACATGGCTAAGGGTTTGTCTGCTAAATCCCATACAACCCATATGGCAAGAGAGTTGTTAAATGCAGAAATCCACCATGAATAACCTTATACATTATGAATCGAGGAATGAAACAGCATACGATAACCTTTATACTAATGGCCATGGATGACAATAATTTGGTTCATAGATCCATTCTTCTTTGGCCCAAAGAAAAAGAGCACTTAGGAACCGGCTTCCTTCAAGCCTTAGTCCTTGCTCAACATTTGAGTACTAATGGCATGTGTATGGAAATGCCGCTACAATTACATTTTCAAAATAGACCCTGACTCAGAGTTGTTATTAACTACAATACTTAATGGCTGCTGAGAGCAAGCATGGGTTCGATCTACACTCTAGGATATATGGAAATGCTTTTGTGTATCCGACTTCAATTACTAAAGATTTGGGATGCTATATACCTATCCATTGGAATATGGTATAAGGGTTATTGAAGAAAGCCAAGGCAGAAATGAGCAAAGAATACATGAAGTCGTGGCGGATCTTATGGTTATCAAAGATTGACCCTTGTTTGTACGACCAAGGAATTATATTGTTTCAGATCTCACACGTGTAGGGTTTGGAGATGTTGACTTTGGATTAGGGAAGAAGGCAATCTATTGTGGGGTTGCTAGGGCTTTATCTATTAGCTTGTATTATACGATTCAAGAACATAAAGGAGAGGAAAATGACATACCCATATGCTTGCCTCTTTATAGTCATAGAAAAGGGTTTTGAACAGGGCTAATGAGGATGTTAAAGAAGTAGAGCCTAATAGATTTATTACATCCATGCTCTAAATTAAAGAAGAAGAATCCTCCAATTCAAATATATTATGGCTTCAGTTTAGTTTAATTTAGTATCGATCTCTTTAAATATGTTGAAATTAAATGTGAGTGGAGATTAATCACTTGTCATATAAGCGTGCTCGATGTAAACGAGTTATTTGAGAAGCAGAAAGAGCTATGAGTGCCGGTTAGATGCTGTACAGAACCTGTGTGGTGTGACTTGTGAACCATATTCATGATCATTTCGGTCACCCAATGGTGTAACTTCAAGCATAAAGTTATACAGTGTTTGAAAATATATAGAAACATGTCAATGATTTAATTTGTAACATTTTTAATAATAGGTTATTTTAAAAGGGGTAGAAATGGCAAACTATTTATATAATTTATGCACATATAAGTATTTTATTTGTATTTAATTCCATGATCTTGTGTTTTCATACTAGATTAAATGGAATTTGAAAATAATTGATTAGATATTAAAATAAATAAATTAGGTCTTAAGTAAAATTTAGAGTAACATTAAGAAAAGGGACATAATAATGAAGAAAGAACCAATACTTTTTATTAGGAGAGCAATTTACAGTTGTATTAGAGAAAAGGGACCTAATATTGAAGAAAGGACCATAGCTTTTAAAAGGGTGGACTGGGAAGCGACATTGGGAAATTTTCATGTTTTTGCATACAATATACAAGCAAAATAATTGCATGATTGTTTTGGCATTAAACATGATGTCACACAACTTACTTTATTTAGTCAACACGGATTTTCAAAAACAGCTAACATTATGCAAATCAAGAAAAAATATTCACTATGATGAATAAGGAAGAATATAGAATATAAGTGCTATTGGGCAGTATTGGACTGATCAAATCATATATATTGATCTTATTTTATGGGGTTTTTCTATAAGACAGAGACATTCAACATTACTGAGTAGGAGCAAGGAGTGAAATCAGAATATTCCTTAAGTAAAATAGAGAAAGATTCTAAATATTAGTAGATATCATGAAATTGATTAAAAGGAGAAAGACGTTATCTAAGGCAGCACAATTACACCACGAGAAGGATATTGTTGGAGGAACTATTAGGCTACAAGCATGATGATGGCCGGTGTTGATACTCTTGTTGAGATGGAGTGATTGGGTGTGTCGAAGTCAGGATACTTACAAGTGCTTGTAAGGAAGCTAAAAGGCGCTTATTTTCTTGTTTCACTATGAGATAGATAGGAGAAGAAGCAGTGAGAAAGGGAGCGAGCCCTGTCTGACTTAAGACCAACGTGTAACCTAATTAATATATGTATTAGGCCTGCGACAAGGCATAGGTCAAATCAAAGCGGCCTGACCTTATCTTTCACTTGCAACTATGGTCTCAAAACATACTAATTAAAGCTTGGAGGTACAGTTTTCTCATCAAATCTATTGGTCATGCAGCTCCCTAAAGGTCGACTCCCAATGATATATGGCTTGATACAGGCAGTGCAAACATGCTCCTCCAAGTCTAATGCTTAATAAATAAATACAGAAGACATCACGATAAGACAGTGAATGAGGGTGTGTGCAGTGTACAATGGAGCTATATCTATAAGTGAGATCGAGTAAATACTCAAGGAGGCCTGGTGTTTGCAATTATGTAAACCGAAAGTGAAGGAATTTAAAGGCTCTAAATGGGGAAATGCAAAAATACATCGAGAGGAGGATGGTGGATCCCTACTGACATTGGACTCTACCAATGACTTAGCTAATAATGCTATAAGAACATACTGTAAAGTAAACATCTCACGAGAAAATTGTCTTCTAAATTAATCAACGTATCATGGGGTTTGTCTCATATTTGTAAATGTAACTTGTTTTTAAATGCAATTTTAGCTACTTCATGAGTGGGGGCAAGCTGATTCGTTTCATCAGTACAAGAAGGAAAATGACTTCAAAATTAGTTGAAGGAGACCAAGTTAACGCGTGGATGATCATAGTTGAGGGGCAAAAATCACTTTAACCCTACAAAGTACCTTGATTGACTAATGTAATTATGATGAATTCAACAAACATGGAAAATAAAGAAAAACACTGAAAGAAAAAAAAAAAAAAATATATATATATATATATATATATATATATATATACTCCTGCTATATATTTAACTCTCAAATATAAATGGAAGAATTATTATTTTATAACAAGACAGAGCACAAAAAATAAAAGGATCAGATATTGAAAATAATATACCCTTAATATATATAGTGGAGTTACTCAAAATGCAAAGACAATTGTACCGTCTATATAAAGCATATCTGAAACGATATCAAAACCCTGAAAAATAAATGAAAATGAAACCTGACAAAACACAATATGGGTTTGAAAAAGAAGTCATTTATTACTTTTTTTTTTAAAGTTCTATTTAAATCTTAAAATGCTACTTATCATTGACACTGAAAGATAATAATGTTAATCCTTCTTACTAAAACACCAAATTGACCCTTAAAAAGTTTGTGGGTTACATTCTTTGTATCATGCCATATTTTCTTTTAATTTACATGCGTCTGATCATAATATAAGTAGAAACTTGGCGAAAGTGTTTCCACTGCCAAATCTATCAATCCTACAGAAAGTCATTCGCACAAAATTTATTACCACGTAAAAGAGCTGCAAACCAAATTGATCCTAAAAGAAGGAGCATGAAGCAGCAAACTAAAAGGTTATTTGTCATAGAAAAAATCAAACATCAAGCATGGGGGAGCTTTCAAAGGGCTCAAAGAAACAAAACCTTTCTATTTGCATGAAATCGATGAAGCACTCTTAACTTTCCATAAAAGAAGCTGATAAGCATCATCTGCATCCCTCTGCTCCAACTATTCTATCTTATGGTTAAGAAAAAATAAATTACAAATGCCAGAATGGGTTTTTAAAACATGGTGAAACCTTCACCAACTCTCACTCTAAAACTGCTTTCTAATGGTAAAGCTGCACCTTTATTCCATGTTTGAGGCTTGTTTATCATCTGCCTCCTTTTCTGACACAATGCGAGCTATATAGATCAAGAAAAGAAAATTAAGTTTGAGAAACTCCTAAGGTAATCCTGTTAAGCCTTTATCCAAGTTACTACAATGAGAAGAAAGGAAGCAATGGCAAGAGGAGGGCGCAGCAGGATAGCTGGATGGTGGTTATGCCTAACCTTGGTACCTAGGTGAGGAGTTATATGGAATTTATACACTGGATGTATGTTTTCTTTTGCATAGCATTTTTTTTTTTCTTTTTCTGGAAAGAGCTGGGTCAGGAGAGATGGAGGACTCAAGATTTACTTCAACTTATGCCAACAGAAGACTAAACAGATGAGAATAACATATGAATACAGGTCAAGTAATGTGACTAAAGCCATTTCAGGTCAAGTAATCAATTTGCAATCATTTGCTTCAATTTTTCTGACTACAATCAAAACCAAGTCAGCGAGATGTAGCATGCTTGTATCTAAGTGGCTTTGAAAGCTTGTTTATTCTCTCATTGATTACAGGCAGCAATTGTGATCTGGTGATTTAAACTTAACCATTTTAGGTCGGCTACACAAACTTTTATGCTTATATCGAGAGTTGCTTTTGAAGCTTGGCACTAAGCTTCTCCATTGATTAGAGCAGCAATTGTTATCCTGGTGATTCCAACTAACCATTTAGATTAAACCTTTTGGTCAACTACTCTAACTTTTTATGCTTGTATCTAGAGTTGCTTTAAGAAAGCTTATTTCTTTTCTAATTGATTAGGCAACAATTGTTATCCTGGTGTTCAAAGCTTAATCATTTTGGGTGCTTAGCTCATTTAAAAAAAACAAATAATGTCTCAAGTCTTTATGGCCTAGTTCAAGCGTCACAGAGTAGGGAGAGGATTTGTGAGAGGTTCAGGGTTCAAGTGCTACTAAAGACAATTTATTTATAGTCAAAGAAATAATAATAAAAAACAGAAACAGAAAGTAAATCTTTCTGATGTTTAATACAAAAAATAAATCTCTCTAGAGCATTTTCTAAATGGAGGAAGCATGAAGCCAGTGTGTGTGTGTGTTTTGGGAAATAATACCAATATCTTGCTAATAATTTCCCAGTCAAACACACAGCTATATATGACTCTTTGCTGGGTCTAGGTATCTAGAGCTGGAGTAGATTTCTCAAATGGGGCTTATTTGCAGGAATTTGATCTTTGGACACTTCCAGGCTACTTGTTGATGTGAATCAAGATATAGAACAATGCCAGAGACTCTAGAGTAACATAGTGAAGAATACCTAGCATGCTGAGATTCTTGTTATGAAACAAAGATCCACAATTCATAACCAATAATGTGACGTGAGTTAGAATGGAGATGATGTCAAAAAAATCCTAAACAAACAAACTAGGAGATGAGCTATACTGAACAGCTGCTCCAGTTGCATGGGAGCAGAGAACCTGCTGGGAGGCACCTAGGTAGACAGTGGGGCAATTTCCCACAGTTTGAGCAGCGCTTAGCATTCCAGCTCTTGGGAATGGATGTAGGCTTCTGGTGTGCAGGACAGAATCTGGTCTGCTTTTGAAATACAGGAGACAAATTTATATTGGAGTTTCCTATGGGGGCAACATGGCTGGCCATGGAAGAACAGGAGGAACAGAGAAATCTGCTCCATGGAGCATGGATGCAACAAGGCACAGGTTGCCACAGAACAGCTGCATGTGTGTGCTGACTATCAGGGACTTTGAGGAACTATGAGATTACTTCCTAGCTTTCATTACAAGAAAGGAAGCTTTCATTATATGTTTGCAATGATGGGAGGGATGTGGCTTTGCATGAAACTCTACTGCTCGCTCTTTTACTGTGTTTGGGCACATTCCTGAAGAGGCTCTACTTCTGGGCGGCTTGCTTTGCTTTAACAACAAAACTAATAGGAACTGAAAGCATGAGAGAAATGGGGCTTTGAGAAGAAAGAAAGGAAAAAACAGGAGAGTGGTTCAACTGGACTAAGGCGAGCTTGCTTTATGAGAGAAGAAGAAGCATCTAAATGTACCACCAGATCATGGAGCAAAATTTCTGGGAAGCTGCATGACCTTCAGGGAGCAGCAGGTGCTGAAATGGGAGGTACAGGGTTGGAGTGTTTGGTTTATGCATTGTAGCTGAGGACTTTCATGAATGATGGGAGGCCTTTTTCTTGGGTGTTTAGGTGCCTCTTTGGATGATTTTCATGCTATTTGCTAACTGTTTCATTTTGCATCTTCGGTGGTTTGTATTACTACGGTTTGTTGGTGTATTTTACCATGCAGTAACCGAGATGTTCTCAGTGCTGGGGCGTAGGTCGGGATCGGACTGGTTAAATTCAGAAGTGGGATGAGGAATGATGTTCGTGATGACCTCAAGTAGTACTGAGTAGTTCCTGGGAAGAAATTGATGGTGAGTGCATGAGGGTTGTGGTAGTGCTTGAATCTAAGGTGGCCCATACAGTTCCATGGCACGGCTTTGGAAAAGCTGTGATCTTCTTCTTCAAGTGAGTGTTTCCCCGTGAGTGCTATATCATTGTTTGTTCTTTGGGGAAGGTATGAAGCTATGGCAGCCCATCTGAAAAAATAATAATAATAATAATAAAAATATTATATTATGGAGAAATTTTGTTGTTGTAATCCATGGATATGAATTAGTACAATGAAGATTTTTAGAATTACTTGTTACCCAACAGGGCTTGTAGATGGATGATACATTCCTTATCCACACAAGAAAACACTAAATTTGAACCCAAATCATGAGGTCAGGCCGTGTCATAAACTACAAATAAATAAAACTTATACAGTAATTCAATACATTAAAACAACACAATTGGGTGGGGGGTTCATGTAAAGGCTACGAAAAGCTGTAAAAGAGAGGAGAAACCATGGAATTATGATTAAACAAGACAAACCCCGGATGGGGTTTACATCCACAGGAGCTTGAAAAAATGAAAAATTAGCGAGAAACATGGTTTAACAGCAGATGTGCGCTTTTTCAGAGCATCGACATGTTCTCATACATACATACTTGGACAATGACAAGCTATACTGAAAAGCAATTACATGGTATCTCAAACTAAAATAAATACTACTCAAATTATTGAAATTTCAACAATGAAATGGGGAAAAAAAATATTGAATGTATTATTCTTGAATGGCGACCTCACATACCGTCGAACAAGACAAGTTATTAGGTTCGATAAGATTACAGTCTCAAGTTCGCCTCCAAATCTGAATTGGCTGTGATGTGAAAGCATACCAAAATGATATTAACAAGATTGGGCTAAAGTGAGCCTAAATAAAATTTGAACAAAATATATATTACATGAGTGAAAGCACTTAACCAATTTAAATAAAATAAATAAATGCAAATAAGAATAAAATCATTGTGAAAAATCACAGAGGAAAGTCGATAAACCATGCCACAATGATAAGGATTGTCATGGAGAATAACAACTATATATAAAAAAGGAGCTAAGAAACATTAAGAAAAGTATTAAACAAGATAAGACATGAAATGCACAAATGTGAAGCAACATAAAAATCACCACAAACAACTTTTCTTATTCAGATAAGTATGTAAAATACAACACAGGTCCTACCTATTTAAATACAAAGGGAGGGCACAAAAAGAAACAATATCAAGGATAAAAAAGGAAAAAAATAATATACAAGAAAGGAAATAGTCAAACGAAGGAAATTGTCAAATTTTGGTACTCAACACTCTCCTGAGCCTGAGAGGGCTCTCAGAAGTCATGTGCCAATCTTATGGTGTAGAAGGCACCTGCTCATGCTGGACTCGCTGGAAGCAGGAGGGCTCAGTGAAGGAAATGCTCTTATATAGTTGGTCCTCGTGTTGAAAGGAGATTGAGGCCAGTCATACATCTTGGGAAGGTAATCATAGGGTGAGTTACTATCCACTTCAATATGTTTGGTTCTCTCATGAAAGATTTGGTTAGAGAGGCAATGTATACAGGTACCCTTCTGTCTATCACACACAAGCTTCAATTGGCTTTATGTTCCCAAATCTTAGTTCTGAAGAATTTGTTTCAGGCCGTATAAGTTCCAATGGTGCCAAAGCCATGGCTACAAATCTTGGCTTCAACACTGAACCCAAACTGCACTTTGCATAATGTTCTTACTGCTCCCGAGGATATTAGATCCTTTTGATATAGCCGGAGGATACGAGAAACATAGTCTTCAGTGATTCACCGATGATTGCGGGAACTAACTAACTACACTCATAAGAAGGAAATGTACGGTTGAGGTGATGGCGAAATAGTTTAGTCTCACTGCACAGACCTCATCGATATCTCCGGATCTTGTAAGGAAGCTCCTTTGTCTCGATTACAAGCTTGAAATCGGGATCATAAATGAAGGTATCTACATGTTTACAATTTAGCATATCAATTTCCCCCGATATTTTTAGGACATACTTCTCTAAAAACATAACCACATCGGATTTAGACTAAACCTCAATCCCCATAACGTGCCAGTTCCATGTCTTTTATTAATAGAAAGTGGCGAAGAGGTGAGTGTTTAGGATTTTATGGCTCATCAACAACTTGTTATAACAATGTAAATTCATATAAAACAGATGGAACAGATGCAGCACCATGAGGATCAATGATAGAAACGGTGGTCAGATATGCTCGAGTTAATAATCTGTGTCACCAGAGCTCGCGACCAAACCAAGAAAAGGAAATATAAAAGACACTTATGTCCGCGTGAGATTGTAGATCAAGGTTTATGTGACACATGTCTATATTTATTAACCATGGCTTTTAGAAGGTCGATATTACGCAAATCGAGGAGACAATTTTCATTGAGATGAATAAAGAATAATAGACTAATACAAGACGAAGCTGTATTAGACGGATCATGATAAGGGAATTGGACCTTATTTTATGAGATTTCTATATGAAAGGATAAACATTTCAAGTATGATGAATATAAGGCTGAAATCGAGTCTAATATCTTGTTAGGGAGCAAATTTAAGGTAAAATGAAGATTTTGTTTAACGAGAAGATTTCATAAGAAATTTGCTTAAAGGTGAAGGAGCGTTTCTCTATGGTATTTTTGATTAAACACGAAGGAGATTGATTGGAGGAGTTATTCGTCATGGAAACGACTGCTGCAGGTACTGCTCTAAGCCTTGATGATGAGCACTGTTGATACTGTTGTTGCGATGGAGTGATTGGGCGTGTAGGAGTCTAGATGTCGTTTTATAGGGAAATCAGGGGAGCTTTTTTTCTTGTTTCACTATGACATAGTTTGGAGAAGAGGAAGGTTGTGAAGGGCCTTGTCTCACATACGTGTAACCTAATTGATATATAGTGAAATTCCTTGATTCGGATGTGCCCATGGTATGCGGTTTCACTTTAGTGTGAAAACAATCTCTTGTGTTCTTGTGTGTGGTTTATTCTTATGCTTTATTTCGGTTAAATTACCTTGTTTTCATAGGTTCCATGATACACCATGTTATAAGCGGTAGATAACTTTCGGTGCCTGATCTATGACATTGGTATCAACAGCTAACATATCCTTTGTCAAAATAAATAATCTATATTTCTAACTTACTTTGTGAATCATTATATAATAAGAAATAAACAAACAAAATGAGTTTGAATTACTCTATAAATTATTGTAACTAAACTATTTTATTTGTCCTTGGGTACTTTCCCTTCACTCGGCTTCTCCTCTCTATTTTCATTCCTTAATTAGTACTTTTAGAGTTCCAAAGAGAGCTTAAATGTTTGGAATAAGCATTATTAAATGGAAGAATTGGAAATCCGTATTTACATTTCAAAACAAAGAATTAAAGAGATGGTAAAGACAAAAGAAAAAAACTCTACATTTTCTTTCTTTTGTGAAGGCAACGGCAATTGGTTAATAAATTGTAGTCTATATTCTCCATCTGGGATCATGTTGGAGAATATAATCTTTAATACATTCTTGGAACACAAGGTTTGTAAGCAAAGCATAAAAAAAGTTGTAAACAAGTTACAATGATGGCACAAGTAATGGTAACTTTCATAATACATATAATAGTATTATTTCAAAAGCATATGTATCTAAAACTGTTTAAAGCTTTGCCTTAAACATTAATGCATTGAAATCTATAATTGATTGTCATAACATCATCATTTATTATCTAGGGAAAAAAACATAAAACTTCAATTTGATGAATAAATGGGGAGATTTATAACATAAAATGTTTACTTCTCCTTCCTTTACCTCTCTCTCCTACCATGTTTCCATAAATTTGAATATGTCAACCTATCTCCCATCCTATTCTCTATCCTTTGAAGCTCAGACCAAGAAGGAGAATATTAAGTTGAAATAATTGAGGATGGCGAAGCTAACATATGTGATTCAACAATGCTGGCGCTTCCATGTTGCAATACCATAGCATTACGAACCAAGTAACTCAAACAATCTTTGAGTTCAATGGTATGGTCTAGTTATACCTCCGAGCCTTATGATGGTTTCTATATCAAGGTATTTTCTTTTAACTGGAAAGTGGACTTGATTGGATTTAAAATCTATGAACATATTTGATAAATTCAAGATCTTTTGGACGATAGCTGTTGTCATAGCGTGGTAAAATTTGGTCTACAATGCGATGCGACTTGGTTTGGCCCATGGGTGGCGTTTTGAAATTCAAGCCTCAAAAGCTTTGATTGACCAGGAGATGGAGTAAAAAACATCATGAATGTAATGCCAAGAAAGCTATAAGTTGGCTGATTGATATGTAAATGTGGGAAATCATTTTGATTCCACTTGTATTAAGATCAGTAGGCAGAATGAGAGGATAGAAATAAATCTATGTTTTCAACCACATGCTTTGTTTGCTCTACTCCTACCAATATTACTACTTTGTAATAGTAGAAAACATGTTTGTTGAATCCAAATGAGTTAAATTCAGCCCATAACCCTAAATGGAAGCTTTGACTCTAAAAATCGTCTAGTTTGTCATCTACGATTTGCCTTTAAATACTTACTTTGAAATGGTTTTTCTTAGGAAAAACTTGTTTTAATTACTATCTAACTCAAACAACCAGAGGAACAGAATTTTTTTATTAAATGTTATGCCCTTGTTACATAAGGCAAAGTGTTATGATAAGGATAAATATTCTTCATATAAGTTTTATGTAGACTCAATTAATAAATATAAAGAGTTATGGGAAGAGTTTTATAAGTTCGAACCGAAGAGTGTTAGAAGTTAGTAGTTTATTTATCATAGGAGTAACTTAAATGTGAATCATTCTGCGTTTCATAAAATTTTAACAAATATTGAATGAATTTTATTTCTTCATAAATAGCATAAAATTTCAAACTTCTAGATGAAAATAATGAAAAAATAAGTATTTTCATTTTTTTAAATAATCAGATGTTTCTATAGAAGGATTATAATTCATGCAAGGCTTTTCAGTCTAGAGGAGCTATTACTAGTCAGAGCAAGACTTTCTTTTATGGCTTTTTATTTTTTGAAAAGATTATTTTATTTTAATACTAAATCTTAATTAAGTCCTAAAAGGTATAGCTTTACTCTATCTTGATCACATTGATATCAATTTTAAAGTCATAGAACAACAACTTGTCTTTAATTCTTTTAAGTTTTAAATTTTGCATTTAATAAATTATTAGAGGAAATGAAATAATTGTTCATAGTAAATTCTAAGAGCATTAGAATCCATTTAGAACAAAAAGAAAGAAAAAGGGTTGAGTGAAAAGAATACTTTAAGGAAGTAAAATAGTATTGAAGAGCAGGAGCAGAAAGGAAAGTAAGAAAATAGTAAAGGAACAGCTTCTGAAGCAGAACAGTTTTTATCTTGCAAGATCTGATAAAAGCCAAGCTAAGCTTGGAAAGTTGAAAAAATATAGATGAAGAACTTGGGAAAGTGATAATGTGCAACATGGAATAACAAACAGATGAAGATGTGATAAAAAAAAGACTGTCAAATGACAAAAAAAGTGTTGGGTGCATCTCAACCTTCAATCCCCACTAACTAAGTGCTTCCTCAACTCTCTCCTTGACCAGGGATCTCTACATTCATCATCTCACGGTGGTCAACATGGAGAGTCTCATCATCACCTCCTGAAGTTGAATGGCATATCAAGGTTTAATGTGGAAATAGCTCATGTAAGATGACATACGTTCTTTGTTTCACTACGTGCTCCCGGTTTCTTCTTCACTACTGGCCTCAACCTATTGAGAAAACATATTAGTTATGATTATGTCATCAAAGTGCGGAGGTATATTTGATTAATTTATTAATTATGGACTAAGTATAATCTATTCTGATTTAATGGCTGCTACAGCACAGCCATGATAATTATGGCCATTTATGGGATGGTTTAATATTGACTAGCTATTGTAAGCCCATTCAGACAACCCGATTGTTCCTTTATGCCTCCCATACACATATATATATATATATATATATATATATATATATATATAAGTAAATAGAGCCTAGAATTTTACAAGGGTTTGGTAGAAACACTTTGGCCAGAGAAGGAAGAATCATCTTTAACTGACTTTTCTTTGATCCCATCCCTGCTTGTAGTTTGGCGAAGAGACTAATGACGGCAGCTGGTCTGGATCCATGCACATGTATATTTTTCTACATACTCTGTGAATTAATATACTTCTTTGTGAGACCCCGGATAAAATGGCGATAGACACAAATTTACCAAACTGGAAATTTTCTAGATCTTGGATGACGATGCGGATAAAGCCGTTGAATTCGTCTCGCGAAATCTAGGTACAAAGCCAAATTTTGTTGAATTCGAGACGGTCGGTTTCCATTGGTGAAATGGGACATTAGCGGGCGACCGCGTGGCAGGAAAGGTGCAGGCCACGTGGCGCAGACTGGGGACACCGAACTTGAGTGGCCAGAGATGCCAAGCTACTAGAATACGATATTTTGATGCCGGATTGGTGCATAGCGCGTGGGTGGCACAATGCCATGACTTGAAACGCTAATAATCAAGCTTGATGCAAAAACATGTCAGACTTTGAGATGGAAACATGGAATGGATCAAATAAGGGGAAGAGTTCTTCCTATGGGGGAATCACAGTTCTAGAGAAAGAAGAAGAGAGGGAAAGGGGAGAAAGGGGGGGAAAAAAAAAAGAAGGAGAGAGAAAACCATAGGAAGGACAAGGGAGGAAGAGTTTTCCTCCATTGTTTTCTCTGAATTTAGGTGGATCAGAATAGTCCTACACACTTCAAGAGGTGAGGGATTTTTCCTCCCTGTTTATTTCCTTCTTGGGGCCATAGAAATGGAATTTGGTTGAGTTGGTTTGTTATTACTTGAATGAATACCATGCAGAATTTTTGTAGAACTGATCTTATTACTGCATGTTATTATATATGCTGTTTTCTAGGTTTTCTAGACTGAAAATCCAGGTTGGTTTATTATTACTTGAATGAATACCATACAGAAATTTTCTAGAACTGAATCTTGTTACTGTATTATTATATATGCTGTTTTACTGGGTTTAAGACTGAAATTCAAGTTTGGTGTGTTATTACTCGAATGAATGCCATGCAGGAATTTTAAGGAACTAATCGGATTCTTGCAGCATTATTGCATATTGTTTTATTGGGTTTAAGGCGAAAATCCGGAGTTGGTTTATTATTACTTGGACAATTTTCATACCAGAGAATTTATGGGGATTAAAACCTTTGCTTCTTTGTTTGAGGCCACTGTCTTCGTCCGAACCCGACCGGGTGTTCTTGAACTACTGAAACTCATGGGAATAAGAACCTATCATAAATGCATTTAGTGGCTGTAGGTGCTCACATCGGAGCTGAAAAACTGATTGTTGCACCAAGTATGCGAATTGCTATCAATATGGGTGTTTCAAACACATTGAGGTTGTAATGTGTTATTAGCGAACATAGTCATTTCTTGGCATGCAGCGGGCCTGGCGACATGCTTTGTCTCGGCTTTGGAAATATGAATTATGGCATTACCTAAGTAATGAACGGGGAATTTTATATTATTACATGCTTGAATGGCGTGTTGACATGAATGAAGCCGAATCTTCAGTTAAAAATAAAAATGTAGTGCATCGCATGTGATGTCTTGGTTTGAATGTGTGGAATATTAACATGATTGCATGTATGTTGATCTTTGAAGCCCGAATATATAAATAAGCTGACATTGCATTAGACATGAGGATTCGAGTACACACCTAGTCTTTGAGTAAAAGTATCCATGTAAGTTCTGTACATGCATTGGGCATGGTTTGAGTGAGTTTTGAGTCTTGTTGTGCTTTGTTGGCATTACAATTGTCTGGCTCACTGCACTCATGCAGAACAATGTGTGCATGGTAATTATTGGCAAAAATTTGCGTTTGATCACTGGGCAACAGGCTCGAGAATGGGATGAAGTCAATTAAGTGCAATGATAAATCAATGAAGCGAATAGTGTCGGGCGTAGAAAGTAGGGGATAGACACCCTCCCTTAAATTGAAAAGCACGAACACTTGGTTAGATTGTGTATCCATGGAGTGAAAGCTTCAGAAGAGTATCGAGGGTGTAAGAGAGACCGAAAAGTTACATGTGAAGCGTGCTTTGCATTGATACTTTGTTCGATTGTGTCTCACGTGTCAGCAGGTAAAGGTTGAACATAAGAGGTCGGCAAGGCTACTTCAACCATTGGAGGTGTCTGAGTGGAAGTGGGAGTATGTCAGGATGGACTTTGTGACCCACTTGCCATGGGCACCGCGAAGACATGATGTGGTATGTTGTGGTGACTCCACAGAAGTCGGCGCATTTTCTAGGCTATGCGGATGACCTTCACTATGGAGATTACGCAGAGTATCGCGTGCCGCGAGATTTTTCGGTTACATGTAAGATTAATAGATCTCCATAATATCGGACCGAGATCGGGTTTATGTGGTGCATTTTTGAAGAGCTTGAGAAGGCCATGGGGACCACGGTGTCTTGATGGCACGCTTTTCATCCACAAGCAGACGATCGGTCGGAGAGGACCATACAAGTTTTAGAAGACATCTTTACCGCCGAAGCCGTCACGGATTTCAGGTAGATTGGGAAGATCATTTGCCACCGGTAGAATTAGCCTACAACAGCGGTTAACGAGCAAGTATCACAATTGGCACCGTATGAAGGGCTTTATATAGGAGGCCATGTAGGCTGTTGTTGGATGGAGTTGGAGGAAGGAATTTCACTACATGTGGATTTGATTGAGGGCACACTGGAAAGTGGGTCTAATCGGAGGCAATTCTTTGCTCCAAAGCCGACATAAGAGTTACGTTGATAGCGGCATACGGAGTTCGGTGGGTGATCATGTCTTCATAAAGGTAATGCCTAAGAGGGAGTGATGATCAGGATTCGGTAAACAAAACTATCGTCGAGGTTTATTTGACCCTTTGAGGTACTCGAAAAGGTGGGTGCAGTTTCATATCGATTAGCGCTACCATGAGACTTTATCGGGTGTAAAACAGCCGTATTCATGTCTCCATTCTCGGAAATACACTCTAGATCCAGCTCTCATAGATGATAGTTCAGAGGCGGGTTTTAACTATCGATGCGAGATGGACCTTCAAGAGGTTGGGTGCATCATGGATATCTTAGAGAAGATTTTGCCCATAAGATTGTGAGGCTAGTAAAGGTGTTGTGGCAGCAAACGATTGGAGGAAGCTGACATGGGAGTATGAAGACACGTGCGTACGGATATCCTTTCCTCCTTTAGGGACGGAGGTATCATAGTTTTAGTCATTTCTTGAATGGCATTGGTGCATATGCATGTGATTGTTCGTATATATGTGTGGTACAGAGGCGACATTCTTTTAAGGAGGGAGTAGAAAATGTGAGACCCGGGATAAAGTAAACCCTATAGACACATAATTTACAAACACCAGAAATTTTCCACCAGTCTCTGGATGATGGCGGCCCGATCAAGGTGCGTCGTCTCGCGAAATCTAGGTACCGCGATCGAATTTTGTTGAATTCCAGACGGTGAGATTTTCACGCGTATTGCCCCGAGAGCAAAACGGGCCATTAAGCGAGGGTGACAATGAATTGGCATGAAGGTGGAGCCATGTGGCAGACTTGGGGACACTTGGCGCCCAGGTGGCGAGTGCCATGCTGCTGGAATGCATGATGTTAGTGGTTGGGGCGGCGTAAGCTTGGCATGGGTGACACATACCCGCGAAAAGCAGCCATGTGTCAAACTTGATCTGTGAGACATGTCTAGGCTTAGTGAAGGAGCATAGAATGGATCAGCGTGGAAGAGTTCTTGCCTGGAATGAGTTCTAGAGAAAGAAGAGAGAAAGGAAAGGGAAAAAAAAAGGGGAGAAAGAAAACCATAAGGAGGGAGAAAGGGAGGAGGAGAGCTTGCTCCATTGTTTTCAGTTTGGGTGGATCAAGAACCGGTCCTACATAATTCTAGATGTGAAGGATTTTTCCGCCCTGGTTATTTCCTTGTTTGGGACCTTAGAAATGGCATTTGGTTGAGTTGGTTTGTTATTAAGCTTGAATGAAAATACCATGCAAAAATTTTCTAGAGCCCGATCTTATTCTTGCATGTTATTATATATGCAGCACTACGGGTTTTAACTTTGAAAATCGAGGGTTATTTTATTATTACTTGAATGAATACCATGCATAATTTTTCTAGAACTGATCTTGTTACTGTATGTTATTATATGCCGTTTTACGGGTTTTAAGGCTGGGTCGGGTTGGTGTGTTATTACTCGAATGGATGCCATCGCAGAATTTTACGGAACTAATCTTGTTCTTGCATGTTATTTTATGTGTTGTTTTTCTTGGGTTTTAGGCGAGAATCCGGGTTGGTTTTGTTATTACTTGATGAATACGAAATGCGGAATTTTCTAGGCCCGATCTTCTTCTTGCATGGTAAACCGCTGCTATCTTTGTTTTTGCGGAGTTTAAGTGAAGTCCCGGGTTGTTTTGTTATTGCTCGAATGGATGCCATGCGAGTTTTCTTGAACTCATCTGAGATTTGCTTCGTATTTTAAAGCGTAGCTGTGACGGGAGTCATGTGAGGCGCATGGGTACGAAAATCCGGGGTTGGTTTGTTATTAGCTTGGAATGTTCTGAATATGCCCGAATTTTCTAGGCGATCTTTTCTTGCATATTATATATGTTGTTTTAAGGTTTTAAAATTCACGGTTGGTGTGTTATTACTCGAATGGATGCCATGAATTTTCTGCACAAACAATCTCGTTCTTGCATGTTATTGTATATGTTTTTTGGGTTTAAGTTGAAAATCAGGGTTGTTTTATTTTATTCTTGGCTTGAATGAATACCATGCAGGGTACCTTTGGATTTGTATACACAGTTGTTTTAGGCCATAACGCTCTCAAATCCGAACCGCGTTCATGTGTTCTTGGACTCTTTGGAGAAGGTCATGGAGTCAAGAATCTAGCCATAAATCATTCAGTGGTGATGAGTTCTCACATAGGTCTTTGAAAAACTGAACATTGCCAATCTTTGAACACATCAACTATGGATTGTTTGAACACATTAGGACATAATGTGACTGTCAAAACTTGTTCATCAATCACATTTCTTGGCATACGGCCCGAGTACATCTCGTGAAATTCTATGTCTCGACACAGGAATATAGATGCATGGCATTACTTGCCTAAGTAATGGTTGGAATTATATTATTCATGCTTAGAGATGGTCATGATGACATGAATGAATGAATGCACTAGAAAAAAAAAGGAGTAGTGCGTGCTTATGTGATGTCTTGGTTTGAATGTGTGGAATATTAACATGGTTGCATGTATGTTGATGCTGAGGCCCGAATATATGAAAATGTTATGTGTTGGAACACACAAGGGTTCATAGTACACACCTAGTGTACTAGGTAAAATGTCACGTAAGTCCTCATACACCATTGGGCATGAGTTTGAGTGCAGTGGCACAATTGCATTGCATTGGTGTACGACAAACCACCGCATCACATGGGTGTGTACATGAATGCGATTTAGTACTGCGTTTGGTGTTAGTGTGTGGAAGCTCGGGAATGGGATGAAGTCAATTAGTTTCGCTCTGAGTGTTAAATAAATAGGAAAATGAATAGTGTCAGTGTAGCAAGTAGGGATAGACACCCCCTCGGGTGAAAGGAGCCTGGACATGTTACTTGAAAGACGTATAGCGATTAAATAAAATATCTGCATGGACTACGGGTTGTGTGATGGGGTCGGGGCCAAACTCGGCGTGTCAATTTCCAATTGGCACTTGCATTGGGTGGTGGGTCGGAGGTTGACCCAAGATATGGGCATGTAGAGGTCGTTCCTGGTACATGCAAGTATTTTTTTCTTCTCGATGAGAAGTAAGGCGGCGTGGATCAGGTTGTTTCAGGTGATCGTAATGATCAATCGTGATGCGCACCCAGTGGGGAGTGCCCCGCAGGTTTTGTTTCTACCGGTATAGCTCACCCCGCCGTGGGACTCTTCGTGTACAGTCACGGTGTGCGCATTAAACGCTCCCTAGTGGCCGACAATTTGCAAGAGGGTCTGGCTGTGGCCTCGATGTATTTTTTGTATATGTATAGAACTCATACTGTAATACATATCCCGCTTTTGTATATTGGAACAACATTTGCCCTAATGTAATGATGAAATTATATATGTGTGAGTGAGGCGCTATAACTCTCACATTTTGCATTAATTCCGACCGTATGAAGTTATTTTGTGTATTTATGAATTAAATATGCAGAGATGAGTCTCGGTATGCAAGACATGTGAGTGAGATATTGGGATACCCGATTTCCATAGACTTTCGCAGGTTGACAGGTTATAGACGAGACCCCCGGGTTTTGGGGCGTCACATCTTTGTTCAATAAAGCTATTTCAGAATGTATTTGTTGGTCTTTATTATTGATCAATTGCCTTGGGGCTCAACAAATAACCTTGATTTTACAAAATAATTTAGCACCTTCTTCTCAAAGCAAACCATCTCATAAATTCCTATATATATATTTTTTCTTTTAACTTCGTTTCTCCACTCCATTAACAAACTCATTGTGCCTGAAGAAATGGCCTCATCATATCATCATCATCATCATCATCATCATCATCATCATCTTCTCTAGCATTCTCGGTTAGACAGTGTGATCTAGAGATGATTCGGCCTGCGAATCCCACTCCCCGATAGGTGAAGCAACTTTCCGACATAGACGAATAAGAAAGCCTTCGCTTTCAAGTTCCTATACTAACGTTTTACCCAAACAATCCTATAATGAAAGGAAAAGAAGACCCTATAAAAGTCATTAGAGAAGCTTTAGGTAAGGCGCTTGTATGCTACTATCCATTTGCAGGGAGATTGATTAAAGGAGAAAATAGAAAATTAACGGTGGACTAGTGCAAATGGTATAAGTGATGTTCATTGAAGCCGATGCGTATACCAATCTTGACAATCTTGGTGATGCGATTCACCCACGTCGACACACCCCACTCCCTACCAAATAAGTACCAGGCCGACCACCTTAATAAATCCTCACCGCTAATTTAACGACTAAAAATCCCTATGAATCGAAGCCGTATTGCTTGCTTAAACCTCATATAAAAAATTTTCTTTTACTTTTTTCAACTTAGGATTTGGTAAAATCTTGGCAGCGGCAAAACCTCAGCAACATGACGGCTGCATATAGGATAATTCAAAATCCTGTATACACAACTTACACATTTCCAAATATGGAAACCAGCAACCTAACACATTTTCACAAAATACACTATGTACATACATATACGCTCCATTATGCCACCCCTACAGCAACCTTACAAAATATTATTAATAACAACACTTGTACAAATGTCAGGAGAATCCTAATATGCTCCAGCGTCCGGTATGCCTGTACCTGGAAAATAGTTTTTAAAACAGGAAAATAATGAGCTAAACGAGCTTAGTGAGTGTATGTTTTATAAAATGTTTCCTTTTCTTAAAAATATCTCAAAACTATAAAATTCTCTTTTACAAGATATTTTCCAGAAGTCTTGCTTGCTTATTTTAAAGTTTCTAAAACTTTCAGATTTCAGGATGCTTTTAAAAGTTTGCAAAACTTTTAATATTTGCTTGTTTTTGTTTTGCTTCTTTTCTTTAAAGTTTATAAACTTTTCTCAATTCTCTTGCTTGCTTGCTTTACTTTGCTTTTAAAAGTTTATAAAACTTTAATACTTGCTTTAAAAAAATGTATAAAACATTTCAAATCTCTTGCTTTAAAGTTTATCAAAAACCTTTCATTAAACTCCTCTTGCTTTAAAAGTTTCTCAAAACTTTTATAAACACGGGAGCTTGGGCTCAACCGTTTTTTTTTTTAATCACCACAGGAGCCTGGGCTCAACCGATCGTTTTGAAATATAAATGGGAGCCTGTGCTCAACCGTTTGCTTTAAATCTCTACGAAAGCCTGGGTGATCGTGCACCAATGGTTGATTTTTCAAACAAAGATATCATGTTTATAAACATCAACCATTAGAGGCCTATACTTGCTTGATGTACCCTAGTGAACACGGAGCCTCAGGTGATCGACCGCGTCTGAAGGACTCAGGTCCGCATCACCTTCCCAGAATATGGTGAAATTGACCTGTGTCGCCATCACCATAATTTAGCTAACGCCTAACCTTATATACTCCCCGCAATGCGCTAACGGCGTCTCCTTTAAATGTTATGATGCATGACCTAAGTTTGGTCGCACTGCGCAAAACAAAATGCATGCATGATGGTCCCCAACACCACCGTGCACGCACGAACAATTCTCCTCGAATCTGCAGATGCTTGCTTAGAACTAGGGATTTTAGTTGTGCCCTGCTTTTCACAAATATTCTCGCTTCGCGCTTGCTTGCTCTTTGAAAAATGGTTTGCTAATTTAAACCTTTGCTTGCTTTTCTTCAATTATGGTTTAAATGAAAACTATTTGAGCTGCTCTTGAAATATGGTTTTGCTAATTTAAAAACCACAAATACCGCAAAACAATTTATAATAATAATACACTAGTATTTGAAAAATGGGTTTAGAACACTCACCTTTTTCTGCTTATTAAAATTTGAGCACGATTCCACAATTTTCCTGCTTTTGCTTTTAGCCTACACATTTGATGTATTAGACCATATACGTCCGCACAACCAACTAAATACTATTCGATATTCACTATGCACCATGTACTATGCACTGTGTACTATGCCCTATGCACTATTCGATATTTACTATACACTATGCACTATGAACTATGCACTTTGCACTATACACTATTCGATATTTACTACGCACTATGAACTATGTACTATGCACTATGCAGTATACACTATGCATTATTCGATATTTACTATGTATTATGCACTATGCATACGTATTTATGCGTGTTCATACGTATTTACTATTTTATACATATTTATATGTATTCACTATTTCACGTGGAAATCCGCTTAAACTTGTGGATTTTGGTACCCACGCCAAGCAGCTCGCCGCAGGTATAAATTTTAATTTAGGTACGAAAAATTCTCAATTAATTAGAATATCAGAAATCGAGAAAAACTAAAATTTGATTTTTCCAATTTTACTCCGAATTTCTGAAATCCAAGATTTTGGTACCCACGCGTAGCTCCTGGCCGCAGAGCACTCTTTTGAGCGCCCCACGAACCGATACCCGATTCAGAACTCCGAGAAAACGAATATAAGGGAAAAAATATTAAAACCTCTCCCTCTCTGATTTTCTTTCTTCCACGCCCAACGCTTTGAATTCTAATTTTTGGAAGTGGAATCCACATGTCCCTTTTCTTCCCTTCTTCTTCAAGCCACCTCAAACAATTTATTTTGTCCCTAAGCCACTTCCTATTATAATTGGAATATCCTTCGGGGCATTTGCTATTTTTCGGAATTTTTCAAAAACCCCGTTTTCAGGTTTCACTCTACACTTGTTGCCTAGAAATTCGTAAAATATTCCGACTTCTAATTAAACGAACTTTCAGGCCACTGGGATTACAGATCTAACTTAACTACTTAGTCCGTTTTGTTATCCGATATCTAGAGAATTTTCGAGACTTCCCTGAACAATTCTGGCAATTTCTTATTATTATTTTACTATTTAAACTTCCATTAATTATACTTTCACCCTCTACTTTGCTTAATTGCAAAAGTGCCACAATTCTTTAAAAACCTTACAATTTTATCCTTTACAATGGCACTTGAGTGCCATATGCGATCCTTACAAGCATGTACTCGTGCACCCCATCGACGGGGGTGTTACAAATCCTTCCTCCTTTAGAACATTTCATCTCAATGAACAAACTAAACTCAAAGGAAAGGAAAGTACCTCATTCGGAAAATAATTGAGGGTATTGAAGGCGCATCTGAACCTCTAGCTCCCAAGTAGCTGCCTCCATCTCATGATTCCTCCATAGGATTTTAACTAAAGGAATCACCTTACTACTCAACACTTGTTCCTTGCGATCTATAATCTGCACATGTGTTTCCCCATAAGTCAGGTTCTCTTTTAGCTGCACTAGCTACTCTCTTAGCACATGTGAAGGATCTGGGATGTATTTCCTCAACATCAACGCATGCAATGTGTCATGAATCCTTGATAACTCTGGGGGTAACTTCAATTTATAAGCTACTGGCCCCACCTTGCTCACAATCTCATAAGGTCCTATAAATCTCGGACTAAGCTTGCCTTGTTTCCCAAATCTCAAAACACCTTTCCAAGGAGAAATCTTCAAAAAGACCCGGTCACCTATCTCGAATTGCAAGTCTCTGCGACGTTTTTCCGTATAACTTCTCTGTCTATCCCGGTCACCTTTCCAAGTCTCTTGCTATCTTTAAGTTATCACGAACAACTTTCACTTTCTCTGAAGTGATCTGCACTAGCTCTAGGCCTACTAGTCTTCTCTCACCAACCTCATCCCAGCACACTAGAGTCCTACATTTCCTGCCATATAATGCCTCAAATGGAGCCATTTCTATACTGGCCTGATAGCTGTTGTTGTAGGCAAACTCTATTAGTGCCAAATGGGTATCCCAACTCCCCTTGAATTCATCACACAAGCTCTCAGCATATCCTCTAACGTCTGAATGGTCCTCTCCGACTGGCCATCCGTCCGAGGATGAAATGCTGTGCTAAAATGTAAGCGACTACCTAAAGCCATTTGCAAACTAGGCCAAAACCTGGATGTGAACCTGGGGTCTCGATCTGAAACTATCGAAACTGGAACCCCATGAAGTCTCACTATCTCATCCACATACAGCTGGGCCAACCTTTCCAAAGAATCTTCAACATTAACCTGCAGAAATGAGTTGCATCAGCCAATCGATCAACTATCACCCATATAGCATCATGTTGTTCTATGAAGTCCTACGGAAGACCTACAAAAATCCATAAGGATTCTTTCCCCATTTCCATACCGGGAATAGAGTAACCGATCTTCCCCGCGGGCTTCCGAAGCTCCGCCTCTCACCCCATCGGCTGCCAGACATCCGGAGACAAATTTGCACCCTTTCTTCATCCCATTCCACCAATAATGTTCTTTCAAAGTCCTGTACATCTTAGTACTGCCTGGATGCATAGCATACGCAGATGAATGTGCTTCTTCCATAATGTCTCTTCACCGCTACACTCGGGCACGCATTACTTCCTTTGTCCTTTCACTATCATGCCATCATCTATAATTTGAAATCCTCCTTTTCCTTTTCTATCTCTTCTTTAAGCTTAATCATCCGTGGGATCCCAGAACCGCCTCTACTAAAATCTGATCCACTAGGAGAGGTCTAACATGAAATGTGGCTAACAAGGCTCCTGAATTCTCAACCTCCAATATCACCCCTAAAGCTCTCAAATCCACCAATAGTGGAAGATAACCTGATCTCATATGAGACAATGAACTCTCTGGTCGCCTACTCAAGGCATCTGCTACGACATTAGTTTTTCCCGGATCAGACTCACAAGACAAGCCGTAGTCCTTAATCAACTCAAGCCATCTTCTTGCCCTGTGTTTAACTCTTCTCGGGTGAAAATATATTGAAGACTCTTATGATCTGTAAAGATCCTGGGTGAACACCATATAAATAATGTCTCCATATTTTTAGAGCAAAACACGACCACAGAAGCTCTAAGACGTGCATCAGGTAATTCTCCCCTACGCTTTAGTCGTCTAGAGGCATATGCAATTACCCTATCATTATGCATCAAAACACAACCAAGGCCTTACCTAGAAGCATCACTATAAACCACAAACCCATATCTCCCATTGGGCAAAGCTAGAACTGAATTTGAAGTGAATATACTCTTCAACTCCTAAAAACTCTGTTGATAGGCATCCACCCAATCATACTTGACATCTTTTCTCGCTGCCTTGGTCGCAATGACCGATAACCCTCAACAAAAATTTTGTAATACCTTGCTAAACCAAGGAAGCTTCTACCAAACATTCTTGGTGGTTTCAATTTAACATCGTCTATTTTTTGGGGATCCACACTCACCCCCCTCAGCTGAAATCACATGACCTAGAAATGCCACCCTGTCAAGCCAAAACTGACACTTGCTCAACTTGGCATACAACCTGTCGCTCCTTTGTCTCGCAACATTAATCCTCGTGTTCTAAATGTTCCTCCGAACTCCAGCCTCGAATACACTAGAATATCATCATTAAAAACTATGACGAACCTATCCAAATACGTTGGAATACCCGGCTCATCAAATCCATAAACACCGTCGGCTATTACGCTTCACAATGACATCACCGTAAACTCATAATGTCCGTATCGCGGTCTCCACGCGCCTAGGTACATCACCTCCGTAATTCCCTCAACCGATGATACCAATTCAAGTCTATATCTCTGGAGTATACCAGACCCTCGAGTTGATCGGGAATAACTCCATCGATCCTAGGAGTGGATACCGACACGGATGGTAACCTGCTCACCCACCAGAATCTATACACGACCGCAAACTCCCATCTTCTTTTCACGAAGAGAACTGAGCTCCCATGGGATATGCTCTGGCCGAATGAATCCCTTATCAATAATTCTTCTAACCGAGCCCTAAGCCTCCTCAACTCTACATGAGCCATCCTATAAGGAGGGGAATGGAAATTGATCACTCCCTGATCAAATCAATGGTGAACTCCACTCTCAATCCGGGAGGTGTTTCACACATCATCTGGGAATACATTTGGAAACTCTCTAACAACTGTAATCTCATCCACTAGAGTCCCCTCCTTCTCTGTCTACACCGCATAAGCTAGATAACCCTGACAACCCTTACGTAGCATTCTCTGCGCTACCTTGGCGGAGATCATATTGGAAGATAACTCTCTGCGCATTCCCCCGAACTTTACCTCCAATTTCCCTGGCCTATGAAACTTTACTCCTTTTCTCGATAACAATCTAATGTGGCTCTATGGCAAGACAACCAATCCATATCAAGAACCACATCAAAGTCCCCATATCTAAGGCATAAGATTCACCGGAACTCCTTGCCCCCAATCAACTCTACTATCTCCCCGATCATCATTCGAGAATAACGGATCACCGCAAATCGGAAGGGACATTCTAGCAATGAATTTCCCAAAGGGTCGGGTCTTTATCCGAATTGATCCTAAATGCATGGATGTAAATGAATGTGTGGCTCGGGTCCACTATCAGATATGCATCATGATCAAGGATAGAAATAATACCGCTGACCACATCCGAGCCGCATCTACATCTTGGCCGAGTCACAACATATACTTCCGTCCGAGTGCGAGCCTCCGTCTCAGATCCCGGGAACTACCTCCCGCCTACCATGACCACCCTCTACATGCTACCACCGCCCCTCTCGCTTGAAACCTCTCCCGAACACCCTCGAGTGCTCATCTCGTGTGGTGGGTAGCGAAGAAGCATCGTGTCTCAAAGACTCAATCAACTAGGGCAATTCCTAATGAAATGTCCTTCTTGTCCGCCGCAAACACTTTATAATTAAATCTCCACACTCCCTATATGGTGTCGCTTCTGACACATATGACAAATGGGAGGAATGCTCTGAAACAACGCAAGAATCGGGGCCTACCGATCCTCGAGTAGAGATTTCTCCTAATTCGCACCTCGGCCTATAACTTCAATTTTTGCTTCTCTTCTAACAGATCGACTGTGAGCCTGGCTGGGAAGCCACCGCACCCCTTTTACGCTCCCGCTTCACACCGATACATGGTTGTAGTGCTTTACTCAACTCTAGAGCGAATTTTAACTAAGTCCTCTAAATCACCCTCGAGGAACAACTGGACAATGCACTTCCGATCCGGTGTTGTAGTCCCATAAAACCTTTACACTCGAACTTTATCGCCTTGAATATAGGGAACCAATCTAACTAATTCCGAACTTTCTCATATTTTGACACCGACATGTTGTTTTGCCTAATTTGAATAACTCCTTAATTCTTTAATCTATGGCCTGAGGAAAAACTATCGTTGAATTTCACGGAATTATCCCATGATATGCCATCCGGATACCTCCTCTCTAGGTCATCCCACCAATCCTTAGCCCTGTCTTCCATCAGAAAACTGGAAAACAAGACTCTCTTCTCATCTGTGCAGCCCATAACTCCGTAAACCTTATTTACTCGATCTAGCCATAACCAGGCTGCTTCTGGATCACCACTGCCGTCATAAGGCTTGGTGCCCAACTCCTCTACTCTATCGACCCCGTGTTCTTCAATAACTCTAGGTGCAGTGGAGGCTGCACCATCGACGGTCGCTATGGCTACCATCTCGTGCAATTTGTGCCAATTCGCTCGCTCAGAAACAATCTTGTCACTGAGCTCCCTCCGTGGCTCCGTGATGGTCCGAAATCGACTCCATCGGCCGAGGCCGGATTCATGTAGGCTGCGAAGGGAACCAATCCACGCGCTCATCCGTCACAGTACCGCAGGACGCCTGAACCGCTGGAATGACTCTCCGAGGACGACCTCTACCTCCTCTTCCTAACATAGTATTGTAATTTAAAAAAAAAAAAAATTAACTATTTAATACTTTGAATCACTTCATATGTATGTACTTTGAATTTAAAATTGTATGTTTTCCAATAATGTAAATTGTGTATAACACAGTTCTTCTCCTAAGACCCGCCCTATTACCAACTCAGGTTATGATCATTTCTCCTCAAGCCTAGTTATACCACTTATGCCTGATACCACACCGACATCATTCCCCACCCCCTTCTAGCGGCGGGTGTCGGCCACCCACAAACTCCCGCCGCTACTCCCAACGACTAAAAATCCCTATGAAGCGAAGCCGTATTGCTTGCTTAAACCTCGTATAAAAAATTTTCTTTTACTTTTTCCAACTTAGGATTTGGTAAAATCTTGGCAGATGTAAAACCTCAGCAGCATGACGACTGTATATAAGATAATTCCAAATCCTGTATGCACAACTTACACATTTCCAAATATGGAAACCAACAACCTAACACATTTTCACAAAATACACTATGTACATACATATATGCTCCATTATACACTTTCAAGGTCCTTACAAAAGATTACACACAACATCGCGGTACAAATGTCGAGAATCCTAATATGCTCCAATAGTCCGGTATGCCTCGTACGTGGAAAATAGTTTTTAAAATCGGAAAATAATGAGCTAAACGAGCTCAAATGAGTCAGATGCTTTATAAAATGTTTCCTTTTCCTGAAAATATCTCAAAACTATAAAATTCTCTTTTATAAGATATTTTTCAGAAGCCTTACTTGCTTACTTTAAAGTTTCTAAAACTATCTGTACTTGCTTGCTTTTAAAAGTTATAAAACTTTTAATATTTGCTTGCTTGCTTTGCTTTGCTTTGCTTTTCTTTAAAAGTTTATAAAACTTTGCTCAATGCTCATTATTGGCTACTTTGCTTTTAAAAGTTTATAAAACTTTTAATACTTACTTTAAAAATGTATAAAACATTTCTCAAATCTCTTGCTTTAAAAAGTTTATCAAAACCTTTCACATGTTTCTTGCTTTAAAAGTTTCTCAAAACTTTTATAAACACGGGAGCTTGGGCTTAACCGTTTTTTTTTTAAATCACCACGGGAGCCTGGGCTCAATCGATCGTTTTGAAATATAAACGGGAGCTTGTGCTCAACCATTTGCTTTAAATCTCTACGGAAGCCTTGGCGACCGTGCACCAATGATTGATTTTTCAAAATCGGGAGTATCATGCTTATAAACATCAACCATCGAGGCCTATACTTGCTTGTTGTACCCTAGTGAACACGGAGCCCTGGCATCGAATTCTCGCGTGGAAGGACCCGGTGTCCCGCATCACCTTTTCAGAATATAGTGGAATTGACTCGTGTCGCTATCACCATAATTTAGTTAACGCTAAGCACCTATATATATACCCTCGCACGCGCCATGGTCTCCTATAAATGCCATGATGCATGACCTAAGAGTGTCGACCAGACAAAACTAAAATGCATGTATGATATCCTAACACCACCGTGCACGTATGGAATACCTCTGACCGATATGCTTGCTTAGAACTAGGATTTAGCGGCCTGCTTTCATACTATTCTTTTTCGCTGGCTGTCGCTCTTGAAATATGATTTGAAATATGCGATTTGCCACTTAAACCATTTGCTTGCTGAAAATGGCTTAATAATTCAAAACCATTTGCTTACTGCTGTTACTGAAAAATGGTTTAATAATTCACAACCATTACATTTCGCTTAAAATACGGTTTTACAATTCAAAACCATTTGCTCCTTTTCAAATATTTTTTTAAATAAAAACCATTTCCGCTTGTTTTAAATTATGGTTTTTCAATTTAAAACCATTGCTTTCTAAATTCCTTGTCGTTTTCAAATATGGTCGAATAAATTCAAAACCATTATTTATTTGCTTTTCACATATGGTTTTAGAATAAAACTATTTACTCGCTCGAAATATGGTTTACAACTCAAACCATTAAATACCACAATGTAAAATAATTTATAATAATAATACACTAGTATTTCTGAAAACGGGTCGAACACTCACCTCTTTTGTTTCTAAACTCGTAGCACAACTACACTACTTTCCCGCCTTGCTTAGCCTACACACTCAACGAATACGACAACGTATTAATCGCCTGTGTATAGTGTAAAACTTAACGTACTTCACACGCAAGTCGCTTTTGGGTCACACAACATTCATATAAATCCAAATTAACAACTTACCCTTGAGCACTATAAAGCCCCTAACAAAAAAAAAAAAGCACTCATTTTGGTAAACCTTTTTCCAACAATACTAACTTTATTAAACAAAAATTATTCAACGGTTCACAAATTATGAACTCTCCAGATCAGTCCTTTATACATCCACGACATCTCTTTAAATTTTCAATTTAAAATTCCTTCTAAGGCCCTCAATCTTATAACACAAGTTACAACATGCTTCTTTGATGCCAATTGCTAACCCACTAATCACCAATCAGCATCCTGATTGGATCTTAACTCATAAATTGGAAATTGTTTCTTCCCTACTCTTAAACTATGGTTCTAAGGTTTTTCTACAATTGAATCACCCAATTTTGGATGACCAAAAACCTCAAGTTATTTTATTTTTTATATCTAGATTACTCAAATCGCATAATGTATCCGCACATACCCACTTGAAAATATTGAGGGCAATTTGGGGTTAAAATTTGTTTTTAACTTCCTTCCTCTAACGTATTTCCCCAGAAGTCTAGTTTACCCACTCAATCACTAATTTGGACAAGTGACACTCCACTTATGTCCAAAACACTACAACAATACCCAAAATGTAGATAATCGGGCCGAGCTACACGAGCTCACCTATCAGTCCGTATTTGGGAGCCTTAGAGCTACAATTTGCTCTTGGTCCCTTCTATAAATTTGTAAGCCTATATCTTATGGTTCTTTACCAATTAGAATCAATTGATTTAAATGATTATAACTTAATCTATAGGAAAAAAAACAGGGGTTTTTACAAAATATTTGACAACATTCCCTTTAAAAACCCAACATTCTCCTTTTTACAACTATTCATAATACCTCAACAACCACATGAAATCTAACTCCAACAACTCCAATAAACACTTCAATTGGTGATTTGGAAATTCGTAAAACCAAACCCTAGGTGAAATCCAAGAATTCAACCCAAGGTCCACCACCCTTACAAACCATAAAATTAAGGATGATTCCATGTTTAATTTAATAAATAAATCGGGGTTTTACCCACATAACCTCGAACAAATCAAGGGTTTGGGTGCTCTTCCACAAAAACCCTAGGCAAAGGAACAAATACCTTCTTAACCAAACCTTAGGAACTAAAACACCCATGAATTCAAGATAAAACATACCTCGTCTGGGCCTTCTCTCATTCTCTCCTTCTTTCCTCTTATTCCTCCTTCCCTCTCCTCGCTTCCTTTATCTCCTCTCTAAAACGCGAGAAAGTCTCTAGCTTTTGTGAAACAAAATGAGTTTTAGCTTTTGTTTGTCTCATCATTACCATAATCCCATTTATACTTTAATCACATTAAGTCCTTCATCCTCTTTAATTTTTGCAAATCAACTTATTTTTATTTCAATTTTTCGCATCCTATCTTCTCACATTATGACTCCATATTATTTTGAAATTACAACTTAATTTTCTTCTAGTATCACATTCTGTTTAATAAATTTATGTAATTTCAAGATTTTCATCCCAAAATAACTCCCAAAATATCAAAATGCATACTATGCTCGATACGCTTGCAGCCAATGCATCGTACACCGTGTCAAGACGGGGCGTTACACTTTATCTATTATTAGCTTCTGTATGCGATTCTAGAACAAAAGGAGAAGAAGGGAAATGTGTTATACCCATATGTCACGTAAAGGTTCAATAGAGCTGGGTATGATGACAAAAGAAGTTAGAGTCTAATGACTTTATTAAGATCCATGCTCTAAATTAAAGAGAATTCTCAATTCACATATATTATGAGCAATAGTTTAATTTAGTGCATTCCATCTCTTTAAAAATGTTCAAAAATTAAATGTGTTAGGTGGAGATTAATACTGTGCCAAGCATGTAATGGCGTATTGGTGGTATTTGGTCAAGGTTCGAAAGGGCCGAATACTTTTGTCGCGCCAATGGTGTGACTCTCAGGAAATCATATTCATGATCATTTTTATTCAACTAATGGTGTAACTTCAAGCATAAAAGTTAGTGTTTGAAAATATATAGAAACATGTCAATGATTTAATTTAGCTACTTTAATAATAGGTTGTTTTAAAATTTTGTTTAATATTAATATTATAATTTAGTGTACATACAAGGAAGCAATCAGGTTTGAATTTACCGGTGGAATGTTTTAAGGAGAAGAACTGTTCTACCAGACCGTGTCTCATGGTCTGTTCCATCAAATGGAGGAAAATTGATTTTCAAGTGCTGGGTAGAAGTGTCACTATTAGAGCTGGAAGCTCCACCTGGGGATGAGAACCACCCACTTAGTCGTACGGACGGTGACGGAGTCGCGTGTCACACGTAAGGCTTGCAGCTCACTGAGAACAGATTGTAAAGTTGTATGGAGCTATCCCTGACTAGAATGAATTTGTTCCAAACAAGACTCATGACATGATAGGATGTTGTTCACCTCATCTCTGAATTCTCGTTCGTCTTAAGCCTCTGTTTCCATGGTACGAGCCACTGAGAGTGATAGAATGAAGGTTATAAGGAGTAAGTAACTGGGTTTCAATGCCACTTTGTTAAGATGACTAATAAGAAAGAAGAAAGAACTGAAGGTTTCTGAAAAGAATAATTCCGTTTATTCATTCATCTTCCCATTTAAATAAACCCAATACAAAGCAACTAACAACAACAAATGATGATTAGGAAATAATGCACCACTAGGAAGATAACCCCACCACTTACCCACACAACCACAATTTAAAACAACTTGCTAAATCGACTAAAAACTAACACATATCGACTCAATTATGCGCACTAAGTTTGGCTACCTACGTGACCCACGTAAAGGCACACATCAGTCAATGATTTAATTTGTAACATTTTTTAATAATAGGTTGTTTTAAAATTTTGTTTAATATTAATATTATAATTTATGTACATACAAGTATTGTATTTGTATTTAATTCATGAGTCTTGTGTTTTCACTACTAGATTAAATGGAATTTGAAAATAATTGATTGAATATATTTAAAAATAAATAAATTGGAATGTGGGTAAAATTTAGGGTAACATTGAGGACATAATAACGGTAGAAAGAACTACGACTTTTAATGGAGCAAGCATACCGGAAGGGACCTAATATCAAGAAAGGACCAAACATCAAGCATCACTGCATAACTAAAAATCAAACATCAAGCATGAAGACTTCAAAAGGGCTCAAAATAAACACCTATTTGCATGAAATCGATGAAGCACTCTCCAACTTTCCATAAAAGAAACCGATAAACATCATTTGAATCCTTATACAAGAAAATAAATTACAAATGCCATAATGGTTTTCAACAAATGAAACCTTCACCAACTCTCACTCGAGCCTGCCAATACTGTCGGCACCTTTCGCTTCCATGAGCCTGAGGCTTCGACCGTCATCACCTCCTTTTCCTAGAAACACAATGCGACCTGCCAAGTCAAAAGAAAATTAAGTTTGAGAAACTCCTAAGGTAACTGCTAAGCCCCCATCTGCTACTTACGTGAGAATAAAGAAGCAAATGGCAAGAGGAGGCTGAAGAAAGAAAGTCGGATGGTTGTTGCGCTTCAGCTTGGTGGCATTATTTCAAGCCATTTTCGGGAAATTGGAATTACCTATTTTGCTTCTTCCTTTCTTCCATCATATGGGCTGCACATAATCATAGTAATCATTTAATCGGTAGTCTTATTCACTCAAACAAGTCGCCAATCAACTTTTATGCTTGTATCTAGAGTGGCTTTTAAGAGCTTATTTATTTTCATTGATTAGGCAACAATCGTGATCCTGGTGATTTAAAGCAACCATTTTGGTCGGCTACACTAACTTTTATGCTTGTATCTAGAGTTGCTTTTAAGAAAGCTTATTTCTTTTCACATTGATTAAGCGACAATTGTTATCCACAGTGATTTGAAACTTAACCATTTTGGTCTAAACCATTTTGGTCAGCTACTATAAATTTTATGCTTGTATCTAGAGTTGCTTTTAAGAAAGCTTATTTCTTTTCTCATTGATTAGGCAACAATTGTTATCCTGGTGATTTCAGCTTAACCATTTTGGTCTAAACCATTTGGTTAGCTACTATAAATTTTATGCTTGTATCTAGAGTTGCTTTTAAGCTTATTTCTTTTCTCATGATTAGGCAGCAATTGTTATTCTGGTGATTTAAGCTTAATTATTTTGGTCTTAACTCATTAAAACAAATAATGTCTCAAAGTCTTTATGGCCTAGTTCAAAGCGTCCTGATAAGAGGATTGTGAGAGGTTCAAATTCAAGTGTTACTAAAGACAATTTATTTATCATTAAAAGAAATAATAATAAAAACAAAATAAAAAACAGAAACAGAAAGTAAATCTTTCTGATGTTTAATACAAAAATAAATCTTTCTCTAGAGCATTTTTCTGGAAATGGAGGGAAGCATGAAAAGCCAGTGTGTGTGTGTGTGTGTGTGTTTTGGGAAGCCAATACCAATATCTTGCTAATGATTTCCCAGGAGTCAAACACTGGCTATGGCTTTCCTATAGGTCAAGTCCAAGAGCTGGAGTAGATTTCTCCAAACGAGACTATTTGCAGGAATTTGATCTTTGGTTCTTCCATTACTTGTTGATGTGAATCAAGATATAGAACAATGCCAGAGACTCAAGTAACATAGTGAAGAATACCTAGCATGCTGAGATTCTTGTTATGAAACAAAAGATCCACAATTCATAACCAATAATGTGTGACGTGGTATAATGGAGATGATGTCCCAAAGTAAAAAAAAAAAAAACAAAAAAACAAAACAAAACAAAAGACAATCCACAAAAGCATATCAGGGTTTGCAGGAACGATGACTGCTTTAGAAACCTCGTGGTAGATAATTCCTAGTTAGCCTTTTTCCTTATCTTCTTGATGATTATTGCTTCTCTAATTGTCACCCAAAAAATTCAATGAAATTCACCACAAACATGGAAGACACACATAATGAATCCAAAGACCTTCCAATAAATTAGGCATAAAGGAGAGTGTACTTCTCATCAAAATGGTTCAAATGGCTTGAGGATTACTACATAAAATTCCATTACAATTTTATTTATCAGTTTGATTTGAGGATTCTACCTACTTCAATTAACAAAAAAAAAAAACAATTGCCATAGAATTTCTACTAAAGCCCGATGGAAGAATATGCAGCGGCGGAATTCCACTCCCTTCTACACAAAATGATATCTGTTCACCAAAGATGCCCCTCTTTCCAACTAATCGTTTGCCATGTTGGAAAAAAAAAAAAAAAAAACCCACTTTCATTGGGATCCATGATTCCTCAATGACTCTTATGAAGAAAACATCTCAGCCACCACTAGTCAACAGACAATCTAAGAACTTTCTACACCTTTGATAGTTAGGGCAGCAGGAGCAACAATGAGAATTGCAAGTTGAGTCATTTTTTTGGTGTAGTAAGCAGTGGGGCTTAAGAGATGATTGGGAAGAACCTTTTTTTCTTGGGTGTTTAGGTGCTGTCTTTGGATGATTTTACCATGCTGTTCTCTTTGTTTTCATTTTGTCTTTAGGTGGTTTTGTATTACTACGGTTTTGTTGGTGTATTTTACCATGCAGTAACCTCGAGATGTTCTCAGTGCTGGAGGCGTAGGTCGGGATCGGACTGGTTAAATTCCAGTGGGATGAGGAATGATGTTCATTGATGACCTCAAAAGTAGTACCCGTAGTTCTAGGAAGAAATTGATGGTGAGTACATGAGGTTGTGGTAGTGCTTGAATCTAAGGTGGCCATACATAGCTGACAGAAACTTCTTGATCTTCTTCTTCAATTGAGTGTTCCAATAATTCTTTATATCATTGTCTGTTCTTTGGGGAAGGTATGAGCCTATGGCAGCCCATCTGAAAAAATAATAATAATAATAATAAAAATATTATATTATGGAGAAATTTTGTTGTTGTGATCCATGGATATGAATTAGTACAATGAAGATTTTTAGAATTACTTGTTACACAATAGGGCTTGTAGATGGATGATCATTCCTGGTCTGAGGTAGTTAGTCCATCTGAGTCTGCAACTTTTGCTGCATCTCAACAGCCCTTTCCACACAAGAAAACACTAAATTTAGACCAAATCATGAGGTCGGGGCATCGTGTCACATAAACTACAAGTCAAATAAAAACCATAAATTGTCGGTAACAACACAACCCCAGATGGGGGATTCATCCCAAAAAATGCGAAAAGGCGAAAAAAGAGAGAAACCATGGAATTATGATTAAACAAGACAAACCCAGATGGGGGTTCATCACAAAGGTGAAAAGGGAAAAAATTGGCCGAAACCATGGACACTTGTGGTGTGCCTCCTTTTCTAGGCCTTCAAATATGTTCTCACATACATCTTGGACCTTGATTAGGCGCATAGAAAACAGTACACAGTATCAAGCCAAATAATCTACTCTCAATTATTGAGAAATTTCAACAATGAAATGGGGAAAAAAAAATATTGAATGTACCATTTCTTCGAATGGCGACCTCACATACACGTCGAACAAGACAAGTTACGGGATCAGTAAAGATTTTAGTCTCCAAGTTCGCGTCCAAGTACAAAATTGAACTGTGATAAAAAGCATACCAAAATGATATTAACAAGATTGGGCACAAAAGTGAGCCTAAATAAAAGTTGAACAAAATATATTAGACGAAAGCAGAACCAGATTTAAATAGAGATCAAACCAATGCAATAAGAATAAAATCATGGTGAAAAATCCACCTTCGAGGAAAGTCGATAAACCATGCCACAATGATAAGGTTGAGAAATCATGGAGGAATAACAACTATATATAAATAAAAAATAAAAAGGGCACAAGAAACATTAAGAAAAAGTAAACTTAAGATAAAAATACATGAAATGCACAAATGAAGCAACATAAAAATCACACAAACATCTTTTCTTATTGAATAAGTATGTAAAATACAACACAGGTCCAACCTATTTAAATACAAAGGGAGGGCACAAAAAGAAACAATATCAAGGACAAAAAGGAAAAAAAAAATAAAAAGGAAAGGAAATAGTCAAACGAAGGAAATTGTTAAATTTTGGTACTCAACACTCTCTCTCAAGCTAGAGAATATAGGTCATATGCACCAATCTTGTTGCAAATGTACTGAATCCTTGGACCTCAGAGAGACTTAGTGAAAATGTCTTATAGTTGGTCACTCGTGTTGAGGAAATTGGTAGTCATACATCTTGAGGCAATCTTCTCCGAATGAAGTTACTATCACTTCAATATGTTTAGTCATCTCCTTGAAAGATTTGGTTAGAGTGATAATACAGAGTGCTAATCTATCACACACAAGCTTCAATTGGTTTATCATTCCCAAATCTTAGTTCTGAAGAAATTTATTTGAGCCATATAAGTTCAATAGTTGCCAAAGCCGTAGCTCGAAACTTGGCTTTCAACACTGAACTTAGCTACTACATAATGTTTCTTACTCTCCTAGGATATTAGATCCTTTGATATAGCAGAGGATACGAAACATAGAATCCTAGTGATTCAGATGATGATTGCAGGAACTAACTAACTACACTCACAAGAAAGGAAATGTATGGTTGAGTGATGGCGAGGTAGTTTAGTCTCCCCACAAGTCATCGATATCTCCCTGGATCTTATAAAGGCTCTCTTTGTCTCAGTACAAGCTTGAAATCAGGATCCATAGTAGTGTCTACATGTTTACAATTTAGCATATCAATTTCCCCCAATATTTTTAGGACATACTTCCTCTAATACATAACCACATCGGATTTAGACTAAACTATCTCAATCCCATGAATGTATGAGTTTCTCAAGTCTTCACTATCTGAAAGTGAGCGGAAAGGTGATGTTTAGAAGTTTACGAAAACCATCGACCCGCGCTTATTATAACAATGTCGTCCATATAAACAATTAGATAGATGCACTACCCTGAGGATGTATAATGATAGAAAACATAGTGGTCCGATATGCTCCGAGTTATACCAACTCTTGTACCACCGAGCTAAAGCTATTAAAACCAAGAAAAATATAAGACACTTATGTCCGTGAGATGGTAAGATCAAGGCGTATGACATATTACCTTATTTGGTCAACATGGCTTTTAGGGTCGATATTACGCCAAATCGAGGAGACAATTTCATTGAGATGAATAGAGGAATAATAGATATTAGGTAATATTAGACGGCTCATGATAGAGAGATTGGACCTTATTTTATGAGATTTCTATGAAAGGATGACATTCCATTATGATGAATATGGAATGAAATAACAATCCTATGACTATCTTGTTGAGACAATTTTGGTAAAATGAAGATTTTGTTTAACGAGAAGATTTCATAAGAGCTGCTTAAAAGGTGAAGAGACGTTTCTCTATGGTATTTTTTGATTAAACACGAAGGAGATTGATTGGAGGAGTTATTCACGTGTGGAAGGAGTAGCTCTTTGCAGATGCGCTCTAAGCCTTGATGATGAGCCTTTGGTATTCTCTTGATGGAGTGATTGGGCGTGTAGGAGTCTAGATGTCGTTTTATAGGGAAGCTCGGGGGAGCTTATTTTTCTTTTTCACTATGACATAGTTTGGAGAAGAGGTTGTGAGAAGGGAATTGTCTCACATACGTGTAACCCTAATTGATATATAGTGAAATTCCTTGATTATGGGATGTGCCCAGGACATGGAGTTTCTTGAATTGTGAAAACAATCTCTTGTGTTGTGTGGTTTATTCTTATGCTTTTATTTCAGTTAAATTGCACTGTTTTCACATAGGTTCCATGATACACCATGTTACATAACTGGTAGATAACTCGTTGCACAGTCTATGACATTGGTATGCAACAACTAACATATCACTGTCAAAATAAATAATCTATATTTTCTATTTTTCACTTTCTTAGTCATTATATAATAGAAATAAACAAATAAAATGAGTTTGAATTACTCTATAAAAATTATTTATTAACTTTAAACCTGTTTGTGTCCTCAAATTTTCCTTCCATCAACTTTTCCTCTCTATTTTCATTCCTTAATTAGTACTTTTAGAGTTCCAAAGAGAGCTTAAATGTTTGGAATAAGAATTATTAAATGGAAGAATTGGAAATCCGTATTTACAATTCAAAACAAAGAATTAAAAGAGATGGTAAAGACAAAAAAAGAAAAAAAAAACTCTACATTTTCTTTCTTTTATGTGAAGGCACTGGCAATTGAATTTAATAGAATTGTAGTCTATATTCTCCATACGGATCATATTTGGAGAATACTAATCTTTTAATACATTCTTGAACAAAGGTTAAAGTAAGCTTATAAAAAAAGTTGTAAGCAAGTTACAATAAGTAATAATTGATAGTTTTTCATAATACATAAATAGTATTATTTCAAGCATACGTATCTAAAATAATTTAAAATATATGAAACATTAATGCATTGAAATCTCTAATTGATTGTCCTTAACATCATCATTTATTATCTAGGGAAAAAAACATAAAACTCAGTTGATGAATAAATGAAATTTATAACATAAAATATTTTACTTCTCAGCCTTCACCCTCTCTCTACATGTTTCTATAAATTTGAATATGTCAACCTATCTCCACATCTATTCTCAACTCATTCTAGAAACAATTAAGAAGGAATATTAAGTTGAAATAATTGAGGGATGGCGAAGCTAGCATATGTGATTCCAACAATGCTGGCCCTTTTCCTTGTTGCAATACCATGGCATTGGAACCAAGTAACTCAAACAATGCTGAGTTCCATGGTATGGTCTAGTTTATACACTCCGGGACCCTATGATGGTTTCTATATCAGTACTTTCTTGCTTATGGAAAGTGGACTTGATTCTTGGTTAAATCTATGAACATATATTTGATAAATCAAGATCTTGGATGATAGCTGTTGTCACTTAGCGTGGTAAATTAGGTCTCACAATCAAGGTAAGCGACTTGGTTTGGCCCTTAGTTTGTTTGAAAAATTCAAGCCTCAAAAAGCTTTGATTGTGAGATGAGTGAAAAACATATCATGAATGTAATGCTAAGAAAGCTATAAGTTGGTGATTGATATGTAAATGAAATCATTTTGATTCCACACTTGTAATAAGATCAATGTTGATGGAAAGTTAAAAATAAATCTATGTTTTTTCAACCACATTATTTTCTACTCCTACCATGTTACTACTTTGCTTAATAGTAGAAAACATGTTTGTTGAGATCAGATGAGTTAAATTCAGCCCACCAACCTAAGTGGAAGCTTTGACTCTAAAAATCGTCTAGTTTTGTCATCTACAGTTTGCCTTTAAATACTTACTGGCTGGGTTTTTTCTTAGGAAAAACTTGTTTTAATTACTATCTAACTTCCAATTAGAGGAACAAATTTTTATTAAATGTTATGCCCTTGTTACATAAAAGCAGTGTTATGATAAGATAAAATATTCTTCACTTATAAGATTTTATATAGACTCGAAATTAATAAAATATGGAGTGATTATAGGAAGGTTTTATAAGTTTTGTGAAACAGAAAGAGTGTTAGAAGTTAGTAGTTTATTTATCATGGAAGTAACTTAAATATGAATCATTTCACGTTTCATAAGGAATTTTAACAAATATTGAATGAATTTTATTTCTTCATAAATAGCATAAATTGAAACCTTCAATTTGAAAATAATGAAAAATAAGTATTTTCATTTTTAAATAGAAATGTTTCTATAGAAGGATTATAATTCTAATAGCAAGGCTTTTAAGTCTAGAAGACTATTACTAATTAAACAGTTCTTTTATAGCCTTCATTTTTTGAAGATTATTTATTTTAATACTAAATCTTAATTAAGTCTAAAGGTATAGCTTTACTCATCTTTAGATCATTGATAGCTCAATTTTAAGTCATAGAACAACTTATTGTCTTTAATTCTTTTTTTTAAGTTTTAAAATTTTATAATTAATAAATTATTAAATAGAAATAATTGTTCATAGTAAATTCCCTAAAGACACATTAAGACTCCATTTAGAACAAGAAAGTTGATTAAAAATGCAAAGGGTAAAATAGTATCGAAAAATGAGATGGAAAAAAGTAAAAATAAAAATAAAAATTACTTCACAATAGATAGTTTTATCTTGCAAGATCTGATAAAAGCCAAGCTAAGCTTGGAAAGTTGAAAAAATATAGATGAAGAACTTGGGTAAGTGATAATGTGCAACATGGAATAACAAACAGATGAAGATGTGATAAAAAAAAAAGATAAATGATAAAAAAAAAAATGTGTTGGGTCTTCCACATCTCTAACCTTCAATCCTCACTAACTAATTGCTTCCTCAACTCTCTCCTTGACCAAGTCTACATTCATCATGCGGTGAAATTGACATGAGTCTCATGTGTCACCCTCCCTAGAAGTTGAATGTTGTCCTCAAGGTTTAATGTGGAAATAGCTCATGTAGGGTGACCTTCGATTCTTCTATTCCACATTATGGTTTCTTCTTCCTCAACGACCTCAGCTGTGAGAAAACATTTTAGTTATGATTATGTCATCAAAGTGGGAGAATGTTAGATTAATTTATTAATTATGGACTAAGCATAATCATATTACAATTTTAATCGTATAATTGTGCATGATAATTATGGCCCATTTATGGGATGGTTTAATATTGACTAGCTATTGTAAGCCCATTGGACCAAAGCCCAATTGTTCCTTTATGCTCTATATATATAAGTAAATAGAGCCCTAGAATTTTACAAGGGTTTGGTAGAACACACTTTGTGGAGAAGGAAAGAATCATCTTCTTGGCTTTTCTTGATCCCATCCCTTGTAGTTTTGGGAGACTAATGTGACTGACAATTACGGATCCATACCATATGTTTTTCTACACCCCTACAGAATTAATATGCTTCTTTTGTGAGACCGGATAAAATGGCGAAGTAAACACAAGTTTGCAAACACAGGTTTTCTAAGATCTCGGATGACGACGCGGATCCCGCCGTTAAATTCGTCTCGCGAAATCTAGGTACAAAGCCAAATTTTGTTGAATTCCGAGACAGTCGGATTTTCACGTATTTCAAGGCGAAATGGGACATTAGCGGGGCGACACGTGGCATGAAGGTACAGGCCACGTGGCACCAGACTTGGGGACACTTCGAACTTGAGTGGCCAAGTGCCAAGCTACTAGAATGCATGATGTTAGTGGTTGGTGCATGGCATGGCATGGGTGACACATGCCATGACTTGAAAACCATGTCAAGCTTGATCTGAAACATGTCTAGGCTTAGTTGAGAAACATGGAATGGATTTGGATCAAGCTAAGGGAAAGAGTTCTTCCCTATGGGGAATCGAGAGTTCTAGAGAAAGAGAGGAGAAAGGGGAAAAAAAAAGAGGAAGAAAACAAGGAAGGACAAAGGGAGGAAGAAGTTTTCCTCCATTGTTTTTCAGACTGGAGTGGATCAGAACTAGTCCTACACATTTCAAGAGGTGAGGATTTTTTCCTCCTGTTTAATTTCCTTCTTGGGAACCATAAATGGAATTTGGTTGAGTTGGTTTGTTATTACTTGAATGAATACCATGCAGAATTTTTGTAAAACTGATCTTATTACTACATGTTATTATATATGTCGTTTTTCTGGGTTTTAAGACTGAAAATCCAGGTTGGTTTGTTATTATGAATAGATACCATGCAATTTTTCTAGAACTGATCTTGTTACTGCATGTTATTATATATGCTGTTTTACTGGGTTTAAGACTGAAATTTCAGGTTGGTGTGTTATTACTTTCAGGAATGGATGCCATGCAGATTTTGGAATAATCTGATTCTTGCATGTTATTGTATATGTTTTTTTTTTGGGTTTTAAGACTGAAAATCCAGGTTGGTTTGTTATTACTTGAATGAAAACCATGCAGAATTTTTCTAGAACTGATCTTGTTACTGCATGTTATTATATATGCTGTTTTTCTTGGTTTTAAGACTGAAATTCCAGGTTGGTGTGTTATTACTCGAATGGATGCCATGCGAAGGAATTTTGGAACTAATCAGTTCTGCGCATGTAATTGTATATGTTGTTTTTATTGGGTTTTAAGATAGAAATCCAGGTTGGTTTGTTATTACTTGAATGAATACCATGCCAGAATTTTCTGGGTTTAGCCCTGCTTGTTTGAGCCATAGCGCTCGTCAGAACCCCGGTCGGGTGTTCTTGGACTCTATGGAAGTTCATGTGGAGTCAATAATCTAGCCATAAGCCATTTAGTGGCTGTAGGTGCTCACATTAGACCCAGAAAAGCTGATTGTTGCAAATTGTGGTGCTATCAATATAAGATGTTTCAAACACATTGGGTTGTAATGTGTTGTGCTTGAACATAAGTCATTTCTTGGCATACAGCGAGGCTATATGACCCCATGCTTTGTCTCGGCTTTGAAATATGAATTATGGCATTACTTGCCTAAGTAATAGTTGGAATTATGTTAATACATGCTTGAATGGTGTGTTTACATAGATAGGCTTGAATGCTAGTTAAAAATAAAAATGTAGTGCATGCTTATGTGATGTCTTTGGTTTTGAATGTATGGAATATTAACATGATTGCATGTAGTGATACTGGCCCCGAATATATGAAATGTTGTGTGCATTAGACATGAGGGTTCAAGGTACACACCTAGTGTACAAGGTAAAATGTCCATGTAGAGGTCTTCATGCATTGGGCATGAGTTTGAGTGAGTTTGAGTGCAGTGGCACAATTGCATTGCAATTGTGTACGAAAAACCACCACATCACATGGGTGTGTGTGGATGGTAGTTATTTGGCATTGCGTTTGGTGCTGAATTGTGTGGGCTCGAGAATGGGATGAAGTCCAATTAAGTCACACAATGTTAAATGAAAATGGAAAACGAATAGTGTCGGGCGTAGCAAGTAGGGGATAGACACCCTCCTCAGGTGAAAAGCCTGAACACTTGGTTAGATTGTGTATCCATGGGTGAAAGCCTGAAAAATGTCAGAGGGTGTAACTAAAAGTTCTATGTGAAGTGACATATTAGATACTTTGTTCGATTGTGTCTCACGTGTCGGCCAATTTAAAGAAATTTGAACATAAAGAATTCGACGAGTACTTGATATTTGAGGTGTCTGAGTGAAAGTGGGAGCATGTCAGGATGGACTTTGTGACCCACTTGCCACGAGCACCACGAAGACATGATGTGGTATATTGTGGGCTAGACTCGCGGTCGACATTTTCTGGGCTGTGCGGATGACCTTGCTATGGAGGAGTGCCGCGGAGTATCACGTCGTGATTATCGGTTACATGGAGTGTCAGTCTCCATAATATTAGACTGAGATCCCAGGTTTATGGTGCATTTTTGGAAGAGCTTCCAGAAGGCCATGGGGACACAATTGCTGATGTGCACCGCTTTTCATCCACAAATAGACGGTCAGTCGGAGAGGACCATACAAGTTTTAGAAGACATGCTGCGAGCATGCGTCCTGGATTTCAAGGGTAGTTGGGAAGATCATTTTCCAGCAGTAGAATTAGCCTGTGACCAGGTTAGCGACGAGAGTATCTGAATGTAAGTATGAGGCTTTATAGGAGGCCATGTAGGCTTCCGGGTTGTTGGATGGAGTTGGGAGAAAGTTCCACTACATGCTTGGATTTGATTAGAGACACCGCGAAATTAGATTACAGTACGGAGACGTATTCTCCTTTGCTCAGCCCAGACGCAAGGTTACGTTGATAAGCGACGACGACATCTGGAGTTCGAGGTTGGTGATCATGTCTTCTTAAAGGTAATGCCTAAGAGGGGAGTGATTAGATTCAGCAAGCAGCGAAAACTATCGTCGAGGTTTATTTGACCCTTCGAGGTACTCGAAAAAATTAGGTCTGGTCATCATATCGATTAGCGTTACTACATAGTTTATCAGGTGTCCATGACGTATTCCATGTCTCCATTGCAAAATACCTCTAGATCCGGCTCATATAGTGGTTGGAGGCGAGTTTTGTATCGATGCGGATGGGACCTTCAAGGAGGGACGGTCACGTATGAATGCTTAGAAGATTTTGCCTTGAATTGTGAAACAGTAAAGGTGTTAGTGGCGGCAACAGGCGAGTGGAGGAGGCAACATGGGAGTATGAAGACACGATGCGTACCAGATATCCTTTCCTCTTTGAGGACGGAGGTATGTGGTTTAGTCATTTGGCATTTGAATGACTGTTGCATATGCATGTGATTGTTCGTATATGTGTGTGTGAATTTCGAGACGACATTCTTTTAAGGAGGGAGGGGAGAAGATGTGAGACCCCGAGGATAAAATGAAACCTATGGACACATGTTGCAAACCTGGGGAAATTTTCAAGATCTCAGATGATGGCTGATCAAACCGTTAAATTCGTCTCACGAAATCTAGTTACGCAGTCGAATTTTGTTGGTCAGGGAGCAGCAAGTTTTCCGTATTTCGAGGCAAAAGCGGGCCCATTAAGCGGGGTGATGGTGGGATGAGGTGCAGGCCATGTGGCACTAGACTTGGGGACACTTGGCACTTGAGTGGCCAAGTGCCATGCTACTAGAATGAATGATGTTAGTGGTTGGTGCATGGCTTGGCATGGGTGACACATGCCATGACTTGAGCCATGTGTCAAGCTTGATGCAAACATGTCTAGGCTTAGTGGAGAAACATGGAATGGATCAACGTAAGGGGAAGGAGTTCTTCCTATGGGGAATCAGTTCTAGAGAAAGAAGAGAGAAAGAGAAAAGGGGAGAAAAAAAAAAGAGGAGAAAGAAAACCATAAGGAAGGAGAAAGGGAGGAGGAAGCTTTTCCTCCATTGTTTTTTAGATTTGGGTGGATCAAGAACTGGTCCTACACAATTCTAGAGGTAAAGGATTTTTCCGCCCTGGTTATTTCCTTGTTTGGGACCTTGGAAATGGCATTTGGTTGAGTTGGTTTGTTATTACTTGAATGAATACCATGCAAAATTTTCTAGAGCAGTCTTGTTACTGCATGTTATTATATATGCTTTTTTTCTGGAGTTTTAACACTGAAATCCAGTTTGGTTTTGTTATTACTTGAATGAATACCATGCATAATTTTTCTAGAACTGATCTTGTTACTGCATGTTATTATATATGCTGTTTTTCTGGGTTTTAAGACTGAAATTCCAGGTTGGTGTGTTATTACTCGAATGGATGCCATGCAAAATTTTCTGGAACTAATCTTGTTACTGCATGTTATTTTATGTGTTGTTTTTTCTTGGGTTTTAAGAATGAGAATCCGGGTTGGTTTGTTATTACTTGAATGAATACCATGCAGAATTTTTCTAGAACTGATCTTCTTACTGCATGTTATTATATATGCTGTTTTTCTGGGTTTTAAGAGTGAAATTGCAGGTTGGTGTGTTATTACTCGAATGGATGCCATGCAGAGTTTTCTGGAACTCATCTGGTTACTGCATGTTATTGTATATGTTGTTTTTTTTTTTTTTTTTTTTTGGGGGGGGGAGTGTTTAAGACTGAAAATCCAGGTTAATTTGTTATTACGTGAATGAATACCATGGGAATTTTCTAGAACTGATCTTTTACTGCATGTTATTATATATATTTGTTTTCTGGGTTTTATGACAAAAATTCCTAGTTGGTGTGTTATTACTCCGAATGGATGCCATGCAAGAATTTTCTGCAACTAATCTAGTTACTGCATGTTATTGTATATGTTTTTTTTTCTGGGTTTTAAGATTGAAAATCCAGGTTTGTTTGTTATTACTTGAATGAATACCATGCATAATTTTCTAGAGCAATCTTGTTACTGCATGTTATTATATATGCTGTTTTTCTGGGTTTAAGACTGAAATTCCAGGTTGGTGTGTTATTACTCGAATGGATGCCATGCGAATTTTCTGGAACTAATCTTGTTACTGCATATTTATTTTATGTGTTGTTTTTTCTTGGGTTTTAGAATATGAGAATCCGGTTGGTTTATTTATTACTTGAATGAATACCATGCAGAATTTTTCTAGAACTGATCTTCTTACTGCATGTTATTATATATGCTGTTTTTCTGGGTTTTAAGAGTGAAATTCCAGGTTGGGTGTGTTATTACTCGAATGGATGCCATGCAGAGTTTTCTGGAACTCATCTGGTTACTGCATGTTGTGCATATGTTGTTTTTTTTTTTTTTTTTTTTTTTGGGGGTGGGGGAGTGTTTGGACTGAAAATCTAGGTTGGTTTGTTATTACGTGAATGAATACCATGCAGAATTTTTCTAGAACTGATCTTTTTACTGCATGTTATTATATATGTTGTTTTTCTGGGTTTTATGACAAAAATTCCTAGTTGGTGTGTTATTACTCGAATGGATGCCATGCAGAATTTTCTGCAACTAATCTGGTTACTGCATGTTATTGTATATGTTTTTTTTTTTTTTTGGGTTTTAAGATTGAAAATCCAGGTTTGTTTGTTATTACTTGAATGAATACCATGCATAATTTTTCTAGAACTGATCTTGTTACTGCATGTTATTATATATGCTGTTTTCTGGAGTTTAAGACTGAAATTCAGGTTGGTGTGTTATTACTCGAATGGATGCCATGCAGAATTTTCTGGAACTAATCTTGTTACTGCATGTTATTTTATGTGTTGTTTTTTCTTGGGTTTTAAGAATGAGAATCCGGGTTGGTTTGTTATTACTTGAATGAATACCATGCAGAATTTTTCCTAAATGTGATCTTCTTGCGCATGTTATTATATGTATTTTCTGGGTTTAAGAGTGAAATTCCGGGTTGGTGTGTTATTACTCGAATGGATGCCATGCGAGTTTTACGGAACTCATGCAGTTCTGTGTTATTGTATATGTTTTTTTTTTTTGGGGGGTGGGAGTGTTTAAGACAAATCCAGGTTAATTTGTTGTCATTGAATGAATACCGTACAGAATTTTTCTAGAACTGATCTTTTACTGCATGTTATTATATATTGTTTTTAAGGTTTAAGACAAAAATTCCTAGTTGGTGTGTTATTACTCGAATGGATGCCATGCAGAATTTTCTGCAACTAATCTGGTTACTGCATGTTATTGTATATGTTTTTTTTTTTTTTTTTGGGTTTAAGATTGAAAATCCAGGTTTGTTTGTTATTACTTGAATGAATACCATGCAGAATTTTCTGGGTTTAGCCCTGGTTGTTTAGGCCATACGCTCGTCAGACCGCGATTCATGTGTTCTTGGGCTCTTTGGAGGTCATGCGTCAGAGAATCTAGCCATAAGTCATTCAGTGGTAGTAGGTTCTCACATAGGTGCTGAAAAACTGATTGTTGCACCCAATGTACAAATTTCTGTCAATATGGGTGTTTCAAACACATTGGGTTGTAATGTGTTGTGCTTGAACATGATCATTTCTTGGCATGCGGCGGTAGCCTGTTTGAAATGCTATGTCTCGACACAGGAATATGAATTATGGCATTACTTGCCTAAGTAATGGTTGGAATTATGTTATTACATGCTTGAATGGTGTGTTGACATGAATGAACTAAATGCTAGAAAAAAAAAAGGTAGTGCGTGCTTATGTGATGTACTGGTTTGAATGTGTGGAATATTAACATATTTGCATGTGTTGATCTTTGACCCGAATATATGAAATGTTGTGCATTAGACACAAGGGTTCATGGTACACACCTAGTGTACTATGTAAATTGTCCACGTAGAGGTCCTCATACATTGGGCATGAGTTTGAGTGCAGTGGCAAAATTGCATTGCATTGGTGTACAACAAATCACCGCATCACATGGGTGTGTGTACATGAGTGCAGATTGTAGGCGCTGCGTTTGGTCTTGGGTGTGTGGGCTCTCGGGAATGGGACGAGAGTCAATCGGAGTCCTACGATTAAATGAAAATGGAAAACGAATAGTGTCAGGTGTAGCAAGTAGGGGATAGACACCCCCCTCAGGTGAAAGAGACCCTGAAAAGTTATGTTGCCCAAAAAGACACGTAACGATTAAATAAACATCACATAGACTACGGGTTGTGTGATAGGAGTCGGGACTGACTCGACATTAATTTCCCATTGGCACTTGCATTGGGTGGTGGGTCGGAGGTTGACCCGGTATATGGGGCATGTAAAGTGTCGTCTCATACATGCAAGTATTTTTTTTCTTTCTTGATAGATAGCATGTCTGCGTGGATTGTGTTGTTTGTGTGATTGTGTAATGATCAATTGCATGTGCACCTAGGTGGGAGTATTTTGGTAGGTTTGTTTCTCTTACAGGCATGGCTCGCCCCGTCGATGGGACCCCCTTTGGTCTGAGGTCACGTGCAGGCAGACAAGCGCTCCTAGGGCCGACAATTGAAGAGGTCGGGTTGTGGCCTCGATGTATTTTTGTATATGTATGGTATTTACTCGTAATACATATCTGGTACACAATATGTGGAACAACATTTGGGTTCTAATGCCGCGTATTTCTCTGTATGTGTGGAGTGAAGTGCTATAACTCCGTTTTGTACACGGACTGTATGAAGTTATTTTGTGTATTTATGAATTAAATATGCAGAGATGAGTCTCGGTATACAAGACATGTGACTGAGATATTGGGATACTCGATTTCCATAGACTTTCGCAGGTTGACAGGTTATAGACGAGACCCCCGGGTTTTGGGGCGTCACATCTTTGTTCAATAAAGTTATTATTTTGTAATGTATTTGTTGGGTCTTTTTATTATTGATCAATTGTTTTGGGCTCAATAAATAACCTTGATTTTACAAAATAATTTAGCACCTTCTTCTCAAAGCAAACCATCTCATAAATTCCTATATATATATATATATTTTTCTTTTAACTTCGTTTCTCCACTCCATTAACAAACTCATTGTGCCTGAAGAAATGGCCTCATCATATCATCATCATCATCATCATCATCTCCTCTAGCATTCTCGGTTAGACAGTGTGATCTAGAGATGATTCGACCTGCGAATCCCACTCCCCGATAGGTGAAGCAACTTTTCAGGCATAGACGAATAAAGCCTTAAGCTTTCAAGTTCCTATACTAACGTTTTACCCAAACAATCCTATAATGAAAGGAAAAGAAGACCCTGTAAAAGTCATTAGAGAAGCTTTGGGTAAGGCGCTTGTATGCTACTATCCATTTGCAGGGAGATTGATTGAAGGGGAAAATAGAAAATTAACGGTGGACTAGTGCAAATGGTGAAGGGGTGATGTTCATTGAAGCTGATGCAAATACCACCCTTGACAATGTTGGTGATGTGATTCAGCCCAGTGTTGACTGCTCTACCGGCGGTTGTGCAGCCTCCGCAAAATCGGCCGTTACCTAACGACCAAAAATCCCTATGAATCAAAGTCGTATTGCTTGCTTAAACCTCATATAAAAAATTTTCTTTTACTTTTTCCAACTTAGGATTTGGTAAAATCTTAGCGTATGAACCTACGACAACATGGCCCATTTGCATATAGGATAATTCAAATCCTGTATACCTGGCTTACACATTTCAATATGGAAACGAGCAACCTAACACATTTTCACAAAATACACTATGTACATACATATACGCTCCATTATACAATTTCAAGGTATGTCCTTACAAAAGATTATTAATAACAACACTTGTACAAATATCAGGAGAATCTAATATGTGTCAGGTATGCACATTACACGGAAAATAGTTTTAAACGGAAAATAATGAGCCTAAGCAGGCTCATTGAGTGTATGTTTTATAAAATGTTTCCTTTTCCTAAAAATATCTCAAAACTATAAAATTCTCTTTTACAAGATATTTTCCAGAAGCCTTGCTTGCTTATTTTAAAGTTTCTAAAACTTTCTGTACTTGCTTGCTTTTAAAAGTTTATAAAACTTTTAATATTTGCTTGCTTTGCTTTGCTTTTCTTTAAAAGTTTATAAAACTTTTCTCAATTCTGTCTTTCTTGCACTTTACTTTGCTCAATAAAAGTTTATAAAAACTTAATACTTAGCTGAAAATGTATAAAACATTTAAATCTCTTGCTTTAAAAAGTTTATCAAACCTTTCACCAAACCACTTGCTTTAAAAAGTTTCTCAAAACTTTTATAAACAAGAGCTTATGCTTTCAATGATTTTTTAATCACCATAGGAGCACGGGCTCCAGCGATCGTTTTGGGAAATATAGCGGGGCACATTATCAATCGTTTGCTTTAAATCTCTCACGGAAGCACGGGCGGTAGGTGCGATGATTGATTTTCAAAGCGTATATCATGCTCATAAAACATCAACCATTGGAGGCCTATACTTGCTTGATGTACCCTAGTGAACATGGGAGCCTATGCATCGACCGTGTCGGTGGAAGGACCTGTGTCCGCATCACCTTTTCCGGTAAATATGGTGGAATTGACCTTGTGTCGCCATCACCATAATTTAGCTAAAGCGTTAACCTTATATACTCCTGTACGTGTCACAGTCTCCTTTAAATGTCATGAGGCATGACCTAAGTTTGCCGACCAGGCAAAACAAAAATGCATGTATGATATCCTAACACCACTGTGCATGTACGGAATACCTCTGACCGGTATGCTTGCTTAGAACTAGGGATTTTAGTTAGTCCTGTTTTCACAAATATTCTTTTGCTTGCTTGCTTGCTTGCTTGCTTGCTCTTTGAAAAATGGTTTTACAATTTAAAACCATTTGCTTGCTTTTCAATTATGGTTTAAATCAAAACCATTTGCTTGCTCTTGGAAATATGGTTTTGCAATTTAAAACCATTAAATACCGATGTAAAACAATTATAATAATACACTAGTATTTGAAAAATGGGTTTAGAACGCTCCTTTTACCTTATTAAAAATTTGAGTACGATTCCACAATTTTCCCGCCTTTGCTTTTAGCCTACACATTTGATGTATTAGACCATATACGTCCACACAACCAACTAAATACTATTCGATATTTACTATGCACTATGTACTATACACTGTGTACTATGCACTATGCACTATTCAATATTTACTATACACTATGCACTATGAACTATGCACTATGCACTATGCACTATTCGATATTTACTATGCACTATGAACTATGTACTATGCACTATGCAGTATACACTATGCATTATTCGATATTTACTGTGCACTATGCAATATGCATACGTATTTATGCGTATTCATACGTATTTACTATTTTATACGTATTCACTATTTCACGTGGAAATCCGGCGAAATCTCATGATTTTGGTACCGCAGCGTAGCTCGTCGCGTGAGTGGCTTTAGTGCAGTCTGAAAATTAGACCACTAGAATACTGTAAATCTGAGAAAAACTAAAAATTTGGATTTTTTCGAATTTTTACCTGAATTCTCGGTGAAATCCGGTGTTTTGGTACCGCAGCGTAGCCCTAAATCGCGTAGAGCACTTTCGTGTTTTCAGATGAAATCAGGTTAATCGATTCGTGTCGGAGATAAACTAATATAAGAGAAAAAAATATTAAAACCTCTCCTAAGTTTTCTTTCTTCCGCCCCACGTGGTTTTGATTATTTTTTTTTTTGAAGTGAGACCCACATGTCCCTTTTTCTTTCCCTTCTTGTTCCGTTTCAGCCCCGAAACAATTTATTTTGTCCCGGTTTCAATTTCCTTTATCATAATTGAATATTCTTTAAATATTTTCCATTTTTCTGAATTTTTAAAAATCAGTTTTTCGAGTTTCCTCTACACTCGTTGCACAGAAGTCGTAAAATGTCAGACTTTCTGGATTAAATGGCTTTTCTAGGTACATTTCGTTCGTGAGATGAACTCTTGTGATCCATTTGTCATCCGATATCTAGAGAATTTTCGATATTTCCCTGAACAATTCTGGCAATTTATTATTATTATTTTACTATTTAAACTTCCATTAATTATACTTTCACCCTCTACTTTGCTTAATTGCAAAAGTGCCACAATTCTCTAAAAACCTTACAATTTTATCCTTTACAATGGCACTTGGTGCACATATGTGTCCCTACAGTTACATGTACTATGCACCTCATCGGGACGGGGTGTTACAAATCCTCCCTCCTTTAGAACATTTCGTCCTCGAAATGAACAAACTAAACTCAAAGGAAAGGAAAGTACCTCATTCGGAAAATAATTGAGGGTATTGAAGGCGCATCTGAACCTCTGGCTCCCAAGTAGCTGCCTCCATCTCATGATTCCTCCATAGGACTTAACTAAAGGAATCACCTTACTACTCAACACTTGTTCATACGATCTATAATGCACGCCACGTGTGTTTCCTCGTAAGTCGGGTTCTCTTTTATTTTGCAGGCGCTCTCTTAGCACATGTGAAGGATGCACGGGATGTATTTCCTCAACATCGGCGTCTGATATGTCATAGATCCTTGATAACTCACAGGGAGTAACTTCAATTTATAAGCTCTGCGGCCCCGCACTCCTGATCTCATAAGGTCTATCGTCTCGGACTAAGCTTGCCTTGTTTCCCAAATCTCAAAACACCTTTCCAAGGAGAAATCTTCAAAAAGACCCGGTCACCTATCTCGAATTGCAAGTCTCTGCGACGTTTGTTCGTATAACTTCTTTGTCTATCCCGGTCACCTTTCCAAGTCTCTTGCTATCTTTAAGTTATAATGAACAACTTTCACTTTCTGGTGATGCGCCTTCTGAGCTACTAGTATTCTCTCACCAACCTCGTCCCGGCACACTAGAGTCTACGTTTCCTTCCGTATAGTGCCTCCCGAATGGAGCCATTTCTATACGGCACGATAGTGTTGTTGTAGGCAAACTCCATTAGTGCTGAATGGTATCGACTCCCTTGGATTCCGTCACGACTCTCGACGCCATCCTCTGTGTCTAAATGGTCCTCTCCAGGCTAGCCATCTAGTGCGGGGATGAAATCTTTCGTGCTAAAATGTAAGCGACTACCTAAAGCCATTTGCAAACTAGGCAAAGCACGGATGTGAACACAGGGTCTCGTCACGAAACTTCTCGAAGCTGGAACGATGAAGTCTGCTATCATCCACATACAATTTCGGAGCTGACCTTTCCAGTCTTGACGCGTGGCGGTAGAAAATGGCGGACTTAGTCGATCGATCAACTATCACCCATATAGCATCATGTTATTACATGGTCGGGTGGAAGACTGTCACAAAATCCATAGTGATCTTTTCCCCATTTCCATCTTGGAATGAGAATTAAGCGTATCTTCCCAGCGAATACGAGCTGCTACTGTGACAAGTTAGACATGCGGGGCGAAATTTGCAATCTCTTTCTTCACATCCCATTCCACAGTAATGTTCTCAATGTCTGTACATCTTGGTACTACGGATGCATAGCATACGAGATAGATGTGCTTAACTTCCATAATGTCTCTCTTCAGCTCGCCATACTCTGGCACGCACATTCTTTGTCCTTTCACTATCATGCCATCATCTATAATTTGAAACTCTGCTTTCTTTCCTTTTTCTATCTCTTAACAAGCAATCAATACATGTGGATCTGCCAGCGCCTACTAAAATCGATCCACTAGGAAGTGCAGCATGAAATGTAACAGGCTCTGAATTCTCGACCTCGATATCACCTAAAGCTCGGATGCCAATAGTGGAAGATGCTTGATCTCATATGAGACAATGTAGACTCTGGTCGCCTACTCAAGGCATCTGCTACGACATTAGTTTTTCCTGGATTGTACTCAATAGTACAGTAGTAGTCCTTAATCAACTCAAGCCATCTTCTTTGCCTTAGGTTTAACTCTTTCTGGGTGAAAATATATTGAAGACTCTTATGATCTGTAAAGATCCTGCAAGGATCACCATATAAATAATGTCTCCATATTTTTAGAGCAAACACGACTGCTGCAAGCTCTAAGTCGTGTATAGGGTAATTCTCCTCATGCTTCTTTAGCTGTCTAGAGGCATATGCAATTACTCTATCATTCTGCATTAAAACCCAACCAAGGCCTTACCTAGAAGCATCACTATAAACTACAAACCCATATCTCCCATTGGGCGAAGCTAGAACTGAAGTTGAAGTGAATCTACTCTTCAACTCCTCAAAACTCTGTTGATAGGCATCCACCCAATCATACTTGACATCTTTTCTTGTCATCTTGGTTAGTGGGGCTGCTATCTTGGATAACCTCTCAACAAAATTTTTGTAATACCTTGCTAAACCAAGGAAGCTTCTTACATCTGAAACATTCTTTGGTGGTTTCCAATTTAACACTGCTTCTATTTTTTGGGGATCCCGCTCCCCCTCGGCGAAATCACATGACCTAGGAATCTGCCACTATCGAGCCTGGCCCTGACACTTGCTCAACTTGGCATACAAGTCATTCCTTAAGGTCTGTGACACAATCCTCGGGTGTTAAGATGTTCCTCTGAGACTACTGAATACACTAAATATCATCAATAAAAACTATGAACTATCCAAATCTGATTGGAATGCAGGTTCATCGAATCCATAAACACTTCTTGGTGCATTGGTGAGCGAGCGGCATCACCAGAAACTCATAGTGCCTGTAGCGTGTCCTGAATGCAGTCTTAGGTACATCACTCTCCTGTACCCTCAACTGATGATACCCCGACCTGAAGTCTATCTTGGATTATACTCGAGACCCTTGGAGTTGATTGAATAACCTTAAGTCTAGAAGTGGATCACGATTCTGAATGGTAACTCTGTTCATTCACAGTAATCTATACGATCGCAAACTCCATCTTTCTTTTCATGAAGAAGGCTGGAGCTCCCCATGGGGATATGCTGTGTCGAATGAATCCCTTACTCAATAATTCTTCAGGCCCCGGGCCTTAGCTCTCTCGACTCTGCGGAGCCATCTATGGGAGGAATGGAAATGGGATCAGTCCCTGGGATCAAATCAATGGTGAACTCCACCTCTCTATCTGGAGGTAAGCCTGCAATATCATCTGGGAATACATTTGGAAACTCTCTAACAAATGTAATATCATCAACTAGAGTCCCCTCCTTCTATGTCTACCTTAGCATAAGCTGAATATACAACTGACCCATACGTAGCATTCTCTGTGGCCTTGTAGCGAAATCATATTGAAGATAACTCTGCGCATTCCCAAGACTTTACCTCAATTTCCACGGCTATGAAACTTTACTTCCTTTTTATAACACAATGCAATGTGGCTCTGTGGCAGAATGACCAATCCTATCAAGAACCACATCAAGAGTCCCTCATATCTAAGGCTCTGAAGATCCATTTGGGAACTCCTGTCCCCAATCGAACTCTTATCTCTGACTACTCTATCGAGAATAAACGGATCTCAGAGAATTTGGAAGGATATTCTCATCTGACCCTCTAATTAATTTTGGGTCTTTATCTGGAAGTGATCTCAGAAATGCATGGATGTAAATGAATGTGTGGCTCTTGGGTCCACTATTGTATATGCATCATGATCAAGGATAGAAATAATACCAGTGACCACGTGCGGAGGCTGCGTCTACATCTTCTTTGATCACGGCCTTATACTCCGGCTTTGAGTGCGGGCCTCGTCTACTCCCTGGGCACTACCTCTTGCCTCACCATGACCACCTCACATCTTGTTGCCATGGCCCCTCTACTTGGGAAACCTCTCCCTGAAGACCTCTGAGTGCTCATCTCGGGTGTGGGGGTAGCTAGGCTAGCTACTAGTGTCTCTGCACCAATCAATTGGGGGCACTCCCTAATGAAATGTCCTTCTTGTCCACAGTGGAAACACCTTATACTAAATCTCCTACACTTCCATGGTGTCGCTTCTGACACATATGAAAAATGGGAGGAATGCTCTGAGTGCCAATGCTATGGCTGGGGCCTTGCCGATCCTTTGAGTAGAGATTTCTCCTGGGCCACCGCACTTCGGCCTCTATAACCTCGCCCTTGTTTCTCTTTCCTCTTTGTACTAACTTGAGGCTGTTGGGGAGCGCTGGTGCGCTCCTTTACGTTCTGTCTACTCGATACCATGGTTGTAGTGCTTTACTTTCGACTCTGCGGCGACCCTTAACTAAGTCCCCAAATCTATTACGAATGGCGACCACGATGCACTCTAATCCGATTGTGTCCCGATAAAAACCTTTTACAGTTCAGAACTTCATCAGCTTGAATATAGGGAACCAATCTAACTAATTTCGAGAACTTCTTCTCATATTCTGACACTGACATGTTGTTTTGCTCTAATTTGAATAACTCCTTAATTTTTTAATCCTTATGGCTCTGAGGAAAAAACCTATCAGTGAATTCTTGCTGGAATTGGTCCCATGATATGCCATCAGGATACCTCCTCTCTACGTCATCCCACCAATCCTTAGCCCTTTCTTCCATGAAAGCGGGAAAGCAGACTCTCTGCTCATAATGCGGCCCGTAAACTCAGTAAACCTTATTTACTCAGTTAGCCATAACCCGGTACGCTACGGATCCTGCTTGTAGTCATATGGCTTGGCGTAACTCCTTCTCTCATTGACTCTGGTTCTTGATAACCTCTCTAGGTGGTGGTGGAAGCACGCGACTGCTGACGGGTCATATGGCTACCATCTGTGCAATTTATTGCCACATGCAGTAACAATCCTGTCACTTGAGCTCCCTGGTGGCGGATGGTCAAGCGACCTGCTTTCTTTGGAGGCGCTGATTCATAGAGGCGGTAGTGGAACCAACTACGTGCTCATCTCTCACAGGTACTGTAGGACGCTCGGGAACCGCTGGAATGACTCTCCTAGGACGACCTCTATCTCCTCTTCCTAACATAGTATTGTAATTTTAAAAAAAATCAACTGTTTAATAATTTGAATTACTTCATATGTATGTACTTTGAATTTAAAATTGCATGTTTTCCAATAATGTAAATTGTGTATAACACAGGTTTTCCTAGACTGATTATTACCAACTTGTGTTATGATGTTCTCCTCAAGCCTTAAGTTTATACCACTTATGCTCGATACCACCTTGGCCTTTGCTTCGCTTGCGGTGTCGGCCTCCAGAAATCGATCGTTACCTCTAACGACTAAAAATCCTATGGCGAAATTTGTATTGCTTCTTAAACCTCGCATAAAAAATTTTCTTTTACTTTTTCCAACAGGACTTGGTAAAATCTTGCGGTAAAACCTCATTGACATATTTGTATATGATAATTCAAATTTGTATGCACAACACACATTTCCAAATATGGAAACCCGGCAACCTAACACATTTCTAAAATACACTATGTACATACATATATGCTCCATTATACAATTTCAAGGTATGTCCTTACAAAAGATTATTAATAACAATACGTGTACAAATGTCAGGAGAATCCTAATATGCTCCAGCGTCCGGTATGCTTGTACATGGAAAATAGTTTTTAAAACAGGAAAATAATGAGCTAAACGAGCTCAGTGAGTGTATGTTTTATAAAATGTTTCCTTTTCCTGAAAATATCTCAAAACTATAAAATTCTCTTTTATAAGATATTTTTCAGAAGCCTTGCTTGCTTACTTTAAAGTTTCTAAAACTTTATGTACTTCCTTGCTTTTAACGGTTATAAAACTTTAATATTTAGCCTTGCTTTGCTTTGCTTTTCTTTAAAAGTTTATAAAACTTTGCTCAATTCTCTTGCTTGCTTGCTTTACTTTGCTTTCTTTAAAAGTTTACAAAAACTTTTAATACTTACTTTAAAAATGTATAAAACATTTCTCAAATCTCTTGCTTTAAAAAGTTTCTCAAAACCTTTCACAAACCTCTTGCTTTAAAAGCTACCTCAAAACTTTTATAAACAGGAGCTTAGGCTTAACCGTTTTTAAATCACACGGGGCACAGGCTCAACCGATCGTTTGAAATATAAGCGGGGCTTGTGCTCAACCATTTGCTTTAAATCTCTCACACAGGCTTTGGGCGGCCGAATTGCACCCGAATGATTGATTTTCAAAGCGTATATCATGCTTATAAAACATCGACCAGTAGGCTTATACCTTGTACCCTAGTGAACACGGGGAGCACAGGCATCGACCTGCTTGATTGGAAGGACGTGTGCATCACCTTTTAGAGCCAAATATAGTGGAATTGACTGTGTCGCCATCACCATAATTTAGTTGTAGCGTTAACCCTATATATACATGCGTTCACGTCTCCCATAAATGCCATGATGCATGACCTAAGTTTCTTGAGCCAGACAAAACTAAAATGCATGTATGATATCCTAACTTACCATATTCTTGCATTATGGAATACCTCGATGGTATGCTTGCTTAGAACTAGGGATTTTAGTTGAACTGTTTTCTGATTATTCTTTTTTCTTGCTTGCTTGCTCTTTGAAATATGTTTTTACAATTTAAAACCATTTGCTTGCTTGCTTGCTTGCTTGAAAAATGGCTTAATAATTCAAAACCATTTGCTTACTTGAAAAATGGTTTAATAATTCACAACCATTTGCTTACTTGCTTTAAATATGGTTTTACAATTCAAAACCATTTGCTTGCTTTTCAAATATGGTTTAAATAAAAACCATTTGCTTGCTCTTACAAATTATGGTTTCGATTTAAAAACCATTTGCTTTCTAAATTCACTTTGCTTTTCAAATATGGTTGAATAAATTCAAAACCATTATTTATTTGCTTTTCACATATGGTTTAGAATAAAAACCATTTACTTGCTCTTGGAAATATGGTTTTACAACTCAAAACCATTAAATACCAATGTAAAATAATTTCTAATAATAATACACTTGTATTTGAAAAATGGGTTTAGAACACTCACCTCTTTGTTTCCCGAAACTTGAGCACAACTACACTACTTTCCCGCCTTTGCTTTTAGCCTACACACTCAACGAATACGGCAACGTATTAATCGCCTGTGTATAGTGTAAAACTTAACGTACTTCACACGCAAGTCGCTTTTGGGTCACACAACATTCCATATAAATCCGATTAACAATTTACCTTGAGCCTTTATAAAGCCCACCAACAAAAAAAAAAAACCACTCATTTGGTAAACCACCAACAATACTCTACCGAACTTTATTAAACAAAAAATTATTCAAACGGTCTTCTAGAGTATGAACCTCTCCAGATCAGTCCTTTATACATCCAATGACATCTCTTTAAATTTTCAATTTAAAATTCCTTCTCTAAGGCCCTCAAGCACATAACATAAGTTACAACATGTTTTTTATGCCAATTTGGATTAACTCCTTTGAATCACCAAGCTATTATCATGATTTAAGGATCTTAACTCCATAAATTGGAAATGGTTTTGTACTAATTTGAAACTATGGTTCTAAGGTTTCTTCTACAATTGGAATCACCCAATTTGGATGACCAAAACTCAAGTTATTTTATTTTATATCTAGATTACTCAAATTGGCAGAACAGAATCTGCACATAGCTCCACTTGGAAATATTTATGGGCACTTTGGGGTTAAAATTTGCTTTAACTTCCTTCATATAACGTATTTCCCTAGAAGTCTAGTTTACCCAGAATTTTGAATCACTCAATTTGGATAAGTGACACTCCACTTATGTCCAAAACACTACAACAATACTTAAAGCAGGCATAATCCCGGTGGGCTACACGAGCTCACCTTTAGATCTGTTGGGAGCCTTAGAGCTACAATTTTCTCTTGGTCCCTTCTATAAATTTGTAAGCCTATATCTTATGGTTCTTTACCAATTGGAATCAATTGATTTGAATGATTATAACTTAATCTATAGCAAAAAAAAAAATACAAAATATTTGACAGCATTCCCTTTAAAAACCCAACATTCTCCTTTTTACAACTATTCCATAATACCTCAACAATCATGAAATCTAACTCAACAACTCCACAACACTTCCAATTGGTGATTTGGAAATTCCAGAAAACCAAACCCTAGGTAGAAAATCAAGAATTCAACCCAGGTCCACTAATTCCTACAAAACCATAAAATTATGATGATTCCATGTTTAAATTTTACACCAATTGAGGTTTGCCACATAACCTCAACAAATCAAGGGTTTGGGTGCTCTTTCCACAAAACCCTAGGCAAAGGAACAACAATTCTCTTAACCAAAACCTTAGGAATCCAAAACACCCATGAATTCAAGACAAAAACATACCTTGGTTTGGCCTTCTTCTCATTCTCCTTCTTCTTCCTCTTATTCCTCCTCTTCCTCTCCTTGCTCTTTTATCTCCTCTCCAAAACGCGAGCCCTAGCTTTTGTGAGACAAAAAAAATGAGTTTGGCTTTTGTTTGTCTCATCACACTTATAATCCCATTTATACCTTAATTGCCATTAAGTCCTTCATCCTTTTAATTTTTGCAAATCAACTTATTTTATTTGATTTTGAGATCCTATCTTCTCATTATGACTTCCATATTATTTTTGGAAATTACAACTTTACCCTTTCTTATAGTATCACATTCCGGGTTTACTAAATTTATAATTTCATATTTTCATCCTTAAAATAACTCCCAAAAATATCAAAATGTGACGCCTTGTGGTGCTCATTATCGCCTTTCTGATTTCATATGCGTACAACGTGTCGGGACGGGGCATTACACTTTATCTATTATTAGCCACGTATGCGATTCGACGAAGAAAAGGAAGAATGTTATACCATATGCTTGCCTCGCTTTAGTCGCTGAAGGTTTGAGCGGGAGCTAAAAGGATGACAAAATAAGTAGAGCCTAATAGACTTATTACATCCATGCTCTAAATTAAAGAGAATTCTCAATTCACATATATTATGAGCAGTTTAGTTTAACTTAGTATACGATCTCTTTAAAAATGTTCAAAAATTAAATGTGTTAGGGTGGAGATTAATACTTAGCCTAGCATGTATCGATGTAGAGCAGGTATTTGGCTTGAAGAAGGCTCGAGTGCGGTTGAATACTTTGTTAGGCCAATGGTGTGACTTGTGAACCATATTCATGATCATTTCGGTCAACCAATGGTGTAACTTCAAGCATAAAGTTAGTGTTTGAAAATATATAGAAACATGTCAATGATTTAATTTGTAACATTTTTAATACTTGAGTTGTTTAAAATTTTGTTTAATATTAATATATAATTTATGTACATACAAGTATTTTATTTGTATTTAATTCTGAAGTCTTGTGTTTTCACTACTAGATTAAATGGAATTTGAAAATAATTGATTGAATATATTCAAAAATAAATAAATTGGAATGTAAGTAAAATTTAGGTAACATTGAAAGGGACACAATAATGAAGAAAGAACCACGACTTTTAATGGAGCGAGTTAGGAATCTTTTGAAAGGGACCCTAATATTGAAGAAAAAGTTAAACATCAAGCATCATTTGCATAACGAAAAATCAAACATCAAGCATGGAGACTTGAGGGCTAAAAAGCCACTTTATTTGCATGAAATCGATGAAGTACTCTCCAACTTTCCATAAAAGAAGCAGTAACATCATTTGCATCCTTATGGTTAGAAAAAATAAATTACAAATACCAGAATGGTTTTTATGATGAAACCTTCACCAACTCTCACTCGAGCTTTGCTTTCCAATAGTTCTTTGGCACCTTTCGGTTCCATGTTTGAGCTTGGTTGTCATCACCTCCTTTCCTAGAAACTGTCACGACCTGCCAAGTCAAAAGAAAATTAAGTTTGAGAAACTCCTAAAGTGTCACAGTTAAGCCCCTGTCCAAGTTACCTACGTGAGAAGAAAGAAGCAAATGGCAAGAGGAGGGCGCAACAGGATAGCTGGATGGTTGGTTATGCCTAGCTTTGTACCCTAGGTAAGGAGTTATATATATACACACATATGGATGTCTTTCTTTGTTTTGCATAGCATTTTTTTTGTTCTTTTTTTGCGGAAGAATTTGGGTCGGGAGAGATGGAGGACTCAAAATTCCTACCAACTTATGTAACAGAAATTCAACGGATGAGAATAACATATGAGATACAATTAGGTAATATTTCAAGCCATTTCGGGGAAATTGGAATTACTATTTTCTTCTTCCTTTCTCCGTCATAAGGGTCATAACATAATCATAGCAATCGTTTAAGCGGTAGGCCTTATTCACCAAACAAGTCAGCTAATCAACATTGTGCGTATCTAAGTGGCTTTTAAGAAAACTTATCATTGATTAGGCAACAATTGTGATCACGGTGATTTAAGCTTAACCATTTTGGTCGGCTACACTAACTTTTATGCTTGTATCTGATCATTTGCTTTTAAGAAAGCTTATTTCTTTCATTGATTAGGCAACAATTGTTATCCTGGTGATTTCGACAACCATTTTGATCGACTACTTTAAATTTTATGCTTGTATCTAGAGTTGCTTTTAAGATAGCTTATTTCTTTTCTCATTGATTAGGCAACAATTGTTATCCTGGTGATTTGACTTAACCATTTGGTCTAAACCATTGGTCGGCTACTATAAATTTTATACTTGTATCTAGAGTTGCTTTAGAAAGCTTATTTCTTTTCTCATTGATTAGGCAACTTAATTGTTATCACGGTGATTTAAGCTGTCATTTTGGTCATAATAATTAAAACAAATAATGTCTCAAAGTCTTTATGCTTTAGTTCAGCGTCTGAGTAAGAGGATTTGTGAGAGGTTCAAATTCAAGTGCTACTAAAGACAATTTATTTATCATTAAAAGAAATTGTTGCCTTTTGCCAAATTTGCAATCCCACATCGGTTAGATGTGGGAATTGCTTCCCTTTTCAAGCCTATAAAAATGGCCCCCCTTCCTCTTCTCTAATCACACTTCTCCCCTCCACTTAAGGCTTATTTAGAGTATTACCCAATTGTTTTGGGTATTTACTTTTTGCCTCAATTTCTTAGGAAATTGATTTGTGGTCTTAAGTTTTGTAATTTCTTTTTCATTAGTGGGAGTTGTTCATTGGCCTTAGGAATGAGCTATGCAGACTCGTTAATTTAGTGTTCTTTATTTACATTTATTATTTTGTTTTAAATTTGTCATTATTTTGTATCAGTGTTTTGCCGGGTATTTCCGCTGAAATTACTATTCATAGGAATAGTAACAATTGTTAATTTGGGGAAAACTATCCCGGATTTTCCTAACAATTGGTATCAGAGCCAAGGTGACTGGCGGTATGCTACGTAGTTGCGGTGTTATCTGATCTTCCACATCTAAGGTTCCTTTGGGCTTTTGGCATTTTTTGCTCTATAGTTTCGGTATGCTCACGTGGTTGCGGTGTTGGTGATCTTCCATCGAAAGATTCTATTGAGATATTGGCATTTCGTAGTGACAGCTATTTGTTGTAGAAATGTCAGAATTTGAATCCAATGCAGCATCAACCTCTACATAGAAAGGATTCTCATCAAGATCAATGGTGACTAATACCAAATTTGATGTAGAGAAATTTGATGGCACCAATAACTTTGGCATGTGGCAGTGTGAGGTGCAGGATATTCTTTTCCAACAGGAGCTTGATGTTGCGGTAGAAGAAGCGGACCGAGAAGATGTTGATGAAAAGATTGGATAAGAATCAATCGTTTAGCATGGTACCGGTCGATTGTGTCTCTCCAAGGAGCTGAAATATCCGTTTATGAGAGGCGTCTACAAACAAATTATGAGTGACAAGTTCATGAAGAAGAGCCACGAGAGAACAAGCTACATACAAGAACTAAGTTGTCTGCAAGCTTCCGGTATAAGCCGAGTACCACTATGAATGATCCATCACAGTTTGATTCATTAGTAACTAATTTATTGAATCTAGATGAAAGAAGTAAGTGATGTTGATAAGGCTTTGATATTCTTGGCTTCACTTCACGATGAATATGAACATCTTATTGTTAGTATGTTAAGCGGGAAGGAAACAATAACCTTTAAAGTAACTCTTTGCTCATATATTCCTAATGAGATCGAGGAAAAAAAAGATAAATTAGAACACGGGAGCTCGGCTGGTGAAGCCCTGCCTTGTTAGTCGTAATCGAAGAACGAAAACCCGGGGAGAAGGGGAAAGATCTGATCGAAACAGAAGCTGCAAAAGATGAATGTGCCCTTTTGTCACGAAAAAGAACGTGGAAAGAAAAGGCATCGAAATTTTGCGAAAAAGAAAGGAAAGAGGTGTATACGAAGCATGTCGCGTGGCTGAAGATGATAAGTCAGATTTTTCAGCGGCTTGTGTCATCGGTGACTAATCTTGATGAATGGTTGTGTGATTCAGCCTGCTCATTCCATATGTGTTTCAGAAAGGAGTGGTTCTTCAACTTTACAGAACTTGATGATGGTGTTGTTTATCTGGCAGACAACCTTGCAAGATAGATGGGATCGGTTCAATCAGTTTGAAGAATCATGATGGGTCGACGAGTGGCGACGGATGTTGATGCGATTCGGCGAAAAGTCTCATTTCTTTGGGAACCTTAGGTCAAAGGTTTCACTATCATTAAAATGGGATTACGAAAGTTGTTTCGGGAGCACTTGTGGTGATAAGAAAGGTACCCGGGAAAACAACCTGTACCTTTATCGGCGGCACTCTGGCGGTCGGGGCAGGCGGCGGTATCGGAGCGAGACAAAGTAAATGAGATGTCAAGTTATGGCATATGAGACTTGGACATCTTTGAGAGGAAATCTTTACCAAGCGTTGGCTATCACGAGGATTATTGAAAGGTCTAAAGACTTGCAAGCTGGATTTTGCGAGCAATGTGTTACGGGAAGCGAGAGGGTGAAGTTCGACCTTGTGACTACATAATACTAAAGGTATATTGGATTATCTTCACACAGACGTATGGGGACCAACCAAGACGGCTTCCTTGGGAGGTAAACATTACTTTGTTACATTTGTTGATGACTTTTCCAGAAGAGTTTGGGTGTATACACTGAAATCGAAAGATGAGGTGTTTGAAACATTTCTTGTATGGAAGAAAATGGTGGAGATCCAGACAGGGAGGAAGATTAAAGTACTCCGATCTGACAATGGTACAGAATATCGAAATGATCAATTTTCGTGTGCGTAGAGAAAGGCATATCGCACTTTACGGAGTTAGAGATACATCGCGGCGAATGGGGTGGCGAGCATGAAACCCAGAACCTTCTTTGGAGAAAGTTCGGTGTATGTTTAATCGATGCTGGTTTGGGCAAGCGGTTCACGGGTAGAAACATTATGTATGCAAGTCATCTCATTAGTCTACCATCGGCACTAAATGGCAAAACACCCTTGGAGTATGGTCTGGCTTTGTAAATGATTATGATACTTCATGTGTTTGGTTCCTTGCTTATTATCATGTAAAGGGAATCAAGTTGGATCGAGGGCTAAAGGCATTGTTTATGGGAGTTACCTCTGGTGTTAAGGGATGCAGCTATGGTGTCTATCTTTGAAGAAAATTATTTCTAAGCGGGGATGTTACTTTTGATGAATACGCGTGTTGAAGAAGGTAACAACGGATGAAGTGTCGAAGAACACTTTTCGGCAGCGAGAGGAAGGCTGCGCGGTGGAGGGTACTCGAAGTGGTGGGTTTGAGCTGACTTGATTAAACCATTTGAAGACCGGCGGGCGGAACATGTAAGAGCGGATGTTGGATAGGAAGAGGTTTGAACGAAGGAAGCCTCGATGCGACATGATTTACCAATTGCCATGTGAGGCCAAGAAGAGATTAGAAACACCGCCGGTTTGAAGATATGGTGGCTTATGCATTTCCAGTGGTAGAAGAAGGTATACCTCAGACTTTTCTTGAAGCAAATAGTAGTCCAGAAAAAGAAAAGTGGAAGAAAGCCATGGATGAAGAAATGCAGTCCCTTGTGAAGAATCACACTTGGAAGCTAGCTAAACTACCACCAAAAGGGGAAAGAAAGGCAATTAGTTTGCAAATGGGTTTTATGCACGAAAGAAGGATTTCCAAGCAAGAATGACTTTTGCTACAAGGCAAGACTGGTAGCTAAAGGCTATGCTCGAAGGAGATTGATTTCTGATGAGAGACCTTTCTCTGTTGTGAAACATTCCTCCATCACATTATTTTTATTATGGTAGCACAGTTTGATATGGAACTAGTTCAAATGGACGTAGAGAAACTGACATTCTTACATGGTGATTTGGAGGAGGAAATCTATATAACTTCGGCCAGATGGTTTCAAGAGATTCTTTGGAAAATAAAATTGGGTTGTAAATTGAACAAATCGTTATGGTTTGAAGCAATCGCCAAGGCGGTGGTATAAGCGATTTGATCAGTTCATGATAGGCCAGAACTACACGAGCGATTTTGATCAGCGTGTGTATTTTTATGAAAACTCGCAGGGATGGATCTTTCATATACCTTCTCTTGTATGTTGATGACATGTTGATAGCATCAAAGGAATCAAGGAGGTATATGCGGATTGAAGAGTTTCGATTGAGCAAGGAGTTCGAAATGAAAGATCTGGATGAAGCCAAGAAGATTCTCGGCATGGAAATAGCGAGAGATAGACAGAGGGGCACACTTTGCTTAACTCAGAAGCAATATTTGAAGAAGGTACTACAACGCTTTGGTATGTCTGAGAAGACGAACTGTAAGTACCCGACACTCCTCATTTCAAGCTTAGTGCTTCCGCGATTGTCCAAAAAGACAGAAGAGGAACAGGACTATATGTCAAAGGTTCCTTATTCAAATGTAGTGGAGTAGCGCGATGTATGCTATGGTGTGTCTGAGCTGAGCATTTCACATGCGGTTGGGATTTTGTGAGCGGTATATGCATAATCACGGAAAAAGAACATTGGCAAGCGGTGAAATGGATTCTAAGGTACATTGAAAAGCCTTAGATGTTGGTTTGATATTTGAAGGATGATATGGTTGGTCAGTATGTAGTTGGATCTTTGCGATTGATTATCTTTGGTGATCTTGATAAGCGTAGATCAACTCACGGTTATGTGTTTTACTCTTTCAAAAGCACCAGTTAGTTGGAAGTCTACTTTACAATCGACAGTGGCTTTGTCTACGACGGAGGCAGAGTATATGGCGATCACTGAAGCAGTTAAGGAAGCAATATGGCTACAAGGGTTGCTTGATGATTTGGGTGTTGGTCGAGAAGCTTGAGTTCACGGTGTTTTGTAGTGACGGAGCGTATTCATTTAAGCGAAGAACCAAGTTTATCATGCACGGGATGAAGCATATTGATGTAATTATCATTTTATGCGGGAAATCATTGAAGAAAGGTGAGTCTTAGTTCAGAAAGATCAGACGATGATAATCCACGCAGATATGTTGACTAAGGTGGTGACGATCAGAATCCAATCATTGTTTAGACTTTATCAACATTGAAAAAGTTTGATTGCGTCGTTAAGCGCATTTGGAGGCGTTACAGCTTTTGTTGAAGAGAAGTTTCGAGATGGGATTCACATATTTGTCAAGGTGGAGATTTGTTGCCTTTTGCCAAATTTGCAATCCCACATCGGTTAGATGTGGGAATTGCTTCCCTTTTCAAGCCTATAAAAATGGCCCCCCTTCGCCTTCTCCTAATCACACTTCTCATCACTTAAGGCTTGTGGGTATTACAATTGTTTTGGGTGTTGCTTTTCATAATTTCTTGAGGGAAATTGATTTGTGAATCTTAAGTTTTGTAATTTCTTTTCATTAGTGGGAGTTGTTCGTTTGGCGCCCGGGACGTAAGTTGTGCCGAACCTCGTTAATTTAAGTGTTCTTGTGTTGTTATTATTTTCTGTTTTAGCTGTCATTATTTTGTATCAGTGTTTTGCCGGGTATTTCCGCTAAAATTACTATTCATAGGAATAGTAACAATTGTTAATTTGGGGAAAACTATCCCGGATTTTCCTAACATAAATAATAATAAAAACAAAATAAAAAACATAAACAGAAAGTAAATCTTTCTGATGTTTAATACAAAAATAAATCTTTCTCTAGAGCATTTTTAAAAATGGAGAAGCATGAAAGAAACCGGTGTGTGTGTGTGTGTGTGTGTTTGGAGCTTGATACCAATATCTTCAATGAAGTTTCCGGAGTCAAACACTAGCTATGGCTTTCCTATAGGTCGAGTCCAGTCTTGGAGTAGATTTCTCCAAAAGCGAGACTATTTGCGAGAATTTGATCTTTGGTTCTTCCATTGCTTGTTAGTGAATCAAGATAGAACAATGCCAGAGACTCAAGTAACATAGTGAAGAATACCTAGCATGCTGAGATTCTTGTTATGAAACAAAAGATCCACAATTCATAACCAATAATGTGTGACGTGGTATAATGGAGATGATGTCCCAAAGTAAAAAACAAAAAAAAACAAAACAAAACAAAGACAATCCTGAAAGCATATCGGGGTTTGAGACGATATTTGCTCTAGAAACTATAAGTGGTAGATAATTCCTAGTTAGCCTTTTCTTATCTTCTTGATGATTATTGCTTCTCTAATTGTCACCCAAAAAAATTCAATCAAATTCACCACAAACATGGAAAGACACACATAGCCTGAAGTCAAAGACCTTCCAATAAATTAGGCATAAAGGAGAATTAAGTACTTCTCATCAAATGGTTCAAAATGGCTTGAGGATTACTACATAAGTCCAGTTTAATTTTGTTATCAGTTTGATTGAGGATTACTTACCTACTTGATTAACGAAAAAAAAACATTTGCCATAAGAATTTCTACTAAAGGCGATGGAAGAATATCTGACCGGCAAATTCACTTTCCTTCTACACAAATGATATGCATTCACCAAAAGATGCCTCTTTCCAGCTAATGGATTTGCCATGTTGGAAACCACAAAAAAAAAAAAAAAAAAAAGCCCACTTTCATTGGGATCCATGATTCCTCAATGACTCTTATGAAAGAAAACATCTCAGCCACCACTAGTCAACGAGACAATCTAAAGACTTTCTCCTTTGATAGTTAGAGACTGTAGGAGCAACAATGAGAGATTGCAAGTTGGAGTCATTTTTTTTTGGTGTAAGTAGCGGTGGGCAGAGATGATTGGGAAGAACCTTTTTTTCTTGGGTGTTTAGAGTGCTATCTTTGGATGATTTACTATATTGTTCTCTTTGTTTCATTTTGTCTTTAGGTGGTTTGTATTACTACGGTTTTTGTTGGTGCTTTCATTTACCATCACATTAACATGAGATGTTCTCGATCTTTGGAGGCGTAGGTCGGGATCGATTTGAGTGAGTCCGATGGGATAAGGAATGATGTTCATTGATGACCTCAGGTAGTACCGTAGTTCTAGGAAGGAAATTGATGGTGAGTACATGAGGTTGTGGTAGTGTGCTTGAATCTAAGGTGGCCATACATAGCCCAGCTGAAACTTCTTGATCTTCTTCTTCAAGTGAGTGTTCGATAATTTTTTATATCATTGTAATACATTCTTTGGGGAAGGTATGAGAGAAGCTATAATGACCCGTCGAAAAAAAATAATAATAATAAAAATATTATATTATGGAAATTTTGTTGTTGTAATCCACGTGGATGAATTAGTACAATGAAGATTTTAAATTACTTGTTACACAATAGGGCTTGTAGATGGATAGTCATTAAGATTCTTGGCGAAATTGAAATTCGTAGCTTAATCACAGTGCAGAGTGGTTAGTCCATTTGAGTCTGCAACTTTTGCTGCATCTCAACAACCCTTTCCACACAAGAAAACACTAAATTTAGACCAAATCACGAGGCCGGGGCATCGTGTCATAAACTAAAAGTCAAATAAAACCATAAATTGTCGGTAAACAACACAACCCTAGATGGGGGATTCATCCCAAAAAATCCGAAAAGGCGAAAAAAGAGAGGAGAAACCATGCAATTATGATTAAACAAGACAAACCCAGATGGGGGTTCATCACAAAAAAGGTGAAAAAGGGGAAAAAAATTGGCAGAAACCATGGACACTTGTGGTGTGCCGCCTTTTCTAGGCCTTCAAATATGTTCTCACATACATACTGGACAACAGTTAAACGCATAGAAAACGATTACCACACGATATCAAGCGAATAATCTACTCTCAATTATTGAAAATTTCAACAATAAATAGGAAAAAAATATTGAATGTACCATTCTTGAATGGCGACCTCACGCACCGTCGAGCAGAAGACCGATTACGAGGATCAGTAAAGATTTTAGTCTCCCAGTTAGCCCTCCAAATACAAAAGTGGCTTTGTAAATAAAAAAGCATACCAAAATGATATTAACAAGATTGGGCACAAAAGTGAACCTAAATAAAGTTGAACAAAATATATATTAGAAATGAAAGCAGACCAATTTAAATAAATAAATAAATGCAAATAAGAATAAAATCATGGTGAAAAATCCACAACGAGGAAAATCGATAGAAACCCACTTTTACAATGAGAAGGTTGAGAAATCATGGGCCAGATAACAACTATATATAAAGGCACAAAATAGTAAGAAAAGTAAACTTAAGATAAAAAAGACATAGAAATGCACAAATGAAGCAACATAAAATCTAAAACATCTTTTCTTATTGAATAAGTATGTAAATACTTCCAGACCTACATTTAAATACAAATGGAGGGCACAAAGAAACAATATCAAGGACAAAAAGGAAAAAAATAATATACAAGAAAGAAATAGTCAAACAGAGAAATTGTCAAATTTTGTTCAACCTCTCCCACTCGAGCCTAGAGAATATGGAGTCGTATGCACCAATCTTGTTGCAAATGTACTGAATCATTCGACCTCAGAGAGACTTAGTGAAAATGTCTTATAGTTGGTCACTCGAGTTGAGGAAATTGGTAGTCATACATCTTGAGGCAATCTTCTCTCGAATGAAGTGACTATCTACTTCAATATGTTTGGTTCTCTCATGAAAGATTTGGTTAGAGGCAATGTCTAGGGTTGCTAAGCTATCACACACAAGCTTGGTGTTCATCATTCCCCAAATCTTAGCTCACGAAGGAACGTTTAGTATATATAAGTTCAATAGTTGCCAAAGCCATAACGATACTTGGCTTCAACACTGAACTGAAAGCTCTTTACACATAATGTTTTCCTTTTTTCTCCTAGGATATTGAATCCTTTGATATAGCAGGATACGAGGAAACATAGCATCTCGATGTTTCACACGATGATTGCAGGAACTAACTAACTACACTCATAAGAAAGGAAATGTATGGTTGAGTGATGGCGAGGTAGTTTAGTCTCCCATAAGGCATCGATATCTCCGGATCTTTGTAAAGGCTCCTTTGTCCTCGGTACAAGCTTGAATCGGGATCCATAGTAAGTGTCTACATGTTTACAATTTATCATATCAATTTCCCCAATATTTTTTAACATACTTCCTCTAAACATAACCACATAATTTAAACTAAACTATCTCAATCCCATACTTGTACTTGAGTTTCTCCAAGTCTTTTATTTTGAAAGTGGTGAAGAGGTGATGTTCCCAAGTTTACGAAAACCAAATCGACCCTTTGCTTATTACATATGATAATAGTTCATATAAACAATCGAATAGATGCACTACCATGAGGATGTATAATGATGAAAGCAAGAGTGGTCGATATCTCAAAGTTATACCAAACTCCTGTACCACCGAGCTAAAGAGGCCAAACCAAGAAAAATATAAAAAGACACTTATCATCACGTGAGATGGTAGATCAAGTTGTGAAACACCACTTATTTAGTCAACATGGCTTTTGGGGTCGATATTCTGCAAATCAGGAGACAATTTTCATTGAGATGAATAAGGAAGAACATATATTGGGCAATATTAGACGGATCATACTAGAGAGATTCGACCTTATTTTGTGATATTTCTATGAAAGGATGACATTCCATTATAATGAATATGGAATGAAATCGAGAATCTCTGACTATCTTATTTGAGACAATTTAGGTAAAATAGAATTTTGTTTAGAAGATTTCATAAAGGCACACTTAAAGGTGAAAGAGAGACATTTCTCTATATGGTATTTTTTTGATTAAACACGAAGGAGATTGATTGGAGAGGAGTTATTCACGTGTGAAGTAGCTCTTTGCGAATGCCTTTCTAAGCCTTGATGATGAGAACTGTTGATACTCTTGTTGCTATGGAGTGATTGGGCATGTAGGAGTCTAGATGTCGTTTTATAGGGAAATCAGGGGAGATTATTTTCTTGTTTCACTATGACATAGTTTGGAGAAGAGGTTGTGAGAAAGGGAGCCTGGTCTCACATAAGACCAACGTGTAACCTAAGTGATATATAGTGAAATTCCTTTATTCTTGGATGTGCCTCTGACGAAGGTTTTAATGAATCGCAAAACAATCTCTTGTGTTCTTGCGGGTGTGGTTTATTCTTATGCTTTATTTCGCTTAGAATTGCACTCGTTTCACATAGGTTCCATGATACACCATGTTACATAACTGTAGATAACCCTAAGTACGCCTATGACATTGGTATGCAACAACTAACATATCACCGTCAAAATAAATAATCTATATTTTATATTTTCACTTTCTTAGTCATTATAATAGAAATAAACAAATAAAAATGAGTTTGAATTACTCTATAAAAATTATTTATTAACTTTAAACCTCAAGCTTTTATTGTCCTCACCCTTCTTCCATCAACTTTTCCTCTGTATTTTCATTCCTTAATTAGTACTTTTAGAGTTCCAAAGAGAGACTAAATGTTTGGAATAAGAATTATTAAATGGAAGAATTGGAAATCCGTATTTACAATTCAAAACAAAGAATTAAAAGAGATGGTAAAGACAAAACAAAGAAAAAAAAACTCTACATTTTCTTTCTTTTATGTGAAGGCAATGGCAATTGAATTTAATTGAATTGTAGTCTATATTCTCCATACGGATCATATTTTGAGAATACTAATCTATTAATACATTCTTGAACAAAAGGTTGTATGAAAAGCTTATAAAAAAAAGTTGTAAGCAAGTTACAGTAAGTAATAATTGATAGCTTTTTCATAATACATATAATTATTATTATTTCAAAAGCATGTGTATCTAAAATAATTTAAAACATATGAAACATTAATGCATTGAAATCTCTAATTGATTGTCATAACATCATCATTTATTATCTAGGGAAGAAAACATAAAACTTCAATTTGATGAATAAATGAAAATTATAACATGTGTTTTACTTCTCCTTCCTTCACCTCTCTCTCTACATGTTTCTATATAAATTTGAATATGTGTCAACCTATCTCTCCTACATCTATTCTCAACTCATTCTAAGAAAAATTAAGAAGAAGAATATTAAGTTGAAATAATTGAGGATGGCGAAGGTAGCATATGTGGATTCCAAATACGCCGGCCCTTTTCCTTGTTTGCAATACCATGGCCCCGGAAACCAAGTAACTCAAACAATGCCAAGTTCCATGGTATGGTCTAGTTATACCTTTCGAGCCCTATGATGGTTTCTATATCAAGGCATTTTCGCTTTATGGAATGTGGACTTTAGCCATGATTAAAATCTATGAACATATATTTGATAAGTCCAAGATATCGGACGATAATCGTCGTCACAACGTGGTAAAATTAGTCTACAATGCGCAAACGACTCTGGTTTGGCCCTTACTTGTTTGAAAATTCAAGCTCAAAAAACTTTGATCGATACAGGATGAGTCGAAAAACATATCAAGGAATGTAATGCCCGAAAGCCTAAGGTTGGTGATCGATATGTAAATGAAATCATTTTGATTCCACACTTGTAATAAGATCACTGCCGATGGAAAGTTAAAAATAAATCTATGTTTTTCAACCACATGCTTATTTTTCTACTCCTACCATGTTACACAGCTTTGCTTAATAGTAGAAACCCATGTTCATGGAGATCCAAATGAGCTAAAATTCAGCCCATAACCCCAAGTGGAAGCTTGACTCCCAAAACTGCCTAGTTTTGTCATCTACTTGCCTTACTCCGAAACTCGGGTTTTTTTTTTTTTTTTTTTCTTAGGAAAAACTTGTTTTAATTACTTTCTTCCTAACTCAAACAACCGGGGAGGAACAAATTTTTATTAAATGTTATGTCCTCATAAAAGCGAGGTGTTATGATAAGATAAAATATTCTTTTCACTTATAAGATTTTATGTGGGACTCGAAATTAATAAATATGGAGTGATTATGGAAGAGTTTTAAAGTTTTTCGAACGGAAGAGTGTTAGAAGTTAGTAGTTTATTTATCATGAAGTAACTTAAATATGAATCATTACACGTTTCATAAAATTTTAACAAATATTGAATGAATTTTATTTCTTCATAAATAGCATAAAATTGAAACCTTCAACACTGAAAATAATGAAAAATAAGTAGTTTCATTTTTTTAAAAATAATCAAGATGTTTCTATAGAAGGATTATAATTCTAATAGCAAGGCTTTTAAGTCTAGAAGACTATTACTAGTCAAACCGTTTCTTTTATAGCCTTCATTTTTTTGAAAGATTATTTTATTTTAATACTAAATCTTAATTAAGTCCTTAAAGGTATAGCTTTTACTGCCTCCGATCTTTTTTATATCTCAATTTTAAAGTCATAGAACAATTTATTGAGTTTAATTCTTTTTGAAGTTTTAAAATTTTTATAATTAATAAATTATTAGAGGAAATGAAATAATTGTTCATGGTAAATTCTAAGAACACATTAAGATTCCATTTAGAACAAGAAAAGGTTGGTGAAATGCAAGGTAAATAGCATCGAAAAATGAGATGAAAAAAAGTAAAAATAAAATAAAAATTACTTCACAATTGAAGGATCCTGACCCGGATTAACCTCATGAACCCGAGGGGACCTCCCGGCACTCCAATGGATATAGAAACTTTTCCTCAAAACCATCAAATAAAATTCATGGAGCGAACCCCTTTACAATCCTTAACATATCTTTAGAAATAATGCAGAAGTATGGTAAATTTTTTTCAAACACTTAGATTTTTCAGAAAATCGGCCGTAGTTTCCTCCTCGTTTTTTTTTTTTTTTTACTTTCCTAAATTTACAAATACCCGCATAAGCATTTAAAACACTCTAATCTTCCAATTTTCAACTTCCGCTTTTAGGACTCCTCATCCACAACTCAATCAACACACAATATATACTATATACATTTATTCATTTCCAATCATCAAAACATTCAAAACTTCTTCAATTCCATGCACAATTCTTTATAAAAAGATCGGGCTTCGAGTCTGACTTGCCGACCGCCTAAGTAGTTCCTTTTCAAAATATATCCATATATGCATATATACATGATAAAGTATCTCAACATATAAAAATATGTAAACTATTTATACAATGCAATTACATGCATCGTCTCCTATGGCCTCAACTCGTCGCACGAGGGTACTCTACCGGCCAAGACTCCGCTCGGTCCCGAAATGTTTTTTGAAACATATGGAAAAGAATGAGCTAAAGGAGCTCAGTGAGTGTACATTTTCATTAAAATAACATTTTCAGTATATATCAAAGTAATACATACTTATATAATTCAAATTCAATTTATGCATTAAACTTTTCTTTCTTTCTTTCTTTCTTTCTTTCTTTCTTCTTCCTTCTGATGGAACCCAGGGAATAAACACACCGAACAGTTTCCGGGTACTGACGGTGAGGGACAGTCACATTCCAGTCATAACCACTACGCTGCGGAGAAACTCACTCTTTGCATAGGGTTCAAGTCATAGCACCTTATCACATGTAAGGATATTACTCTAAACACCTATTTCCCTCCCTCAGTTCGTAAACTATAACTTTACCCTCTAAATCCTTACACGCTTTAAGGCACTCCTCGCCGATATCAATCATAACAGTCATATGGGGTTAGGGTAACCATCAGTAAAACATTTCTTCAAAATACATTTATAAATCCATTTAAATCCTTTACTTTATCATTAAAACACGTATGCATTCTTTACACATTTTTAAACTTTCATAATGCCTTAACACATGCATACATATATAATTTAATATAAATATATATATATTGATGCAAGATAAAACATTTCCACATGCCTTAACATTTATATAGACTTTTCCATTAAAATTTTCAGTTTAACATTAAAACCATTCACTTTTAAAACTCAATTGTCAAAATGTCATTTTTACACTCAAGGCCACCGCTCAACCCGCCAAGCTCCCCGTCGACTCCCGCTTTCCGGTCCGATAGTCCTTGTTCACCTTTTTCAAGAAAACCACAACAACACATTAATCATAAATTCCATTTTAATCCACCATACACATTCATTTAAAGCCAAATGAACAAATTACCCTGGAGCACCAAAAAAAAACCACTCATTTCGGCCAACCTTTTTCCAATAATAATTTCTTATAGACTTTATGACTCAAAATTATTCAAAAGGTCTTCAAAATTTATGAAACTCTCCAGATAGTCCTTTATATCCAGTGACATCTCTTTAAATTTTCAATTTAAAATTCCTTCCTAAATCCTCAACCATAACACAAGCCATGTAAAGATGTTTTCGATGCCAACTTGGTTAACTCCACGAATCACCTACTCATATCCTTCATTTATGGGATATTAACTAACAAATTGGAAATGGTTTCTTCCACTCATTTGAAACTATGGTTCCAATGTTTATTCTCCCAATTAGAATCACCCAATTTGATCACCAAACTGCTATTGTATTTTACATTTAGATGACTCTCAATTTGCGTAACAGACTCTGCACATAGCTCCATTTTGATAAATTTCTGGGCACTTTAGGGATTACATTTTGCATGAACGTCCTTCAGATAAAAATTTTCCTAGAAGTCTATTTTACTCCAGAATTTTTAATCACTCAATTTGGATGAGTGAAACTCCACTCTATTACGCCAAACACTACAACCATACCCAAAACAAAAGAAATCAGTGAGCTACACCGAGCTCACCTCAGTCCATATACGGGAGCTCAGCCTACAATTTTCTATTCCTTATATATATTATCCTATCTCTTATGGTTCTTTATCAATTGGAATCAATTCATTTGGATAATTATAACCTAATCTATAGTCAAAACAAAAACAGGGGTTTTACAGAAATTTTGACAGCATTCCCTTTACTTTACAACATGATCTTAATGCCCTCAATTCAAATCCTTTTCTTTTCTAACCAATTCCAATGCATTATATTCTCAATTTACAAATCCCTAACCAATTGCAACATATCATACAAAAATCCAACATCAAACCCTAACCATTCACTCACTTTATTTTTCAAACCCTAACCGAATCCATTTCTTCTCAATTTCTATCAAAGCATCATCATTCAACCTAAATACTAATTAATTTAACATCCTTCCAAGAAAATCAAGGCATTAGGTATAAAAATCATAAAAATCCAGCTTTCCCACCATTAGAAACTTACTTGTTCTTGGCTTTCCTTGGCTCCTCTCTCTTGATTCCACTTGTAGATCACTTGAAAAGCTTGAATGAGGAGAAAATCACCTCCTCTTATACCTTAGCTCCTACATTTTCTTTCTTTCTTTCTCCTTTCTTTCCTTTCTTTTCTCTCTTTGCTTCTTATTTTCTAATGGCCGAGCTCCCCTCTTTCTGAGCAAACTTAATCTCTTAAATTTAGATTTTGCCTCACACTTCCAAAGTTGCCCTTGAACCAAATGAGCTCATTGTCCATTTTCATGAGTCATTAACCCTAATCTCAGCCCTTTAAAAATTTTTTGATTGGCTCTTGTGCCTGGCAATCTCATTGTTCATTCTCATAGATATTTTAAATCATAAATTAGCCATTAAGCAAAGGTTTTGATTGGCTCTCACAAGAAAATATCTCACTTATTTCAGATTTTACTCAGTTTCGCCTTATACTGCTTTTATACCGATTAAACGTCAAAAATATTCTATGGTCGTCTAAACTTAAAATTAACCATGAAATGTTCTAATTAAATCCTTAACAATGGATTCCAAGCTCTGAAATCACCGAAATCGGATTTAAAATCATTAAAATCGAAAATCCGGACAATAGCGTATTATTATCCGAATTACGTTCGGATCGCCTGAAAATCCAAACGGACTCCGTTTCAGTTTCGTTAGACTCTATGATTATTTCCGGACATTTTCATATTTTTGGCCCAATTTTCGAAAAATTTAAGCGCAGGCTCCAAATTTTCAGTCCGAAAATCACTATTCACTTAAATCTCCAATTCTCTTCTAAATATCCGTTCAAAGTCATAGGAACTGAAATTTCTTAAAAATTCCTTTGCAAACCCCTCAATCCTGATATAATAAGAAACATCACTATTCCTAGGCATTCTAAGTGAAAATTTTCGGTACCCTCACTTTATGCCCAAATGATGTCCGAGCGCTCTAAATTTAATCTACCCTTGCTTTCTATCATCGACCTCTTAATCGCTTAAAAACTACTATTATAACATTCAATCAGGTTGTGGTTTTACAATCACTCCCTCCTTATAAAATTTCACCCTCGAAATTAACACATTCGCATCGCATCAAAAAGAGATGGGATAATGCCTCTTCATCCGCTCCCTCCTCATGCTCCCAAGTAGCTTCCTCTACTGTATGACTCCTCCACAATACCTTTACCAGTGGAATAGTCTTGTTGCGCAAACTTGCTCGACTGCCGAGGATCTCAGACTGGTTCCTTCTCGTATGTCAAATTCTCCGTATTTCCACTCCGGTTGCCTGGCCAATACATGTGGAAGGGTCTGGTATACTGCTGTGGGCATAGAAACATGGAAAACATCGTGAATGCGATCGAGGTTAGATGGAAACTCCAATCGATACGCCACCTCCCCAATCCTCTCAACAATCCTGTATGGTCCAATATACCGTGACCTCACCTTCCACGCTTCCCAAATCTTAAGACTTCCCTTCCACGGGAAATCAAAATACCATATCCCCTACCTTGAACTCTAGTCCCTACGGCGATTATTCGTGATAACTTTCTCCGTCTGGCCTTGTAAAATTTTCGCCTATCCTTTTATAACTTTGATCTTATCACAAGTCACTGGAAAATTTCCTGACCTTACTAATTTCCTTTCGCCTACCTTTCATCCCAACAATGTACTGGAGTTCGACATTCACCCAAAGAGCCTCATATGGGCCATACCAATATCGACCCGATAACTCCGTTATCAGATGCAACCCATTAGGTAGATGAGTGTCCCAAATTTCCCTCTAAACCCCCATAACACATGCCCTGCTATTGGTCCTCTAAAGTCTCAGATACCCTTCCCGCATTGGCCATCCGCTTGTGGATGAAAAGCCATACTGAAGTGCAAATTAAAGGCCAAGGCATTCAGAACCGACCAAAACCGTGAGGTAAACCTCGGGATCTCCTGGTCTCTAAACAATGGAAATTACTAACTACCCGACCCTCCTTTCATTTCCATTTTACCGAATTATGCACAAACCATATTCCATTTTATTCTTCCATTTTCTTCACTCTAATCTCTCTCATTTAATGCCTTATACCTAAATTTCACTATCTGTGGATCCTGAATCTGAAGCTCTCTAATCCTGTCTATCAATAAAGGACGTACATGAAATGTGGCTAACAGTGCGATATGGAACTCATGGGTCTCCTACTAAGAGAATCTGCTACCACGTTCGCCTTTCCAGAATGATATTCAATGGTACATTCATAATCCTTGATCAGTTCAATCCATCTCCTCTGTCTCATGTCTGGGCCTTCGTTGCAAATGTATACCGCAAGCTCTTATGATCCGTAAGAATCCTACAAGGCACTCCATATAAGTAATGCCTCCATATCCGTAGGGCAAATACTACGGCTGCTAGCTCAAGTTCGTGTGTAGGATAATTCTGTTCATGCTTCTTCAATTTCCTAGAAGCATATGCAATCACCTTGTCATTTTGCATTAATACACAATCCAGACCCTGCCTAGAGGCATCACAATACACTGCAAAGCCATCTTGCTCTGATGGAAGTGTGGCATCGAGCTAAGGTCACCTCCTAGCCATCAAAACTCGCGACAAGCCTCGACCATAAAACGGTTCCTCTTCCTTGTCAATCTATTCAAAGGCGCTACTATCTCTCGAAAATCCTCAACTTAACTTTACTACATGCCTCCCGCCAAACCCGTAAAAACCTCATCTATGTAACACCCGTAGGGAGGTTTCCAATCTCAATATAGCCTCGACCTTCCGCGGATCCACTAAGACCCCTCCGTTAAACCATGTGTCCCAAAATAGCGACACCTGGTCTGCCCAAAACTAACACTTCATCGAGTTTAACATGCGATATAACCGATGTTCCCGCATTGCTCAAGTAGAATTATCCCCAACTGCTTCCAGATGTGTTCTTCTCTCCATCGTCGAATAGACGGGCGATATCGCCAATAAACACGATAACAAACCGATCTAAATAAGGCCGAAAATCCCTGCTCATGAGATCCATACCGCCGGGCATTCGTAAGTCCAAATGGCATGACTAGAAACTCAAATGCCCTCGCACTGCGTTCTAAATGCCATTCGGGAACATCCTCATCATGAATTCCTCAACTTATCAAATTCACTTCCAATTAAATCAAGGCCTGCGACAGCATCTTTGCAAGCCTTAAATCAAGCCATTAGCATCCTTAAAGTGAAAACCCATAATGCCCCTTCTACCTTTAGCAAAATTACATTTATATCTTAATCAATTCTTCTTCTTAAAACATTAATTCCAACACATTCCAAGAGGTTTAATCACTTCCAATTGATTAAAATTAATGGAAACTCAACTTTTCCATACTTCCTAGGTGTCAAATCCTACATGTCACACATTCATAATTATTTCTTCAATTTCTTCCATTTTCTTTCTTCAACAAATTATATTTGATAATTATCCAATGTCATTGATTTACTTAAACTAAATCAAACCAATGCATTTCCAATTAAACCCTTTCGACCTTAACCTCTCATCTCTATTTTCTATTCAACTTTAATTCCATTAATTCCTTCAAGCATTTCAAGTGCAATGTCATTAAATCAATTAAAACCAATCAAACACCATCACTCCATTAACATCCAAAGTCGACCTAAATCGACAATCCTTATAATATCATTCTTTCTTTTCAATTTCTTAGCAAAATCAACCTAGAATTCTATGTCAATATAATAGCTAAAGCCTTAATATAACTCAATTGAAGGTTTAGATAAATAATCCATAAACCCTAATTGTTTACCGAACCTCCTCGAACCCACGCGACCCACCCGCTTTATGTCCTCGATCAGGCGTAGGGCCCGGGGATTTCAAACTCATGCTCTTCTCATCCCTAATTGCGGCCTCTAATACATGGCCGTACTGTGTGTGGGCTGTCGATGCTACTGTGGTTCAAATCTCTGGACTAAGACCTACAGCAAACCTCTTGGTCTTCGAAACTTTGTCCTCCCTACTAAATGGGACATGTCTGACGAGCTCGTAAACCCGCCATAATCCGTCACTGAGAGTGTCCCCCCGCTCCAAATTTCTTAAAGAACTCCTCGCCTTCAGACTCGTAATCTGGCCGAACAAACTTCTATTGTAAACTCTTCCTTGAACTGTGCCTAGGACACTCCCTCTGGGCATCTCCTCTGAACTGCCCTCCACCACCCTAACGTCCTCATTCCATAGGAGAAAAAGTAGAAAAAAGTGACCATCCGTCATCCTACACCGTATCACCCGGTAGACCTCGCCATTTCCTCTAACCATGATGAAGCCTTTTCCGGGTCTCCCAATCCACCATAGTTCCGTGACCCTAGCTTTCATCCTTTCTCTATAGAAGCCATCTACTTCTGGGCTGTCGTAATGCGCTGGCTTAAAATGAGCCATTCGCTCGACAGAATCCGTCCTCCCACGACCCTCAGAGGCTAAGTGGTGGCCTGCCTGGTGGCTCAAGGCATAGGGTCACTATGTACTGCGGGTGGAGTGGTATGCCAGACCATCAACATGTTCCTGTGGTGGTACTAATGCCTCAGAGCTCTCCCGTGGCGGTCGGCCTCGACGACGCATTTTCTCGTGGAATTCAAAATTTAATATGTCATGTAATACATATATGATTTAAAATCACATAAATAATTTATGGCAATTTTGGGAAATAAACATTAAACAATCATATGAAAATAAAATTTTCAAATCTTTATAACATTTTAAAACCGTGGCTCGATACCACGTCATGGATCCCACCGATTAACCTCATGAACCCGAGGGGACCTCCAAGACTCAAATGGATATGAAACTTTTCCTCAAACCATCAAATAAAATCCATGGAGCGACTCCCTTACAATCCTTAACATATATTTAGGAAAATAATGCGGAAGTTATGGTAAATTTGTTTTTTCTTTTCTTTTCTTTTTTTTTCAAACACTTAGATTTTTCGTAAAATCGGCCGTATTTCCTCTGCTTTTAGACTTTCCTAAATTTACAAATACCGCATAAGCATTTAAAAAACACTTCTAATCTTCCACTTTAAACTTCCGTTTTGTGACTCCTCGCTCCGCCAACTCAATCAACACAATATATACCATATACATTTATTCATTTCAATCATCAAAACATTCAAAACTTCTTCAATTCCATGCACAGTTTTATAAAAAGATTGGGCTTGAGCCGAACTTAAGCCGACCGCCTAAGTAGTTCCTTTTCAAAATATATCCATATATGCATATATACATGACAAATTATTCGATATATAAAATATGTAAACTATTTATACAATGTCGTTCACATGCGGCCGTCCTCGATGGCTCAACTCATCGCATTGTGAGGGTACTCTATCGGGCGCACTGTCTTCGGGTCCCAAATGTTTTTGGAAACATATGGGAAAGAATGGAGCTAAATGAATGTAATGAGTGTACATTTTCATTAAATAGCATTTCAGTATATATCAAAGTAATATATACTTATATAATTGTACCAATTTATGCATTTATAACTTTACTTAGGAACCCAGTGGGATAAACACACCGAATCAGCTCTCGCACCGACGGTGAGGGACAGCCACATTCCAGTCATAACCACTACGCGGCGGAGAAACTCACGCTTTGCATAGGTTCAAGTCATAGCGCCTTTATCACTGTAAGGATATTACTCAAACACCTATTTCCCTCCCGCTAGTAACCTATAACTTTACCCTCTAAATCCTTACACGCTTAAGGTACCCTCGAATCGACATCAGTCATAAATAGCCATAATGCTAAGTCAGCAGAATAATTAAGAAAAACATTTCTTCAAAATACATTTATAAATCCATTTAAATCTATTACTTTAATATTAAAACATATACTTTACACATTTTTAAACTTTCATAATGCTTTAACACATGCATACATATATAATTTAATATAAATATATATATATATATTGATGCAAGATAAAACATTTCCATATGCCTTAACATTTATATATAAACATTTCCATTAAAATTTTCAGTTTAACATTAAAACCATTCACTTTTAAAACTTAATTGTCAAAATGTCATTTTTACACTCACAGTTCACCGCTTCACCCCGCTTTGCTTCTGGTCGACTCCCGCTTCCGGGTCCGATGGGCCTGCCTCACCTTTTCAAGAAACCACAACAACACATTAATCATAACTTCCATTTTAACTATTCATACAAATTCATTTAAAGCCAAATGAACAAATTACCCCCGGAGCACTAAAAACTACCTATTTCGGCTAACTCACTCCAACAATACTCTATAGACTTTATGACCCAAAAATTATTCAAAAGGTCTTCAAAATTTATGAAACTCTCCTAAATCAGTCCTTTATATATACAAAGACATCTCTTAAATTTTCAATTTAAAATTCTTCTAAATCCTCAACTACGTAACACAAGTTACAAAGATGTTTTATGCCAACTTGGTTAACTCACTGAATCACCTACTATTATCCTTCATTTATGGGATCTTAACTCAATAAATTGGAAATGGTTTCTTCAATAATTTGAAACTATGGTTCCAATGTTTATTCTCCAATTGGAATCACCGAATTTGGATCACCAAAACTCAAGTTATTGTATTTTACATTTAGATGACTCAATTTGGCAGAACAAAATCTGCACATAGCTCCACTTTGATAAATTTTATGGGAACTTTAGGGTTACATTTTGCATGAACGTCCCTCAGATAAAATTTTTCCCTTGATGTCTATTTTACCCATAATTTTTAATAACTCAATTTGGATGAGTGAAACTCCACTTATGACCAAAACACTACAACCATACCCAAAACAGAGCAAAATCAGTGAGCTACACGAGCTCACCTTTCATTCCGTATATGGGAGCCTTAGAGCTACAAGTTTCTCTTGGTCCCTTATATACATTTGTATCCCTATTTCTTATGGTTCTTTACCAATTGGAATCAATTCATTTGGATAATTATAACCTAATCTATAGCCAAAACAAAAACAGGGGTTTTACAGAAATTTTGACAGCATTCCCTTTACTTTACAACATGATCTTAATGCCCTCAATTCAAATCCTTTTCTTTTGTAACCAATTCCAATGCATTATACCTCAATTTCATAAATCCCTAACCATGATTGCAACATATCATACAAAATTCAACATCAAACCCTAACCATTCACTCACTTTATTTTTCAAACCCTAACCTAATCCATTTCTTTCTCAATTTCTATCAAAAGCATCATCATTCAACCTTAAATACCACTAATTTAACATCCTTCCAAGAAAATCAAGGCATTAGGTATAAAAATCATAAAAATCCAGCTTTCCCACCATTAGAAACTTACTTGTTCTTGGCTTTCCTTGGCTCCTCTCTGATTCCCCTTGTAGATCACTTGAAAGCTTGAATGAGGAAAAAAATCACCTCTCATACCTTAGCCCTACACATTTTCTTCTTCTTTCTCCTTTCTTTCCTTTCTTTTCTCTTTCTTCTCTCTTTTTCTCTAATGGCCAGCTCCCTTGGTTAAACTTAATCTCTTAAATTTCTAGATTTTGCCTCACACTTTCAAATTGCCCTCAACCAAATAAGCCTCATTTCTGGGTCCATTTTCATGAGTCACAACTTAACTTAGCCCTTAAATTTTTTTTTGATTGGCTCTTGTGCCCAAGAATCTCATTGGTCCATTCTCATGATATTTTAAATCATAAATTAGCCATTAAGAAAGGTTTTGATTGGCTCTCACAAGAAAATATCTCACTTATATAAGATTTTACTTGCATTTTATATCATGATACCGATTAAACGGCCAAAAATATTCTCTCTATGGTCGTCTAAACTTCCAAATTGAACGAAGAATATTCTAATTAAATCCTTCACAAAGCGGATATCTTCCAGGCTCAAATCACCGAAATCGGATTTGTGTAATCATTGCAACCGGAAACTGACAATAGCGCATTATTATCCGAATTACGCTCTGACGCTCTAAAACTATCCAAACGGACTCCGCTTCAGTTTCGCGACTCTATGATTACTCGACATTTTCGCATTTTCAATTTCGAAAAATTTCGACCCGGACTCAAATTTCGGTCAGGAAATCACTATTCCTCCCCAAATCTCCGATTCTCTCTTCTAAATATCAGTTCAAAGTAATAGGAACTGAAATTTCTTAAAAATTCCTTTACAAACCCCTCAATCCTGATATAATAAGAAACATCACTATTCCTTAGGGCATTCGGTGAAAATTTTCGAAAAAATTCACTTTATTCCCAAATGACGTCTGGAGCGTTCTAAATTCTAGTTTACCCTCGTTTCTATCATTGGACATCTAATCAGTTCAAAAACTACTATTGTAACATTCAATAAGGTTGGGGTTTTACGACAATAGATTGTTTTATCTTGCAAGATCTGATAAAAGCCAAGCTAAGCTTGGAAAGTTGAAAAAATATTGATGAAGAACTTGGGAAAGAGATAATGTGCAACATGGAATAACAAACAGATGAAGATGTGATAAAAAAAAAAAAGATAAATGATAAAAAAAGTGTTGGGTCTTCCACATCTCTAACCTTCAATCCCGCTAACTAGTGCTTCCCTCAGAGACTCTCTCCTTGACCAAGTCTACATTCATCATGCGGTGGTTGACATGGAGAGTCTCATCATCACCCCTCCCTAGAAGTTGAACGTTGTCCTCAAGGTTTAATGTTGAAATAGCTCATGTAGGGTGACCTTCGATTCTTCGATTCCACATTATCGGTTTCTTCTTCCTCACTGACCTCAAGCTATTGAGAAAACATTTGAGTTATGATTATATCGTCAAAGTGGGAGAATGTTAGATTAATTTATTAATTATGGACTAAGCATAATCATGTTACAATTTTAAATTGTATAATTGTGCATGATAATTATGGCCCATTTATGGGATGGTTTAATATTAACTAGCTATGAGCCCATGGTTCTATCTTCTCCTTTACTTTGGTAAACCCATTGGACCAAAGCCCAATTGCTCCTTTATGCTCTCTATATATAAGTAAATAGAGCCCTAGAATTTTACAAGGGTTTGGTAGAACACACTTTGTGGAGAAGGAAAGAATCATCTTTAACCCTAGCTTTTCTTTAATCCCATCCCTTTTAGTTTTGGAGGCTGTGAAACGTCGCAGTGGATTCTTTGGGCATGTTTCTACACACTACGAATTAATATGCTTCTTTTGTGAGACCCCGGATAAAGTAAACTGATAGACACAAGTTGCAAACCTGAAAATTTTCTAGATCTCGGATGACGACGCGGATCCCGCTGTTAAATTCGTCTCGTGAAATCTAGGTACAAAGCCAAATTTTGTTGAATTCCAAGACAGTCGAATTTTCACGTATTTCAAGGCAAAATGGGCCATTAGCGGGGCGACACGTGGCATGAAGGTGCAGGCCACGTGGCACCAGACTTGGGGACACTTGGCACTTGAGTGGCCAAGTGCCAAGCTACTAGAATGCATGATGTTAGTGGTTGGTGCATGGCTTGGCATGGGTGACACATGCCATGGCTTGAATACATGTGTCAAAAGCTTGATGCAAACATGTCTGGGCATGGTGGAGGAAACATGGAATGGATCAAGCTAAGGGAAGGAGTTCTTCTATGAGGAATCAGTTCTAGAGAAAGAAGAAGGAGAAAAGGGAAAAAAAGAGGAGAAAGAAAACCATAAGGAAGGAGAAGGGAGAAGGGTTTTCCTCCATTGTTTTAAAGATTTGGGTGGATCAAGAACTAGTCAAGCACTTCTGTGGGAGTGAGGATTTTTCTCCCTGTTTATTTCCTTCTTTGGGGCCATGGAAATGGCATTTGGTTGAAATTGGTTTGTTATTACTTGAATGAATACCATGCGAAATTTTTCTAGAGCAGTCTTGTTACTGCATGTTATTATATATGCTGTTTTTTGGGTTTAAGACTGAAAATCCAGGTTGGTTTGTTATTACTTGAATGAATACCATGCAAATTTTTCTAGACTGATCTTGTTACTGCATGTTATTATATATGCTGTTTTTCTGGGTTTTAAGACTGAAATTCAGGTTGGTGTGTTATTACTCGAATGGATGCCATGCAGAATTTTCTGGAACTAATCTGGTTATTGCATGCTATTGTATATGTTGTTTTTTTTTTTTGGTATTAAGACTGAAAATCCAGGTTGGTTTGTTATTACTTGAATGAATACCATGCAGAATTTTTCTAGAACTGATCTTGTTACTACATGTTAGTATATATGCTGTTTCCTGGGTTTAAGACAAATTCCAGGTTGGTGTGTTATTACTCGAATGGATGCCATGCAAATTTTCTCGAACTAATATGGTTACTGCATGTTATTGTATATATTTTTTTTTGGGTTTAAATTTGAAAATCCAGGTTGGTTTTGTTATTACTTGAATGAAAACCATGCAGAATTTTTCTAGAACTGATCTTGTTACTGCATGTTATTATATATGCTGTTTTTCTTGGTTTTAAGACTGAAATTCCAGGTTGGTGTGTTATTACTCGAATGGATGCCATGCAGAATTTTCTGGAACTAATCTGGTTACTGCATGTTATTGTATATGTTGTTTTTTATTGGGTTTTAAGACCGAAAATCCAGGTTGGTTTGTTATTACTTGAATGAATACCATGCAGAATTTTCTGGGTTTAGCCCTGGTTGTTTAGGCCATAACTCTCTCGTCCGAACCTCGATTCGGGAGTTCTTGGACTCTATGGAGAGCTCATGGAGTCAAGAATCTAGCCATAAGCCATTTAGTGGCTTTAGATGCTCACATCGGTGCTGAAAAACTGATTGTTTCACCAAGTGTACGAATTGCTATCAATATGGGTGTTTCAAACACATTGGGTTGTAATGTGTTGTGCTTGAACATGGTCATTTCTTGGCATGCAGCAGACTATATGAATGACATGCTTTGTCTCGGCTTGGGAATATGAATTATGGCATTACTTGCCTAAGTAATGGTTGGAATTATGTTATTACATGCTTGAATGGTGTGTTGACATGAATGAACTGAATGCTAGTTAAAAATAAAAATGTTGTGAAGCCCCAAATCCGGGGTGTCTGTTGACTACCCGTCAACCTGCGGAAATTCTATACATCTCGTATCACGAGACGCATACCTGAGTAAAATAGCCACATGGGGCCCATACATCCATACTCATATAACAAAAATCTCAACTATATTCTCATAGTTTTCATGTTTGTTCTACAAAAAGATTTATACATATTTACAAAATATTTTCTTAAAGCCACATTCGGCTTTCTTCTCAATAGATATCTCTCTTTGCGTACCGTCTCTTGGATGGTCACTTGTGCACGAAGGGGTCCCGGCCGGAGTGAGCAAAGCCCCGATAGAATTCTCCTACAAGGGTTGCTCCCCACCTAAAATGCATATGCAATGGCATATATAAACAATCAATATGAAATGTCTATAACATGCATGAGATGCAACCCCTCATGCTCACCACACAGTCTATGAGCTCCCTCACACTAGAATACCAAATGTGAAATAAAACTAGTCACCTACGACTAAACCATTGGAAAAACCCTCCAATTTATTTATCAAAAAGCTGATTTGATTCTTTTCCTTTATTTTGTGGGCCCGCAGTTTCGGGTTTACTGCCGTCTGACGCCCATGTACGCCTTATTCAACATTTTTCTGAACTTGCATCGTCGGGATTCATGTCTAGCCGTGTAGATAACTTTGTGGGACTTTCCACCACAGGGAGGGTCCTACCCCCAACTTGCTCCGCCCAAAACATATGGTATCATTTTGATCCTTTACACACACTCGTGAATCTCTACCTTGGACTTTGTCCCATTTTCCCAGTTCACGACCCACTCTGCTGCCGATGAATAAACCTTACCTGCACCCACACAGACGACGCGATGTGGCGTGCATATAAAATGCATGATGCCAATGCATTTCCTCATGTTACATGCATGAATAGGCACTACATGAAACATTTACAAACCATGGAAAATTATAATTTATACATATAATCTACCTCCATGCAAAACATCTTAATACATCAGCAGCTGCATCAATATAACATTTCCACACCCACTTTGCATGTTCAAACAGCCATAACACACAACAAGGTCTCAACTTGGAACCATTCAGCAGGTACCTCACGGCCCCTTCTGGCGTGAACCATATTGGTTCCAATCATTGTCATCTCATCAACAAATCACAACATCTAGAAACTTTCAGTTTCTAGTAAAAACCACAACTTCCCTTTGTCATGCAATAGGTCATGAATCCATACCCCTTAGTCTGAGGCTTGGGAACCAATTCACATGGCCTCTCATGGCCTTCCATAAGTAACCCCTACCATTATAAAACCTTTAGGCTAAAAGTAAACAAGTAGAGATATCCTACCTCTTGGAAGTTGAAAAACTCCCAAAAACCGGAGTCCCACGCGTTGTCCTCTCGTGTAGAACACTTCCTTCTTGTCTCGAAGGAATCGGCGGTCGGATCGCCTAAATCTAGAGAGAAGGAAGAGCGGATTCTCTCTCTAAAGTGAAAGAACAAAACATACGCATCCCATTTTCTTTTTTCTTCCTCTCCACGTTTTCCCTTCCTTTTGCTTTATTCTTTACTTTTGCTTTTCTTTTTCTTTTTCTCTTTTCTCTTCTCATTTTCCTTTCATTTTCTCCTCATTTCTCTCCATTTTCTCTTTTCTCCTTGCACTTTCTCCTCCTTTTTGAATCATTATACGTATGAGACAAACATGAGGAAATTTCCTCCTCTCCTTCCTCAAACCAATTGTGTGGCCTTCCTTTTTCCATCATTTTCCTTTATTTTATAATTCCTCTTTTATGACATCATCATCACATGGCTCAATGTGAGCCATGGAATCCTTTCCCCCATGTGGCTCAATGTGAGCCATTCCTTTATGCCAAGTGTCACACCTTTTGAGGTTCCATGTGGCATCTTCTTATCTTGACATGTGTCATCCGACACCCACGCCTCGAAAAACGTGAAATCCCGACCACCTCGGAATCCAACGAAATTCGACGTGGTAGCTAAATTTCACGAGACGATTTCAACGGAAAAGTCTGTTTCGTCATCCGAGATCTAGAAAAATTCCGGATTTTTAACCGAAATTTCTATTTTACCCATTTTTTGAGAAAAATTGGATTTTCGAGTTTCTAAATGTAGTGCACTGCTTATGTGATATCTTGATTTGAATGTGTGGAATATTAACATGATTGCATGTATGTTGATGTTGAACTGAATATATGAAATGTTGTGTGTATTAGACATGAGGGTTCATGGTACACACCTAGTGTACAAGGTAAAATGTCCATATAGAGGTCTTCATACATTGGGCATGAGTTCGAGTGAGTTTAGTGCGTGCTTACAGTGCATTGCAATTGTGTCACAGCTCCACATCCATGGGTGTGTGTTGCATGGTACTAATTTGGCATTGCGTTTGGTGCTGAATTGTGTGGGCTCGAGAATGGGATGAAGTCCAATTAAGTCGCACAATGTTAAATGAAAATGGAAAATTAATAGTGTCTGTAAGTAGCAAGTAGAGATAAACGCCCTCCTCGAATTAGCTTTGAACACTTGGTTAGATTGTGTATCCATGGGTGAAAGCCTGAAAAATGTCAGAGGGTGTAAGAGACCCGCGGTGAGACCCCATAAAGTTCTGTATGCAGCGGCATATTAGAGCTTTGTTCATTTGTGTCTCGCGTGTCGTAATTGAGATTTGAACATAAGAGGTCGACAAGGCTACTTCAGCCATTGGAGGTGTGGTGGAAGTGGGAGCGCGTAATCGGGATGGACTTTGTGACCCTTGCCACGGTACCCGCCAGACATGATGGTATGGGTGATTGTGGACGCTCCACGAAGTGACACATTTCTAGGCTGTGCGGATGACCTTCACTCTGGAGGAATTACGCGGTATACGTGTATCTGAGATTGTCGGTTACATGGGCGCCGGTCTCCATAATGTCGGGCCAAGATCGGGTTTATGGCGCATTTGGAAGAGTTTCAGGAGAAGGCCGCCCAGGGACCACGATTCTTGATGACACACTTTTCATCCACGAACCTCTGATCGATCGGAGAGGACCATCTGAGTTTTAGAGACATGCTATGAGGCATGTGTCACTGGATTTCAAGGGTAGTTGGGAAGATCATTTGCCCTTGGTAGGAATTGCCGCCTACGACAACCGGTTAACGGTAGTATACGGATAACGCCGTATGAGGGCTTTATATGGGGGTACGTGTAGGCTCCGATTTGTTTGATGGAGTTGGGAGAAAGTTCCACTACATGCTTGGATTTGATTAGAGACACCACTAAGAAAGTGGGTCTAATACGGAGACGTCTAGAGTTCGAGGTGGGTGATCATGTCTTCTTGAAGGTAATGCCTAAGAGGGGAGTGATCAGATTCAGCAAGTGGCGAAAACTATCGCCGAGGTTTATTTGACCCTTCTAGGTACTCGAAAAGGTGGGTGCAGTTTCATATCTATTAGCGTTACCACCGAGTTTATCAGGTGTCTATGAGGTATTCCATGTCTCCATTCTCCGGAAGTACACTCTAGATCCAGCTCATATAGTGGATTGGATGAGTTTGGTATCGTCTTGATGGGACCGTCAAGGAGGGACCAGTGCATATTATGGATAGCCGAGAGAAGATTTTGCTACGCAAGATTGTGAGGCTAGTAAAGGTGTTATGGCAGCACCGATGAGTGGAGGAGGCAACATGGGAGTATGAAGACACTTTACGTGCCAGGTATCCTTTCCTCTTTGAGGACGGAGGTACGTGGTTTAGTCATTTGGCATTTGAATGATTGTTTCATATGCATGTGATTGTGTGTATATGTGTGTGTGAATTTCGAGACGAAATTCTTTTAAGGGGGGGAGGGGGGGAGGGGGAATGTGAGACCCCGGATAAAGTCAACCGATAGACACAGGTTGCAAACCTAGAAATTTTCTAGATCTCGAACTGATGGCCTTGGATGGCTCCAGATTAAATTCGTCTCGCAAAATCTAGGTACACAGTCGAATTTTGTTGAATTCCGAGACAATAAGATTTTCATGTATTTCGAGGCAAAACGGGCCATTAGCAGGGTGACGCGTGGCATGAAGGTACAGGCCATGTGGCACTAGACTTGGGGACCCTTGGCACTAGAGTGGCCAAGTTCCATGCTACTAGAATGCATGATGTTAGTGGTTGGTGCATGGCTTGGCATGGGTGACACATGCCATGACTTGAGCCATGTGTCAAGCTTGATGCAAACATGTCTAGGCTTAGTGGAGAAACATGGAATGGATCAAGCTAAAGGGAAGGAGTTCTTCCTATGGGGAATCAGTTCTAGAGAAAGAAGAGAGAAAGAGAAAAGGGGAGAAAAAAAAAAGAGGAGAAATTTTCTAGACCCCGGATAAAGTAAACCAATAGACACAGGTTGCAAACCGGGAAATTTTCTAGATCTCAGATGATGACGTGGATCAAACCGTTAAATTCGTCTCGCAAAATTTATGTACACAATCGAATTTTGTTGAATTTCGAGACAGTAAGATTTCACATATTTCGAGGCAAAACGGGCCATTAGCAGGGTGACACGTGGCATGAAGGTACGGAGCCATGTAGCTAGACTGGGGACACTTGGCGCGGTGGCCAAGTTCCATGCTACTAGAGTGCATGATGTTAGTGGTTGGTGCATGGCTTGGCATGGGTGACACATGCCATGACAGGCCATGTGTCCAAGCTTGGTGCAAACATGTCTAGGCTTAGTGGAGAAACATGGAATGGATCAAGATAAGGGGAAGGAATTCTTCCTATGGGGAATCAGTTCTAGAGAAAGAAGAGAGAAAGAGAAGAGGGGAGAAAAAAAAATAGGAGAAAGAAAAGCATAAGGAAGGAGAAAGAGAGGAGGAAGCTTTTCCTCCATTGTTTTTCAGATTTGGGTGGATCAAGAACTGGTCGTACACAATTCAAGAGGTGAAGGATTTTTCCGCCCTGTTTATTTCCTTGTTTGGGACCTTGGAAATGGCATTTGGTTGAGTTGATTTGTTATTACTTGAATGAATACCATGCAAAATTTTTCTAGAACTGATCTTGTTACTGCATGTTATTATATATGCTTTTTTCTGGGTTTTAAGACTGAAAATCCAGGTTGGTTTGTTATTACTTGAATATGATACATGCAGATTTTTTCTAGAACTGATCTTGTTACTGCATGTTATTATATATGCTGTTTTTCTGGGTTTTAAGACTAAAATTCCAGGTTGGTGTGTTATTACTCGAATGGATGCCATGCAGAATTTTCTGGAACTAATCTTGTTACTGCATGTTATTGTATATGTTGTTTTTTCTTGGGTGTTAAAACTGAAAATCCGGGTTGGTTTGTTATTACTTGAATGAATACCATGCAGAATTTTTCTAGAACTGATCTTGTTACTACATGTTATTATATATGCTGTTTTTCTGGGTTTTAAGATTGAAATTCCAGGTTGGTGTGTTATTACTCGAATGGATGCCATGCAGAGTTTTCTTGAACTAATCTAGTTCTTGCATGTTATTGTATATGTTGTTTTTTTTTTTTTTTGGGTTTGGAGAGTGGGGGGGGTTTAAGACTGAAAATCAAGGTTGGTTTGTTATTACTTGAATGAACACCATGCAGAATTTTTCTAGAACTGATCTTTTTACTGCATGTTATTATTATATATGCTGTTTTTCTAGGTTTTAAGACAAAAATTCTTGGTTGGTGTGTTATTACTCGAATGGATGCCATGCAGAATTTTCTACAACTAATCTGGTTACTGCATGTTATTGTATATGTTTTTTTTTTTTTTGCTTTTTAAGATTGAAAATCCAGGTTTGTTTGTTATTACTTGAATGAATACCATGCAGAATTTTCTGGGTTTAGCCCTGGTTGTTTAGGCCATAACGCTCTCGTCCGAACCCTGATTCGGGTGTTCTTGGACTCTATGGAGAGGTCATGGAGTCAAGAATCTAGCCATAAGTCATTCAGTGGTAGTAGGTGCTCACATCGGTGCTGAAAAACTGATTGTTGCACCCAATGTAAAAATTTATGTCAATATGGGTGTTTCAAACACATTGGGTTGTAATGTGTTGTGCTTGAACATGGTCATTTCTTGGCATGCAGCAGGCTGTATGACTGAAATGCTATGTCTCAGCCTGGGAATATGAATTATGGCATCACTTGCCTAAGTAATGGTTGGAATTATGTTAATACATGCTTGAATGATGTGTTGACATGAATGAACCGAATGCTAAAAAAAAAAAATGTAGTGCATGCTTATGTGATGTACTGGTTTGAATGTGTGGAATATTAACATGACGACATGTATGTTGATGCTAGACTGAATATATAAATATTTATTGTGCATTAGACATGAGGTTCATGGTACACACCTAGTGTACAAAGGTAAAATATCCATGTGAGGTCCTCATACGTGGGCATGATTTTGAGTGAGTTTGGAGTGCAATGGAACAATTGCATTGCATTGGTGTCACGACAAATCACATCACATAGGTGTGTACATGGTACTGATTTGGCTTGCTTTACGTTTGGTGCTGAATTGTGGGCTTCGGGAATGGGGCGAAATCCCGATGCGAATCCACACGATGTTAAATGAAAATGGAAAACGAATAGTGTCGGGTGTAGCAAGTAGGGGATAGACACCCCCTCAGGTGAAAAGCCTGAAAACTTGGTTAGACAACGTATCCATCAGTGAAAGCCCGAAAAATGTCGGAGGGTGTAAGAGACCCTCGGTGAGACCCTGAAAAGTTATGTTGCCCAAAAAGACACGTAACGATTAAATAAATATCACATAGACTATAGTTTGTGTGATAGGAGTCGGGACTGACTCGGTATTGATTTCCCATTGGCACTTGCATTAGGTGGTGGGTCGGAGGTTAACCCGGTATATGGGGCATAGGTGTAGGTCTTAACATGCCGTGATTTCTTTTTCATGATAGATAGCATGTATACGCGGTTGTGTTTGTGTGATTGTGAAATGATCAATTGCATGTGCACCTAGGTGGGGGAGTAATACATTAATTTGTTCCTGCGAGCATGGCTCACCCCGTCGTGGGACCCACTCGGCTGCAGTCACGTGTGAGCAAGCCAAACATCTGAGAGGCTGACAATTGAGAAGAGAGGGTGAGGTTGTGGCCTCGATGTATTTTTGTATATGTATGAGAATTGTTACTCGTAATACATATCCCGTTTTGTATATTGGAACAACATTTGGTTCTAATGCACGTATTTGTACCATATGTGTGAGTGAGGTGCTGTAACTCTCACGTTTTGTACACGGACTATATGAAGTTATTTTGTGTATTTATGAATTAAATATGCAGAGATGAGTCTCGGTATACGAGACATGTGAGTGCGATATTGGGATATGGGTTTCCATAGACTTAGTAGAGTTGACGGGTTGTAGAGCGAGACCCCGGGTTTTGGGCGTCACATCTTTGTTCATCCACAGGATTATTATTTTTGTAATGCTGTGTTGATTCACATTTATTATTGATCAATTGTTTTGGGCTCAATAAATACCCTTGATTCTACAAAATAATTTAGCACCTTCTTCTCAAAGCAAACCATCTCATAAATTCCTATATATATATTTTTTCTTTTAACTTCGTTTCTCCATTCCATTAACAAACTCATTGTGCCTGAAGAAATGGCCTCATCATCATCTCATCATCATCACCATCATCATCATCTCCACTAGCATTCTCGGTTAGGCAGGTCGTCAGAGATGATTCGACCTCAAAATCTATCTCGATAGGTGAAGCAACTTTACGACATAGGCGAATAAAGAAAGCCTTTAACAGTTCCTATACTAACGTTTGCAAACAATCCTATAATGAAAGGAAAAGAAGACCCTGTAAAAGTCATTAGAGAAGCTTTGGGTAAGGCGCTTGTATGCTACTATCCATTTGCAGGGAGATTGATTGAAGGGGAAAATAGAAAATTGATGGTGGACTAGTGCAAATGGTGAAGGGGTGATGTTCATTGAAGCTGATGCAGATACCACCCTTGACAATCTTGGTGATGCGATTCAGCCAATGTGCCCCTGCTTTGAGGAGCTTTTGTACGAAGTCCCTGGCTCCGGGGAAATTCTTGGATCCCTGCTTCTCTTAATTCAGGTACTTTGTTGAGATAATATGATTTGGTAATTTAAAATCATTAAGAGTAATCATGTTTAGTAGGATAAATTGCTTTCGTGTCTCTTTGGAGATATCCCATGCTTAGTAAAATAACTCGACATTCTGACTTAAAATTATTTGTAATTTTAAGTCTTATGTCAGTGTTTGTTTGTTTGTTTTGATTTTTATGTATAAATAGAACTTTTATTTATGACTAGTGTTTGTTTTTCTTACAAAAATTAATCTTTAATTTTTAGAGAAAAATAAAATTTTAAATAAAAATTTAAAAAAACATATGATTTTATTTGATTAGCATGAAGAGTTTTAATTAGATCATGAAATAAATTATTTTATCATATTTGAATATATATCAAGTTTTCTTACTAGAAAAAGCATTTAATAATACTAAATAGAACTTTTGTTATGACTAGTGTTTGTTTTCTTACAAAAAATTAATCTTTTTAATTTTTTTAGAAAAATAAAATTTTAAATAAAATTTAAAAAACATATGATTTTATTTGATTAGCATGAAGAGTTTTAATTAGATCATGAAATAAATTATTTTAACTCATATTTGCTTGAATATATATCTAGTTTTTCTTTACTAGAAAAAAGCATTTAAAAAAGCCCATAAACCAAATATTTAGTTTTTCTATTCAACTAAAATTTCCAAGATTTTAGTAAGTCATAGAAAAGTTAAACAAGCATGCTAAATGCTTAAAGCAATTTACTTCAACAAAAGCCTAAAAAACAAAGCCACCTTAAGTGAAATCATTCAATGAGGTGGGTCTTATTTTCTTTCAAGATCATGTCATATATATATATATATATATATATATATATATATATATATATATATATATATATATATATATATACCTATATATATATTGCTTGATTATTTTTGCAAGCTTTGCTTAGAAAATAAAAAACTAAAATATTTAATTTTGACCAAATGTTATAAATAACTTTTGAAACCATATTGGTACAAGTATATTTTAGAATAATAATTTCAAGTCGATGACTACTTTTTCGTCATAAACATTTTATGTCCTTCTGAAAGAATTGGGATCTGATGTGATTTTATGAAAGTCAAATTTTATGACTAAAAATATCTATGGTCGCATTTATGTATTCATGGCTGAAGGAATTCTGCCACCACTATGCAGGAAATTAATTGGCATTACTATAAAGGTCCGCTATAGTTAGAAAAATTTAAAAGCAGGAAATTAGGGTGTTCGATAGACCGCAGGGGTTTTTAGTACAACTCTTATGTTATCCCCAATTTCACTAATCTTGCAACTCTCTCCCTCTTGCGATCTGTCTCTCTCTCACCTCTCTCTCTCTCTTGCTCTCTCTTTCGCACCTCTCTCTTTAGGAATTTGAAAATGTCCTAGTCACAAGTTTTTGCCTAATCTAGTTAATCTCACTCCTCATTTGATTTCGACATTGCTTTCGAGGACTATGGATTGATTTCTAGGGTTTCTCTATTTGGTAAACTATTGTCTATGGATTCGCAAAGTTAGGAGAGCATTAGGACCTCGGTCGAATGGCGGTAGATCTCGATTTTCTTCTTCCACGAGTCCCTCAAGGTGTCGTCTCTTCGATTCTGTAGCTCAGCCATTCTACTCCCTCCACGATCTATTCGGGTTAGTTTAGGAATATATGATATGTTCATATTGATTGGTATGTCTCTCCTTTTTCAGATTTGAAGGAAATTTCTTGGTAAATCATGGTTTTCTTGTGACACTAATTACTCATTTTTGGGGCTCATTGCCCGCTGAAAATTTGCTCTTCGCATCGCGCTCTTTCTCTGGTCCCACCGGGATTGCTCTTTGGAATGTGTTGGTTTACTTGATTGACAAACCGTTGCTTGAGCAGCATAAAAAAGTATGTTCTACATTGTGCGGGTTGTATCAAATGGTAATACTTTGGAAACACAGGGTAGTATGACTATTTAATGATGTTATTACGGATATGTTAATGCATTTGGCATGATAACCTTGTTGCTAATGAATCATATCTTGAGGTGCTAATTCTTGTGGGAAATTGATTTTATAGTTTGGTTTCTTTTTTCTTGTTTTATCATAATGTGTGATGCCTAATTCCAATATAACCGTGTGTTAAAATAGGTTGGTTAGAGTTGCCTTTTTTAATAGCTTGTTCTCTGTGCTTTATAGGTGCCTTCTATTAGGTGATTAGACACCACATCCTTTACTTTATTTATTACGGAATTGTTTGTTCCATGAGATGCGATATTTCCTTTACTTCTCTAGTCCTTTTTGCTTTTGATCACAATTACATTAGCTTTTATTCTAAAAATCTAATCCTACGTGTGACTTCTTGTCTTGATGTTACACTTGATGCTTAGCCCTCGAGCAAATCCTAAACCCAAAAATTGACTCTTTTCTTTTCCTTCTCCCCTTGGTTTTACTTTTTATTTTATTTTTAAGCGCACCATGACCATGGAGATATGGCTTTCTTTTACGACATATTAAAAGACAATATATAGGCCGGTTTCTTCTTTAAAAGCCCTAGTATTTATTTGTATTTTTAAGAGAAAAAGAATATTAGAAACATCCCATATGACTAATTTGTACCCGATTTGTTCTTTTATTTTATTTTTATTTTAGTTTATTTTAATTTTTGAAAGCAGTCATTGCTTTCATGAAATACCTTGCCCTTGGTTATTTGTTAATCTATTTATTACCATAATTTTGTTTCATAACAATAACTATTATTTAGGAACAAAATTGGATCGGGTTAGGTATGGGAAGAATGTGGCATTACACATCGGGGGTTTTCGGCCACCTTTGCGGAAAGAATTTGGGATAACAATTTTGCCTCATGTTTGGAGAAGAAGATAGGGTTACAGTGAAGATTATAATACAATGAAAAAGACATTAGATGCGAGGTTAGTTGATGGAATTTGCATGATGTTTAAGCGATTGTGGCTCCGCTTTCATTGCATGTGAGTATATTTATCTAATTACCAAAATTGCACATCAGGTATAAATTTTTCAATAAGTATTACCACCCACCTAGTGAATTTAACGATCAAGTGAAGTCACCACAGCTCTAATCCCATATAAGGTTGGGCTTGGCCTATATAGTATGAAGAGTAGACATCCAGTTAACCTCAACCCATCCAGCTAATGTCATAAAATGTTTCAAAAGCAGCATATTTACCTTGCTAACAACAATAGTTGTGCATGGAATTAGCAAATTAGTGATTTTATAGAGCCCAAAACTGATAATTTCTCTTTGTATTTTGAATTCTGCAGATAGGCCTAACTCTAGTCAATTCAGAGTCCCAAAGATGGATGAACATGGAATTTTGTCAATGCTGTCAATGCTGGAATGTTCAGGCTCTGGAATGAAAATCTGAAGGTACTTGTGTTTTCTGTATTGTTCTTCAGTTCCTATATTTTGAGGGTTGTTATTCTTATTTTTATTTTTACAATCCTTTAATTTATTGTTTGAATTCTGGAAATGCTGACATTATATGTATATTATTGTTAAATTTTGTGGACTGGTTAGGCTTTCTGTAGGGTGCGTTGATTGATCTTGGTAACTTTGATAAACCATGTTTATAGGATTAGACAGTGGGAGATCCAAGCGAAAAAGGGGTAAAGGCTTAAAAATTGGATTCTGCTCTTGTTTGATACACCCTGTTTATCAAGAAACCCTACTAAGCTTTGCTATTAAGATACTGGGATTTTTATACTAAATGATGTGATCCAATTGCTTGTGTCAACACAAACCATAAGGTTATACAACACATTTGTTTTTTGTTACACGCATTCAACTACCATTGATATGGTATTCAGTAGCACAAATTGCACTTTAGAAAAAACCAATGAGATTCACCATTTGATGATGTTTGATATAGATTCACCATTTGATGATGGATCATTGGCATTACAGTGGTTCACTCACCCATGGCCCCACTTATAGTTTGTGTTCTGTTTTTAGACAGCCAATCATTTCGAGGTAACTACTGAAAATTTTTAAGCTTTTATGGCACCACTTATATATTTGTCTTTTCTCTTTTCTGTCGATCTGTTTCCCTCTAATCATATGTTTACTTTTTGTTCTCCTTCATTCTGGGAAGGCCAGACCAATGGCGTGGTTTTTCCTTGCACATGTGTCTATTCCAAACCTTTCTACTGTCATGTTCTATTACCAGACAGAGTTCTTGAACTTGGAAGCATCCTTTTTGGGGACCGTTCGTGTTGTTGGATGGTTAGGCCTCATGTTTGGAACATTAAGCTTATAATCATTACTTGAAGAAGATGAGACTCAGAACAATTCTGATGTAAGTGATTCAGTTAATATTTCTCTGATAAATTTGGGGATTTTTATGTTGGTAATTCACTAATCACGCAACAATCCTAATTTAGAAAACATGATGCAGGTTGGCTCATGTTGGTTTTTCTTTCATGAATCTTCTAAATATAGCTTTAGTGGCTCGAACAAATGTTGCATTCGGCATGCTCCCGATAAGATCCTTGGTGCTATGTGGCTCTGCTTTTCAATGATGCCATCCATCAATTCAAGTATGTGGATTTTTTCTGTCTCCTTTTTTCTTCATCTAATTTATTATTTTCAAGAATAGGCATTCAAGGTCTGAGTTCATGCATACACACGTTGACAAACAGACTTGGTTCAGAAGTAAAAGCTGGTGAATCCTCCTTTATTCTTATGAATATAGATTGTTCTTCATGTTATTGCAGATTTATGCCGTTCCTCATATTATCCGGACGGCTATGCCCGCCAGGAATCGAAGGGACTTTATTTGCGCTGTTCATGTCAATAAACAACTTTGGGGCCACCATGGGATCATTTATGGGTGCAGGGTTGGCTTCAGTTCTAAACATTTCTTCAGGTTCTTTTGATAACCTTCTTTTGGGGATTGCAAATCTCAACCCACAGCTGAGAATGTACTTTCTTATTATTCCTTGGGCTCACCCTTATGTAAATCTATATTTTTATAGGTGAAAAGTTTGATGAAGCAAAAAATGCTGGAGCAGATTTGGTTGGCGGAGAGGACTTGATAGAGCAGATAAAGGGAGGATTTATGGATTTTGACAAGTTGATTGCTTCTCCAGATATGATGCCTAAGGTGTTGCTCTAATTCTAGTGTTCTTGTAGGATTTGGGTTTAATACAAATATCATGCCCTTAACAAAGTCAAAGTGTCAGACCCTAGATGTACTATGAGTTTTAGACCCTTGCCTTAGCTTGTTTTTCTTAAAGCCTTCCTTAATTTCTACATCTTTTCCCAGTTCTCCAATAGTTTTTGGAGGTTCAAACTTCTTTCTGGATAGGTTTTGGTTGCCAGCCATTGGGCATTGCAGAAGAACCTAAATGGCCCCTTATGTAATGCTTTTCTAATAATTGGTGAATTGTAGTTCCTGAATGGCATCTTTTTTTAATTTTGTGTGTGGTGGGGAGGAGGAACAAATGACCATCTCGTTTATACTTATCAAAAATAATGATAAAAAAAAATGAACATCCGCACATGTTATGTTGAAAGTCTCAACCTTCGACATTTCACAGAACATTGGTATTAAATTCTGGAAAAAAAAGGAATTATTAAAGATTATATGGCCATGTCTTTTGTAGTCCATTTTCTGAATACGGATGATGTGTGTGCTTGTGTGTTGTGATTGCACAACATGGCGCTATACATTGCTTTCCTGTAGCCAAGAAAATGGACAATAAATTTTGCATACCTTATTTCAGATAAATGCGTAAGCTGGATACAATGCCCCAGATTTGAGAGCACTTGCTGAAGTGCGAGATGTTGATTACACATTTATTAAGTTGGAAATACGAAACATTTCCAGGTTTTCTCCTGTTGTATGAATATGCCTGCATTATGAGATAGTTTAGTAGTTGGATCATAAATTTTCAAGCATTTGGCCGACTGACATGTACCAATAGTTAAATATAATAACATTTCTTCTTACAATACTATTTGTAGACTTGGTTGATTTTAAATGGTCTAATCTGTAGTGGATGATATACATATAATGAAAAGTCATGGTGGATAATTCACGTTTAATTTTCGTTTGTGTCTTTTTATCTAGTTCTCTGCTTTGAGTCCATGTTTGTAAAGAAACTTACTGTAGTTCTCCATGAAGTTTTTTAAATGTTGTTACTGCTCATCTAAAAAAGTGTCCTTTGCAGCCTGATCGTGTCATGGAATTCTGCAACGTGATGTTCCAGCTGATTGTACGTGCACATGAATGTGTGATGGATGGCTTTGAACGATTTGCGCAGGGACATTTGATTACTCTTTTCTCCGCCACCAATTACTGTGGTATGTTCCTCGCATCTACGTCTACATCTACATCTACCGTGAGAGAGAGAGAGAGAGTCTTTTTTTCATTTACTGACAGAATTAGCCTTTTTTCTTAAGTTAGTAGGTTTATTTTTATTTTGGTTTGTACAGGTACAACCAATAATGCTGGGGCAATCTTAGTTCTGGGTAGAGACCTTGTGGTGGTTCCAAAACTTATTCACCCTTTGCCTCCTGCAATTTAATCGCCAGAGGCATCACCTGAACGCCATATAGAAGATACATGGATGCGGGTAGGTGGGACTAACTGCTTTCTTTTTCCTTTTCCTTTCCCCCTCCGCCTTCCCCTAAAATTATTCCTCTGATGTTGCTTTTTCTTTATGTGAGATCAGGAGCTTAATGCTAACCGACCTCCAGCAGCTCAACTCGAGGCGTCCTCAGTTATAAGATTGTTTCCGGTATACTGATTTTCAGGCTCATGCTGCCCACTGGGAGTTTCTGGTGTGTTCTTCTGTATAGAGATAGAGAGAGAGAGAAGGCCTGATGCCCCCATCCATATCAGGAATTCCCCAACTTGTGATATGTTAGTGTTCCTGATGAAAGCTGTGAAGGAGGACTGGTTGCAGGCGACGAGGGTGGGAGTGTAGTTCATTCGATTCGATGTGCTAAAAGTTGCCAATTTAGGTTCCCCCAACTAGTTTAATTTCGCGATCTTGCATTGCTTCCTCTACATTACTTTCTCTTGCATTAATTTCTGCATTAGTTGGTGCAGTGATGGTCTTGTTGTTAGAGCTTTGGTTGTCTATGAATATAGTTTTGTCACTGATTTGTCAAGAGTTTGTTCTATTGCATTTTCTGCAGAATTTCCCAATGTTTCATTTTTACGTAGGCGAATGGATCTAAATATTACGCTCATTTAATCCATGTGCGGTCGGGGCTCAAGCTCGCGGCTCCCAGCACCTCCTATAGCCGGCCAGAGACAAAACCCGACTATAACACCTTAGAACATCCCTATGGCCGAGGTCAGAACAAAACCCCGGCTATAGAACCACCTATGGTCGCGACCAGAACAAAACCCTGGCTATAGAACCACCTATGGTTGCGGCCAGAACAAAACCCCGACTATAACCTATAGACACCCAATTAGATTTTCCTTGGCTAAAACATTTGTCCACGGTACCTATGCTCCCGCATGCTTACGCGGTCCCACTTGTTTAATTATCATGCTATAGCTGCATTATTTACCACCTTTATTGGGAGTGATGACCCGCTGACCATAGACTCCACTTCTTGTAGTGTGTATATATATACAGTACTCAAATACAAATTATTTATAAATAAATTTACTACTTCCAATTAATAAAAATAAGTAAGTTAAAATGAATAAGAATAAGTATTAGTTAAAATTAATTTCATAGTTTAATCTACATAACACGACTAACACATGATTTTAAAAATCATAATAAGGTGACGTGATTGAGGTGTGGAGGATTTATATTTGCACTACGTTTTTAACCACACAATGTGATTCCCTAGTTTGATCCAATTCCTCCAACCTTTGTAGGCAAGATGGTGAAAGGTGCAATACGTCCCATCGTTCTTTGCCCATATGGCAAAGGCTATTAAATGCAAGATCCACCACGGATAACATGTGTGCATCATGGATTAGGAGATAATGGCACAGGCACACTAATGAGCATGGGCCCAGAAAATAATTTGGTTCATAGATCATTCTTCTTTAGCATAAAGGGATTATAGCACTTGAGAACTGATTACCTTCAAACCTCAAATTGGTTTGCTCAACCTTTGAGGTACTTAAGCACAATATGTGAAGATGTCATACAGATTGTATTTGATGAGCCACATTAAGTTATTAGCTTTCATGTAATCGTATGCGAGAAGCGACTTATTTTCAAATTACTCAAAGATTTCTGCGATGGCACGTACTGACATCGTACCCCTAAGGTAAAGCGTTATGTAAAATCCATTGGAATATGCGGTAAGGTTATTGAAGAGCAAAGTGAAAGGAGTGAGAATTTTAAACAATCATTGGAAGATCTTGTAGATCATCAGTCGGCCCACCATTTACAAAGGTAGGGAACTATATTTGTTTGAAGCCCAGCGATGCAAGGGTTTGGAAAATTAAACGGATGGGAGAGGCGGTTTATGAATTGAGTTGCTAGGAGCAACATCAATTAAAAGTTTATAACTGTGTGCCCCCGATCTAAGGGTCAGTTGTTGCAGATCAGCTTTGCGAGAATCTGATGGAAGATGTCGGGTTACCCGGCGCCACTTCAGAAAATCGACAGAGTCTCCTTTGTACGGGGAGCTCTACCCAAATACAACACTTGCATGAAACCTGTCCCAAGCAATCCAATATAATCACAACATGAGTAAAACGGCCACTTGGTCCCATAAACAATACCCATAAAAAACATACCAACTATGAATCCAACTATATCCAAAAGGTCTAAGAGTTCCTTATGTTTTATAACACCTGACATATATTAAAATAATTAAATTCTAATACATGTAAACATCAGAAGAACCCTCAAAGCCACACTCCGGCTTTCTTCTAAATCTGGCCTCTAGTGAGAAGCGAGTCTCCTAAATGCGCTCCTGTACTGAAAATATGTTCCCTCGACGGGGGTGGTAATGCTAAGTAGTGGAATCACCACAAGTAGGCTAATCTCTCCACTAAGTGTATATCTGATGCTCCAAAATAAACACACATTCAAGCAGAATTAGTGATCCTACTTGAATGTCTACATGCCATCCCCATGTCTACGAGTCCTCGCAGACTCCCTCACACTTGCCTAGCCGTATGTAGAGAAAATAATCATTTTTGAACAAAACACATTTGTTCTTGAAAATATACTAAAATATTAGGTAAAATATGGAACTACCTTCTGAGCGGGTGGTTGAGTGAGCTTTACGAAATGATCATGGTCCTTATCGAAATGATTTGCGCCATCTCCCAGCCCAATTCTCCGGAATATCATCCTATGAAATTCCTTTTGCAACCATGTCCGTTTTTACAAAAAAACCATGTCATGCACTCACACCTAACTTCTAGGTTACCCTGTGCATATGAAATGCATTGTGATGCCATTTCAATAACTCATATAACACATGCAAATATATCACCATGCATATATTCACATAATTTAAATCACATAATCATGTTATGTAATTTCTCATTTCATCACATCAAAATTAGCTCATGTGAAATTTAATGATCAAACACAGCAATCCAGCAGATCACTCGACCAAGCATATTTCATAAAAATTATTTTGTGATCCCAGCATTTGGGAGCAGTAAAAGCCCTGATTCTTGTTCCTTTCAAAGCGCGAGTGTCGGTTCGCTGAACAGAGATTTCAAACATTCCAGGCCTCATACATACAATACATGATTTAACACATGATTGCCTGACAAATAATTCAGCCATGAAGGGAGTCACGGACTTCTGCAGAAAATGTCTCAATAATTTCCAATAATCGCTCCTAAGTTTTGGGGGTAGATCAAGCGGTGATTGAGGCCTCGAATACTTAGAAACATTGAAACAACCCAAATAAAGTGCCCTAGCCCAAGTGGGGAGCCCAGCCTCGAGGGTTTGAGAGCTCCCCAAATCCAGTACCCACACGAAGCCCACTCTCAGCGTAGAGCGGTTTCCTTCACTTGTCGAAGGAAGCTGGCGGCCTTCGGATCGACCGATAATCTCAGAAGAGAATGAGGTCTTCTCTCTCACAAACCTCATTTTTCTCAATTCTGCGACTATTGCCCCTTTTCACATTTTTACTTCTTTTAATTTGGAGAAAGCACTATTCCTATTTTTGCTTTCCTCATTTAATCAAATTCAAAATGACCATTTATCCATTCTTTTCGGTTTTGACATTAAACTTTCTCTCGGTAAGATCCATTTTCATCATTTCTGTACTCATGATACTTATGGCACATGAGTACATGTTATATGTGACTTTTGCCGCATCGAAAATCGTTTTACTGCACCCGAAAGGCTATGCCTTGAAAAACATGTAAATTCCGATTGTCTCGGAATTTGTGAAAGTGACATGCTATTAGATTTACACGTGAGGCAGTTCCAATGGTATATTACGTTTGTTCTCCAGAGATCGGAGAATAAATTTTGGATTTTTAATCGAAATTACAATTTTGTAACCAAAATTATGATTTTGCCCTTTTTCCAGAAATTGGAATTTCTCGGGTCTTACATTCTCCCCACCATAAAAGGAATTTCGTCCCTAAATTCAGGACAATCTTACTCACTAACATGCATATTCAACGTGCACTCTACCATGCATGTAAACTCGTCATTTAATTTTACTTGGCCCGAACTACATTACCTTCATCCCTAAACAAGAAGGGATATGGCCCGCATCGTGTCATAGCGGCTCCCACGTAGACTCCTCCACTCCATGGTTCACTTGTGGCACGATACTTCATACGATTCTTGCGTCGTAAGAGCACGATCACGGCTATCTAAAATGCACACTAGTCCCTCACCGAAGGTCCATCGTGTCCAACCTCCTATCTGTCCCCAATCCACCCACATGAGATGGATATAGTTATACTGGGCATGGGCGTGAAATACCTCATGGACACGACATGGCGGTAACGCGATCGATTTCTGGCCAGGTGCTACCCTCTAGAGTATCTCAGGCCAATGAACCTCGGCGATGGCTTCAGCCCTTGCTCGAACTGACCATCCTCTCTTTAGGCATAACCTTGAGAGGCGTGATCTCGACCTCGGAGCTCTAGGGATTCGGCGTGCCGCATCGATGTAAGCTCTTCGTAGGCTGCGGCGTGAAGGCCCGGTACAAATATCAGCTCACCTTCCGGGGTATCTCTGTCGAATCGGGACCGGTGATGGAACTCTCTCCACCACCAGTTAACATACGGTAGCCTCATGGCCTCCATCTGATACCTCGTATGGTCCAGCTCTGTATGCTCGTCGATAAGCGTTTATTTGTGGCCCGAATTCCACTAAGAGCGAAGTGCTCTTCCTAGCTACCCTTATGATCCAGGACGCATGCTCTTGGCATGTCCTCTAGCACTTGTATATAATCCACAACGTGTAACCCTACAACCCTTACTTGGTGTGTGTCATTGACCTTCAGGTCTGATAGTGACAATCAATGGAGCGTCAATCTAGTCCATGTCACCAGATTGACATCCATTATGCGAGCCTTGTCGTCGACAACGTGATCGCGATTGCAGTTATCGATTCTCGAGTCCTCACAGGCTCACATCCTTTCGACTCTGAAGTCGTGATAACGTATATGTTTTCATCTCGATTAACAACTCTTGAGCACTTGAGCCTCACACATTCATAGAGATTGGGATATCTCCCCGGGTCTCTTACCTCTAACTCCGGGGATTCTCACCTTAGAGGTTATGGCTACACCTTTATGACCCCTCTAATTATTCTTCATTTTCATCAGGCTATGAGTCTTCATTGGACGTAGTCCTAAAGACAAACTCAGCGAACTCACCCCAGAGTGGTGAATGACCCGTACCATGCACCACACCCTGCTAAATAGCGATGTTGTACGATTGCACCACGAGCGCAATAATGCCATAGTAACGACGATTCAGGGTTCCACCATGAAGCGAATCTGGAGGTCTCTCACTGTAATCCAGGCCTATCGGTCCTTACACATCCTGGGAAGAACATCTATACATGGCTTCTCTAAAGGCCTTAACCTCTAAGCCCAGGTAAGGTCATGTCAGAGTATGACAATCGACTAGTCCCGATTCTTGAATGACCGGAGTAGGCATCGACTCATCGTGTCAGGGCGTCTTGACGATATATGCTGCCTTTGAGTCCACCACGCTTCCTTCTTTCAACTCACGATCTGTCACGACACCATTCCCTCACTCTGGCCCCTCTGGCCTATCCGTGCTGCTGGAAGTGCTTGTATTGTAAGACCCGAGAAATTCAGATTTCTGGAATAAGGGCAAAATCGTAATTTTGATTACAAAATATTAATATTGGTTAAAAATCCGTAATTAATTCTCTAGATCTCTAGGATAAATGCAGCGGGATCTCTGCGTTGGAATCGTCTCATGAAAATCTAGTTGGCAAGTAAAATTTCATGAATTTTCGAGAGCCGGTCAGATGCACGTTTTCGAGGCATCAACGTTGGGGTGTGTCAGCGTTCGATGCTGACGAAGGCCACGAATAGCATGCTATACTTACCATAAGTGGTAGCATGGTAGAGAAATAATGAAAATGGACTCTTAGGAATTGAGTGGGAACATCAAATCACGTAAAAGAGGGACATAATAGGCGTTATAGAATATGATTTTAAGTCGGCTAAAAAATGCAGGTAGCAAATAATTATTTATGTACTTAAATGGACCAAGGCAAAAAACGCTGAGCTTTTTAGATCCAGTAGGTACCGTTTGGAGGGTTCTAGAGAGAGGAACTTCTCTACAGATTTGCCACACAGTCAAGCCAGTTAGCGGACGAGGCGAGAGGAAACTTGATCTGTGAGGGCAGCTACGCATGGACCTCCGGTTTTAGTGAGTTTCTTCAAACTCCTTCAGGTAGGATTTCTCCCTACTTGGGTTTTATTCCTATTATTAAGTGTTTCTGAATGTTTCGGTTGTTTGGAGCCGTGAGGGGCCGTGTGATCGGTCCCAAAACTTGGGACCGAATTTATAAAATTTTTGGAAGAAATAATGGCGTGGTGGCGTACTCTCGACTGGTAGTGTGAAAAATGGGTATTTTGGTGTTGATCATGTATTGGTATGGAAATAGGCCGGGAATGGCCGTGTGATGTGGGTTCACCAAGTGAACCGTTGAATTATGATTTGTTGGGAATGAGCAGCAGAAGGTTTCTTATTCTAGAAATAGTGTTAGAATATAGTTTCGTGAAATTATGTGTTTGGTTAAGTAGTGTCGAATTGCTTGTGTTTGAACATTAGCGAAGTGAGCTAATTTTGGTGTTTGAAATGCTAATTTCGCAACATGTTGTATGATATAATTTTTATGTAAATATATTCATGTATATATTTGCATGTGGTTTAAGCTAATATTAGGCTGGCATACATGCATTCATTATGCCTTGGGACACCCAAGTTTTAGGAGTGAGTCGTGAGACAGGTCGAGAAAAAGGTTCGGAGGGTTGTCTAATAATGTAAAATGATCGGAGGGTAGTCAGACTAAAATAATATATCAACCGTCGGAGCGGCCCAGTTGATATATATTCATCGGAGATCCACAAACAAATAATATATATCGATCGTCGGAGCGGCCCAATTGATATATATATTCATCGGTTACTTGCTTAATAAAATAACAATTCTCGTACAAGGCTTAGGCGAGTGTGAGAGAGAGAGAGTCGGTGAGGACTCGGGATGAGTTAGTCGTGTAGACATTCACATTAGGATCATGCATTTGCTTGAATGTGTGTTTACTTTACTAGACATTGCAGCGCCAGGTGGTGATGGCCACTTGAGGTGATTCTCCCTCTTGAGCTTTAGCTCACCCCATCGTGGGATCCCCTTTTCACAGGTATAGGGAGCGTGCGAGAGGACGGCTCGTCCTGGAGATTTATTGTGAAGAAAGCCGGGATGTGGCTTGGTGGTTTTGTACATGTATTAAATTATTGTGTTTAATCTCATGTATTGTTTAAGAGTATAAATATTAACTCTTGTAACTATTGGGTATATAGTTGGATCATAGTTGGTATGCATATTGGATATATTTGATATATATTGCATATATTGGACTGCTTGGGACAGGTTATATGCAGGTTTTGTAATTGGGTAGAGCTCCCCGTACAAAGAAGACTACGCCGATTTTTTTCTAAAAGTGACGTCGGGTAACTTAGAGCGTCCTTATGATTCAGCGGGTTAGTGGGTAGTGATGGATTACTGGACGGAGGCGTCTTTGACGGTATGTCGAGCTTAGGTATACGAATACCTAGGGAGCTCGGGTTTGGGTATCCATCACCACTCGAGTGGTTTGATGTGGGAAATAGGTATATGAAAACCTAGAGATTGAGGGCTTGGGCTTAGGCCATAATTGAGGAAAAGCATCACCCTTTAGGTGTGGTTTGGCGTGGTTTAGTATGATATTACCTAGGAAATCACGGGTTAACACTAGGACACTACGGGCACGTGTGTTGATGTGTTTTGTGTGATTTGGTGAATCATTGCGTGATTGATGAAATGTTGTGTGAATATTTGATGATTGGTGTGCTTGACATGTTTTAGGTGTTGAGACTGTATGTGTGCTTGGTGGTTAGCATATGGAGAGATGTAGGGAAATATTTTTAGAAAAAAAAATATTTAGGCGTACGGTCAATACAAAACTGGAATCGAATGAAGAGAAAATAAATTTTAATAAATTTATTAGATGAGAATTGAAGAAATTTTAATTTTAGGTTTTCTGATGTAAGCGAGCGAAAATTAAATAAAATAATAAATTTTCTAAATTTATTGGGTTGTTGGAAAAGTGAGAAGAAATTTTAAAGCCCCGAGGAAAATAAATTTACGAAATTTATTGGATGAGAATTGAAGAAAATAATTTTCTAAGATTTTACAGAAGTAGTAAAATTGAAAATGGAAGAAAATAATTTTTATAAATTTATTTGAGTATTTAAAGTATGAAAAAAATGATTTTAGTAATTTTTAATTTACGGAAAATATTTAATTAATAAATTATAATGAAAAAAAAAATAAATGCGAGAAAATTGAATTTTGAGCTCTTGCCCAGTATATTGCAAGAGGCGGTTAATATTACAACTTAGTGCGTGGAAATTTGGAAGAACGCTGTATGCAATAGAGTTGAGATTCGAGAAATAGCCCCAGCATATGCTCCCCACATATTATGTGTAACTGATGGAATAGCAGTAAGCGCTAGAAATCTTGTAGCCCAAGTGCGCGGAAGTAAAGCCTTAGTAGCCCCAGGCCTCTGTAGTAACTGTGTATAACAGCGAGTAAGAAGCTGGCAATGCGTAAATGTGGCTAGCCTTATGGCCTGCGGAGCAACAGCGGCAACAGCATCGCGCCGCAAGCGTCTGCCAGCGAGTGCTGGCCTTGTAGCTTTGTGGCTGAAAGCTCTGGCCTTAGTAAACTGGCGCACAATTTGCTTGAGTTGTGCACTCGGTACTTTTAGACTTGGACCTCAAACCGGTTTCGACTCGAGTATTTTTTTTTCTGAGTCGATTAAATGAACTAACATTCCATTATAAAATAAAAATTTTCGAAAAAAATTTTATTTAATATTTATTAAAATTAAAGACAAGCAAATAAAATCAAATAAATTTTGATAAAATTTTCGAAAGATAAAATTTTCAAAAATAAATTTTTGAAATAAAATTTTGTTTAGAAAACAATATTTTAAGCCTTGAAAGTGATTTACGTATACAACAGTTATATCTGTATGATTAGTGTCTGAAATTTGTGGTTATGCCTTAGAGACAACGTATTGAATTAACTACCAATTGAAATGAACGATTCTTGTGATAGTTGCGTAGAAAATTATATGCGTAGTGTAATCGCGGCATGGGAAAAAGGGTGGATGCTAAGTTTATGAATTATGACCTTAGGGATTTGAATCTTGAAATGAGCGGGTCGAGTTCATAGTTTGTCAAGTCATTAGTAATCAGCATACACATTACTAAGTTAGGCGAGATGAAAATTAAATGATTACGGTTGCCATGTTAATTGTGTAAATGGCTGAAGTAGAGGACGAGGGCGTGGGACGTCCCACGAGGATCTTGGTGAGCATACCCGAGTATTGATAAGCAAGCCTTTGTTTGAGAATTTCTGAGTGTTCTACAGTGGTTATATGTGGGTGGTATAGCGGTAGACTTGGAGATCCTAGTAACCTCCGGAGGTTTAGGACGTATCATCTCCCTACATTCCACGGGGGGAAGTCCGATCGTTGTTGGAGATGAGGCTGGTTCATGCGAAACGAGAAAGTGTTAGAGCATGGAGATTACCTCGATGCGACCGGATTAGACTCGAAGCTGCATTCAGCTAGAAGAATGAGGCTGAATGCCAGTGGAAGTGGGCAAGGACCTCCTGGGAGCCAGGAGGAGTCGTTGTACGTGGAGTCCACCCAGGGATTAGGGGCGAGAATAAAGATGATAGGTCGAGGTTGGGTTAGAGATCTAGGGACTCTACTCACCCAGTGGACACGAGGATCATGGACATGTCAAGTTTGATGTCTGTCACAGGGATGGGCGGCTGATAGCTTCTGGGTTGTGTGATTAGCCAGACGGGAGGGTTACCGCCTATCACGGGGCCAAATAATCGTATGGTATTCGGAGAATGACATGACGTTTTCCCGGATAGTATCTGAGTCCAGTAGCTCGGGACGATTAACGGGTTGGCTAGTGAGCCACCTAGAAGGGCCAATTTGAGACCGGCTTGATCCCCACCTCAGTAGTAGTTGCGAAGATGTCTGGATGTTTTTCGGATGAGCTACCTGGACTACTCAGCATAGGGATGTAGACCATTGAGTTACACCACAGGTATATTCACCCCATCTCTATGACTCCATGGGATGGCAGGTTGGATTGCGGGAACTCGAGTCACAGCTCACAGGAACTCTTGGACAAGGGTTTATTAGATAGAGCACTTCACCATGGGGCGCTTTGGTTCTATTTGCGAAGAAGAGGCTTGGAACCGCTGTTGTCATTAGGCTGCAGACGGATGAGCGGGGGTTACGATCGAAGTCTCAGGACCCGATGCAGAAGGATTGACAATTTATTTGATCGGTTAAGGAAGAGGTCTTGAGTCTACCAAGATAGGCCTCATGGCATTACCATCAGGCGAGGTTAGGGAAATGGATATCCCCTAAGACAGCGTTAGGGCGCGTTATGGGCACTTTGTGTTCACCGATGATGCCCGCACTGGTTGATGGTGCCTTGCATTGTTCATGGATCTCATGTATAGGAGTTCGACCACCATTGGAGTGGTTAATAGTAGTCTTCGTGGATGACACTTTGATCTACTCGGTCAGTGGAGCAGGTATCCGCGAGGATTGTTTTACAAGCTGTTAGAGACCATCCAGTAAGTGCGAGTTTTGGCTTACTGAGGTGAGATTTTGGGATACGTGGTGTTAGCATCGGGAGTGTCGGTCGACGCTAGAAGAAGGTCGGCGGGGATGAGTTTGGGAGGCCGAGCGGTCTGATCTTAGAGATACGAGTGGTTCTTGGGATTGGCTGGGTAGTACGAGAGACACAAGAATGGATTGAAGTTGTCCATTTAGGATAGGATCGTAGGACTTCACCTACGGGACATGGACTCCATGGTTGGGACGACCCTGACCATAGAAAGAAATCGAGGATACTTGGAACACTCGGGATACGAGTGTTGGTAGCAAGAAGGAGGATCGGCTCTCTGGTTCGGGAAGAGCGGAAGACTTACGCTTCACACTAGTTTGGGACTAGGGCGGGGATTGAGCATGAGTGAAGGAGTTGCCCGGAGACGGATCCCGAGACTTAGGAACAATGCGAGTCCAGGTTAAGCAGTAGAATAGGAGAGTGTCGCAATGCATTTCCTACTAGTGCAGTCGGAGGAACTAGTTTAGTTTCGAGGGGTGCTATCTGAAGCACTCCAGCCCAGCACGAGATTGACCAAAGGGGCCAGAGTGTGGAGCCGAAGTAAGAGACCAGGATCGAGTTAACGCCAGGAAGGCGTGGTGGACCTTAGGGTGGTAGACCTATTGGTTGTTGATTGTCAGGCTTGACATGGATAAGTTGACAACCATCGGGTTGTCAGTAATTGAGACCTTAGCCGGGTTGTCGTACTCGACACGGCATTGGATTTGGGCTTAGAGGTTAAGGCCTTTAGAGAAGCCAAGTATAGATGTTCTTCCCTAGGGTGTAGGGAGGATTGACTTGATAGAGTCAGGATTATGGTAGAGATCTCTGGGATTCTGCTCATGGTGGACCCGGGAGTGGGTGCACAGTATGGTCATTCACCACTCATGGTGAGTGTGGGTTGAGTTGTCTTTAGGACTACGTCCAATGAGACTCATAGTTGAATCCGGGAAATGCTAACAGGCTCGAAGTGGCGAGAAGAGTGTGTTGCCGAAATGAAAACACATGGATATGGATTGTCACCAGCGGTGGGAGTTGAGTGATAGGAGTCGGGGTGACTCGAGGTTTGGATACCCTTTGGAAATTTCATTGGATGTTGTTGAGCTGACAAGGGCTCGGTAAATGGATGTCATGCATGGCATGGATTGAGTTGACAGTCCATTGGATTGTCAGTGATTGTGACCTTGGAGAGGTTAGCGGTTACACACCAAGCAAGGGTTATGTAGGGTTACGTGTGTATGGATTACATACGGGTGTTAGAGGGCATGTTGCGAACATGTGTCCTGGATCATAAGGGTAGAGGATTAATTACCCTTAGTGGAATTCGCCTACAACAACAGTTATTAGGCGAGTGTACGAATGGCACCATATGAGGCATTGCATGGGAGGCCATGTAGATCACCGTTATGTTGGACCGAGGTGGAAGAGAGCTCCATCACTGGTCCTGATCTGATTAGAGACACCTATGAGAAGGTGAGCTTGATACGATAGCGTCTTCTCACGGCTCAGAGCCGGCAGAAGAGCTATGTGGATGTACGACGTCGACCCTTAGAGTTCGAGGTTGGTGATCACGTTTCCTTGAAGGTGAACCCTAAGAGAGGAGTGGTCAGGTTCGGCAAGCAAGAGAAGCTATCGTCGAGGTTCATTGGACCTTTCGAGGTACTCGAGAGGATGGGCACAGTTGCGTACCAGTTGACGTTATCGCCCAGCATGTCAGGTGTCCACGAGGTATTTCACGTCTCCATGCTCCGGAAATATACTCCAGATCCAGCTCATGTGGTGGATTGGGGGCAGATTGAGGTTGACACGGATGGGACCTTCGAGGAGGACCATTGGCCCACGTGTTGATAGCCGTGATCGGGGTTTGCGACCTTAAGGCTGTGAGGCTAATGGGAGTGCTAGCGGCTGACCTTGTGGAGTGGAGGAGTCACGTGGGAGCGGGGACACGATGCGGGCCACCTATCCTGCTGTTTGGGATGAGGTAAATGGTTTGGTCGTTTAAAATTTAAATATTTGTTACATCTTCATGGTAGAGTCGCGCGTTGCATATGCATGTGATGATTATGAATATCCCTGGCAATTTCGGAGGTGAAATTCCTTTTTAAGTGGAGAATGTAAGACAGAAATTCCAATTTCTGGAATAAAAGGGCAAAATGTAATTTTGATTACAAAATAGTAATTTCGGTTAAAAATCCGTAATTAATTCTCTATATCTTTCGGATGGCAAAGCGGATCATGCCGTTTGAATCGTCTCGCCAATCTAGTTGGCACGTAAAGATTTCATAATTTTAGGAGACAGTGGGAGCATACCGTTTCGAGCATCAACGTTAGTGCCGTAAAACCGGGTTACCGATGCGATGAAGGCATAGATAGCATGTACTCATGTACTCATAAGTGGTATGAGTAGAGAAATAATGAAAATGGATGACCAGAGAGGTAGTCTTAGAACATCAAATCACAGTAAAGAGGGACATAATGGGCATTATAGAATATGATTTTAAGTCACTAAAAGCCAAATTAGCAAATAGTGACTTGTCTTCTTAAATGGACCAAGGCAAAAAACGTGAAGACCATTTTTAGATTCAGTAGGTGCCGTTTGGAGAGAGTTCTAGAGAGAGAGGGAACTTCTCTCTAGATTTACTGCAATCATTGGATTGGACTTCGGGCGAGAAGGAAAAGCGATCTGCAGACGGGCTACGCGTGGACTCCGGTTTTAGTGAGTTTCTTCAACGTTCTCAGTAGGATTTCTCCCTACTTGGGTTTATTCTATTATTAAGTGTTTCTGAATGTTTGATTGTTTGGGCCGTGAGGGCCGTTGATCGGTCCCAAAACTTGGGACGAATTTATAAAATTTTGGAAGAAATAATGGAGTATTTGTGTATCACATTGTTGGTGTGAAAAATGGTGTTTTAGTTGTTGATCATGTTTATTGAGTATGGAAATAGGCAGAGAATTGGCCGTGTGATGCTGGAGTTCACCAAGTGAACCGTTGAATTATGATTTTTCGGGAATAGTAGCAGGGGTTTCACTATTCGAGAAATAGTCATTCCTAAGAATATAGTTTCGGTAATTCACTTTTATGTGATTTAGTTCGTAATTGAATCGAATTGCTTGTGTTTAAACATTAGCCCAAGTGAGCTAATTTTGGTGTTTGAAATGCTAATTTCATAACATGTTGTATGATATAAATTTATGTAAATATATTCATGTATATATATTTGCATGGTTTGAAGCGCTGTGGGCGGCATACATGCGTCCATATGCACTGGGACACCCTAGGATTTTAGGAGTGAGTGCATGAGACAAGTCTAGAGAAAAAGGTTCGGAGGGTTGTCTAATAATGTAAAATGATCGGAGGGTAGTCCAAACTAAATAATATATCAAGTCAGACGGCCCGATTGATATATATTCATCGGAGGTAGTCCACAAATAAATAATATATATCAATAAATTCAGGCGGCCCAATTGATATATATTCATGGAGGGGGTTGCCCACTAATAAAATAACAATTCTCATACAAGGCTTAGGCGAGTGTGAGAGAGAGTCGGTGAGGACTCGGGATCTGAGTTGGTCATGTAGACATTCAAGTAGGATCATGCATTTGCTTGAATGTGTGTTTACTTTGGAGCATTGCACTGCACTTAGGTGGTGAAGTAGCCCCGCCGGCGATTTGCCCTCACCCAGGCTTGGCTCATAGTCATGGGATCTCCTTTTCACGAGGAACGAGGGGCGTGCGAGAGGACGTATTTCGTCTGGAGATTTATTGTGAAGAAAGCCGGGATGTGGCTTTGGTGGTTGTACATGTATTAGAATTATTTACGTTTAATATATGTATTGTTTTTAAGAGTATAAATATTAACTCTTGTAACTATTGGTATATAGTTGGATCCATAGTTGGTATGCATATTGGATATATTTGATATATATTGCATATATTGGGTTGCTTAGGACGGAGTTATATGCGGGTTTGTAATTGGGTAGAGCTCCTGTCACGAAAGGAGACTACGGAGTTTTACAGTGGCGTCGGGTGGCCCGACGTCCATATGTCCGCGGGTTGTGGTGGTCAATGGACCCCGGTTTTGGAGGCGTCACATGTATAGCACCCGGCTGGCCCAGGTTCCTCGACTCGTACCCCAGGGTGTGGAGAATGAGCGCCTATACTCTCTTGTTCTGATTAGCGGAATTTGCGTTATCCCAGTCCTGGGATCCACCTCTGCGGTGGCAATCTCGTCCACAAGCCCAATCCTCGCCACAGTCACGAGCACAAGTGTGAAGAAGAAGTCTTCTACCTCTTCCCCGAACTAGAAGAAGGTTGGTCCCTCCCCTCTCTCTTGCTACCAAACCCACATCCCAGGGTGCTTTCTAGCATCTCGATCTCTCTACATGGTCGGGGCCGTCCCAACCATGAGTCCCTGTCCGTAGAGTGAAGTCCTACGATCCTGCTCCGAATGGACAACTGGCCATTCTCAGATCTCTGTAATACCCAGCCAATCCCCCGAAGGAAACTAAATGCATCTCGAAGATTGACATTGTCTCTCGGCTTCATCACGACCTCGACATTCTCTAGGTCGTGACACTCGATCGCGACACCACGTGTCTAAAACTCTCAACTCGATGGCCAAAACTTCGCGCCCGAACTTTGCGCCTGAGTGATGGTCTCTCAGCAAGCGCCGACGATCCTAGTGATACTCATGCTCCCACTTTCATTGAGAGTGATCAAAATGTCATCACGAAGACCCGACAAACGGATCTAGATAAGGTTGGAACACCCTATGCATGAGGTCCGCCAGATGTCGATGGCGCATTCGTCGATCAAAGGCATCGCAGTAAACTCAAAGTGCCCATAACGCGTCCCCTGGCGCTGTCTTAGGAATGTTGTCTCCGAAAACTTCGGTGATGGTAACCGGTGTGAAGTGCACATCTTGGAAGTAGACTACGCCTCCTCTCGATCAAACAAATGCGTCGAGTCTCGGTAATGGTACCGGTCTTGATCATTAACCTGTTCAAGCGTAAAGTGATTGATACCTGATCAAAGGGTCTTGTCCTTCCTCTTCACAAATAGAACCGGAGCGCACCATGGTGAAGTGCTCGGTCTGATAAACCCCTTGTCCAATAGCTCATGGCCCGGACTCTGAGTTCCTATGACTATTTGTTTCATATCTTTAGTCATAGAGATGGGTGAAATACAATGGTGTGACTTCAGTGCCCGAGTGCCACAACCTGATTCGTCCCACGGTAGGGTGATTCGGAATCAACAATATTCGTATCCTTAGTTCCTCTTACTGTCGTAGTCAAGCTACTGCAGTATAGTGGTCTAGGGTCGAACACGGGGATGGGTGTTCTTCGTACAAATGATTTAAGTGAAGTCAAAAATGGTGAATTAAATTTGGATTTTAAGGTGGGGGTAAAAACAGTGGGTTGGTGGTTTGCAAACTGAAAAGAAATAAAATAAAATGTAAAATAGAACTCCTTGAAGCATTGGGCCACTGAGTTTAAGATCCTAGGCTAACCGAGAGGTCCCCGGGTTAATTTCCTCGCGTTGGGGAGGATGACATATAGTCATCTCTCGAGGCAGGATCTTCATTGGCATTCAAACCTAAACCCCTAATAAATTTCCTTTTGATGAAAACTTTATTACTTGTTTATGGTTCCACTACGGTGAAAATCTATCTTGACTCATCTGATGATTCGTAAAGGGTAACTAATGAATCTCAATGGATCTAGAAATAAGAATCCTTCCAGACCTGAATTTACAAGTATTTATCAAGAGGATGCACTACGGTGAAAACATAACCCCTTAACCTACTTCCAGTCTTCGTAAGAGCAACTAATGGATATTAGTGTATCCCTAAAGCTAAGGCTACACTGAACCTAAAAGCTTTACTTAGTATTGGCCAAAGAAGTACATCAAAAGCTTTAAACCTAGAGTTAGAAATTTGGGGAAGCAAATGTCCAAAACTGCTGTAGCGTGAGAAAGCAGGGGAACCACCGGCTGCGGATCCCACCCGCTGACCTTTGCTAAGGAGGAGTGGTTTTAGCCGCTCATCCTCGGGATTGTCATCCTTGGAGGGTGTTTGGCAACTAAAGAGAGTGAGAGAAAGAGGGGAGAGAGAAGAAAAGCACTTGGGAAAAATAAAAAGGCTGCGTCTTTAGCTTAAAGTTAGGGTTACAAACTTATAAGGTGGCTTATAACCAGCCCTAAATGTGTGAAGTAAAGTACCAAAATCTGTGAAATTACAATAGGGACAAAATGATGAATTGATCAAAAGCATTAGTGAGTTTGGAATCAAAAATATTAAAAACACAAATGACCATTTGCCGTTATGCGGGAATTTTCGCTAGCATAGCGAATTTCGCTATTTCAGCGAGGAAATTTCGCTAGGCTTGAAAATCCTCTGAGATAGCGAAAATGGAAATTTTGCTAGGAGCAGTGAATTTTAAGCTAGCTAGCGGGGAGATTCACCTTCTTCTTAATCTGAAGATAAGCGAAAATGGAAGAATTTCGTAGGAATGGTGAGTGGCTAGCTGTGAAAATTTAAGCTATGCCATAGCAAAATGCAGCGTAGTTACCTGGCCCACAGTCTATGACTCTTGTTCCATTATTGCTTGTTTCACGCATCCCATCCTGTGACTTGCTATTTTTTCTTCAATTTTCTTCACCTTTGAGAATTCTTCATTCTGGCTTGCTGAAGTATATAAGACCATGAAATTGATGGAAATCAAACTTTGGTTATGATTGGATTGACACGATAATTTGGCCTCAATTCATGCAAAACTAACAACCTCGAAATGCAATTAGAAGTGCAATAGGGACGAACATAATTGGGTTAATTATAATAATTAGTACACAAAAAGCTGGCTTATTAAAAATAGGGTTGAAATAAACGCTTTTGGGGCCTTTAAATCCACTGACACATTGCTAGTCCTTGCTTGATACAAGAAAGAAAAAATAGAGAAGAGCATACAAAATGATAACGAAATAATGTTCACAAAATTGGTAATGCTAACCTAGTAGAATCATCAAAGCCGTGTCCAATAACTGTCATGAGAGAATGAATGCCATACAAAATTGGTATTAAAAGAGCCCCTCTTGGTAAGATCAACCGAAACTTTCATGAAAATCTAAGTGTTAATTTGATTGGCTCTCAACAATAAAATGCTAAAGCGCACTCTCCTAACCTAGCTACTACCACGGCGTAGCATGCTAGCAACCTAAATAGATCCAGGATCCCCTCTTATTCCTGTTCTTTTTGCGTTGTATAGGTGTAATCTTGAAGTAAATCACCCAGAGTCCATGCTTGAGGATCTACGGAAGTGACTCCCAACCAATTAAGGCTTAGGGCACCCGAGTCGCAGGATCTTTCGACCACAAACTCTTCAGGTTTTACCCCGGACTTCGAATGATTTCGAAACTCCAGCACCTACAACACTCAACCCCCACCCATCCACCAGTGTAGCGAACACAAAGTCGATGACTCCCAACCAATGAAGGTTTAGGGCACCGGGCTTTAAAGGCTTTCGCCATATACCCCTCGGACCGTGCTCGGGTTTCAAGGTAAAGCGTTGCAATTTTTATTCTTTTTCTTTTCTTTTTCTTTTCTATTCTTTTTCTCACAGGGGTCCTTAACCTATTAAAGGCAGTCAATGAAACTAGGGTAGGTTATGCAAAGTAAAGGAGGTTGCATAGTTTTTCAGCCTATCATTGAAACCTAATGTGCTCGTGTGTGGTTAGCTAAAGGTGGAAGAAAAATGTTGAAAGCAGCAAGAATTCAACTAATCATCCACTCAATCAGGCATGGAACCAATCTAACATCAATAGAATTGGACAAAGTTTCAATTTTTCAAACCACAGGCTGGGCAAAACACACAAAAATTTTGATTGCAAAATGGGTCCAGAATTTGAAAAAGTAAGGTGTTTAGTATCATAAACTTTATAGAAAGGGAACAACAAGCCACTGATCATCACAAAATAGGCTTGCACAAAATAATAGCTTATAAATACAAAGCCACTTCTTGCTAACTCTCTGACTGAAATCTCGGTGTCAGGAAATAGGGCTCGGATTGGAAAATTAGAGAAGAAAGTGTTACATCCTTGATAAGATGTGATCATTTTTGGATAGGAAACTTTGCAAGCTTTCCATCGACACCTTATTCACTCCGTTTGGGCTTCAAATAAACAAGTTAGGAGAAGAAAAGAGAGGAAAAAAGTGACCAGTTAGAGCATTTTTACAATTACACTTTCATAATAATCTCAAAAATGTTCTTTCTGGCCATATTTGGATTCTACACTCTCTAAGCTTTCCAACGATACCAAGAACTCTTAAAACAGAGTTTGGATGAAAAAGTTATGAGCGAAACAAAATTTGGAGACAAAAATGGGACCCATAGAAAATTTGACATAGCGAAAGAATTTATATGTTTAAAGAATTCTAGCTATGTCCTAATAAGCGAAATTTTTTTATTTTAGATTTTTTGAAAAAATCAAATAAAATAATTAATAAAATAAAAAAAAAAATATATATTTTTTAGAAAAATAATATAATAGATAAGAGAAAAACAACGTTTTTTTAATATATAAAATAAAATATAAAAAAAATTGGAAACAACGTGCGATATTTTTGTCTGTGGCGACTTCTGAAAACATTTATTATAAGGGAATTTATTCATTTCATGAGGAAATGCCTTTATTCATGAATTTTCTAATTCGCTATCTCACAAAATTTCGGCTAAATTATTTGAAATTTCACTAATATTGAAAATTTATATAAGCGATTTTGGCGTTTATTAAATTAAGTTTAAACATTTAACTTCTCGCATTCTTACCTTGCTGATTTTCAATCAGAGCTTCAAAATTTGCACAAAAAGCGCAAAAATTAATGCAAAGAAAAAATTAGGAAAAAATTAAGAAAAGTAAAAATTAATCTAAAAACAAGAATTAACAAAAATTAGAGGAAAAACTAAAGAAAAGTATGAAATGAATAAAATACGATAAAATAAAATAAGACAAGAAAAATTAAAACAAAAAGTGGGGGGAGCTTAGAAATCAGGGTTAGTTCAAACCAGACAAACACCGAACAACATTTGTGCCATGCAATGGCGTTGCTGTGCCTTTGATGTAGTGGCAAAATTCTATTTGCAAGCCCACTAATCTCTTTTGAAGATTCATATGGCGATTGCAATTGGTGGCCTTTAGTGCTTCATTTTGGTGTGGATTGTGTTGCAGGGGAAGGTAGAATGTACACTTGGTCAGTGGAGGGGGCTACTGGCAGTGGGTATTTGGTGGCTTGGGCATTGGCAGTGGGATTCAGTTTCATGGGAATTGGTTGGAGGGTAAGCTTTTGTGGTTCTTTCCCTGCTTCTATTCCACTGCCCTCCTCAGTCAACACTACAATGATTTCTTCTTGGTTCTCCCTTGGAAAAACAACATCACACATATCGAGATTCATCATTCCTTGAGATAATTGATAAAATCCTCATAAGCTCCCGGTGTGGCTGTTGTTCACCTTTGCTCCTCTGCCATTATGTCGATCAAGCGCTCATCTTAGTTTTCTTTGCTAATTCGTATTCAGGCAAGCTTTGAAATTGCACATTGTAGGCTATTTACTTGCTGACCCACTTCACTTTGAAATCCATCTAATGTTTGTTCCAGGGGGTTCTCCACAGTAAAAAATTTTTTACTCAATTAGGCATTAAATTCCTTTTGTTCTACCACAACATCACCCCAGTTTGGTAAGGTCAGGAGTGCTTGCTATTGGGGAGATTAATTTGTAAGTGGTTGAAATTTGAGACAAAAAAGGCATACGTGGAGGCACCATATAGGAGGTGCACTCATCCATTGGTCTACATAGTCCCTCATGGACATGTCCTCTAGAGTTTCCACTCCATAGAGATGCTTGGCTTGTATTGCTTTCCCTCTAAGTGTTCCATTTCCCCGGTTCCAATTCGAGTTCTTGAGGAGATGGAAATTTAAGTGACATACCCTTCTAGGTTTCAATCCTTTGAGAATGGATTCACAGCAAATGGCACACAAAGAGTCTGCAACCTTTGTTTTTTTTTATGAAAATAAAATAAGAAAAATGACAATGAAATATAAAAGTCGCAAAACTTGTGATGAGGATCACAAGTGTTCCCACGACTCGTCAAATGCACTAGGCACCATCCTAAACACTTGGCGCCATTTGATTAAATTACCACGGTAGGGTGATTCGGAATCAACAATATTTGTATCCTTAGTTCCTCCTATTGCCATAGTCAAGCTACTGCAGTATAGTGGTCTAGGGTCGAACACGGGGATGAGTTTTCTTCGTACAAATGATTTAAGTGAAGTCAAAAATGGTGAATTAAATTTGGATTTTAAGGTAGGGGTAAAAACATTGGGTTGGTGGTTTGCAAACTAAAAAGAAATAAAATAAAATGTAAAATAGAACTCCTTGAAGCATTGGGCCATTGAGTTTAAGATCCTAGGCTAACCGAGAGGTCCCCGGGTTAATTTCCTCGCGTTGGGGAGGAGGAGGATGACATATAGTAAATCTCCCAGCCCAGGATCTTCATTTAGCATTAAAACCCTAAACCTAATAAATTTCCTTTTGATAGAAAGCATTTATTTAGCACTTATGGTTCCCAACGGTGAAAATCTATCTTGACTCATCCTCTGATGATGATTCGTAAAGGGTAACTAATTCTCAATGGATCTAAAAATAAGAATCCCACTTCAGACCTAAAAAGATTGCAAGTATTTATCAAGAGGATACACTTACAGTGAAAACATAGCCCCCTTAACCTACTTCAGTGCCTCGTAAGAGCAACTAATGGATATTAGTGTATCTAAAGCTAAGAAATACACTGAACCACAAAGCTTGCCAAGTATTGGCCAAAGAAAATTACATCAGCTTTAAACCTAGAGTTAGAAATTTGGGAAGCAAAATGTCAAAACTGCCGTGAAACAAGGGAACAACCGGCGGCTGCGAGATCCCACCCCGTGACCTTTTACTTCAAAGGTGAATGGTTTTAGCAACGCTCATCCTCAAGTTTACTAATCCTTGGAGATTTACTTAACAAGAAAGTGAGAGAAAGAGGAAAGAAGAAGAAAACGGAAAATTAAAGGCATGTCTTTAGCTTAAAGTTAGGGTTACAAACTTATAAGGTGGCTTATATAGCCCTTCAAATGTGTGAAATGACAAAATGCCTAAAATACAAAATTACAATAGGGACAAAGTGGTAATTGATCAAACGTGAGTGGATTTGGAATCAAAAATATCAAAAACAGGCGGCCATTTATTATGCGAGGGGAATTTTCCGCTAGCATGGCGAAAATTTCTCTGAACTAAGCGAGAATTCGCTAAACTAGCGAAAATCACGAGAAATAGCGAAAATGGAAAATTTCGCTAGGAATAGTAATTTTTAAGCTAGCTAATGAATTTAATAACCTAGCGAAAATCACAAGAGACCAGCGAAATGAAAATTTTAGCAGGAATAGTGAATTTATTTAGCTAGCGAAATTTTGCTATCTGCGAAATTTTCGCTATGCAAAATGCAACGTGCTCTGCTGGATCCTAGACTCTTTATTTCCGTGGCCTTGTTTCTGCATCCCATCACGCAGCTTGCTATTTTCTTCAATTTCTTTACCTTTGAAATTCTTCATTCTGGCTTCTTGAAATATATATAAGACCATATAGAAATTGATGAAATCAACCCGACTTTGGTTATGATTGGATTGACACGATAATTTGGCTCGATTCTTGCAAAACTACAAAACAACTCGTAATGCAATTAGAACAATAAAGGGACGAGCATATCAATTGGGTTAATTATAATAATTAGTACACAAAAGCGCACAAAACCTATTAAAATAGGGATCAAGGCCAGCACTTTGAGCGTAATCATCCCTATGGAGGTAGTCCAGGTAGCCCATCTGGAAAAACATCCGCATACTCCCACTGAGTACTCGAGGTGTAGATCTAAGTCACGGTCTCCTCGTCCTCACAGAGGTGGGCTTGCTAGCCAACCGCCAAGCCACAATCCACGACACTTGGACTCGTATACTATCTAGGGAAAAATATCATGCTTGTCCCCCTGAAATACCCTGCGAGTACCGTCCCTAAGTGTAGGCGATAGCATCTACGCTTCTGATCGATGCGACCATATAAGCTCTCAGGTCAATCCATCCCTAGGATGACATCGAACTCTGACATGTCCATGCTCCTCAAGTCCACTGCGAGTAGAGTCCCCGATATCTCCAGCTCGCAACCTCGACATATCATCCTTATTCTCACTCTAATCTCTAGGGGAGAACTCACATAAAAATAGCCTTTAAGGTCTCAAAGAGGTCCTTGTTTCTGCACCATGTTTGGGCCTTATATACATTTTGAGCATGGTAACCTGATCCTGGTTGCATCAGAGGTAATCTCCATAGCCTCTAATACCTTCTCGATCTGTATGAACCAATGGTCCGCCACCATTGGGTCTCCTCCCCCAGTGAATGTCGGAGGATGATGCGCCCTAAACTTCTGGAGGTTACCAAGACTTCCTAACTACACCTTTACATTTGGCCGGTGCGATAACGCCGTAGTAGCCTACAACCTCGGCAAGGCTGTGATCAAATACCTAGTGGTGCTGACCGGTACCTCTTGGACCGACCTCGTCCTGGAGTCTCAACTAGCCATCTATATGTCCAATGGCAACAGATTCATTTAATTTTTCATTTCGGTCTAACTAAGAAATGCACATACTAGTACTAATAGACTTGACAACCATGAATGGCAGTTCATTTCCTAAGTGGTGCTAAATTCCAACCACTCAATTTATTTATTTCAATAAGGTTCTAAGCTTTCTTGTTCATTTCAGTATCCAAATCCCTAAGGTCATAGTTCCTAACGATAGCATTCACCCTTTTTCCTATACACATTACACCATGCATATAGTTTCCTACGCAACAATGCGCAATCCACCGTTCAAATGGTAGTTAATGTCTGATATCTCTAAGGCATAAACACACGCCCGCGAGACACTACTCGCACACATAAATCAGTGTATACACACATTGTCCTTGCATTTTAGATAATGCAGAGACAATCAATTTGCATTTAAAATATTGTTTTCAACAAAACTTTTACTTCCGAAAATTTCATTTTGAAAAATTTATTTCGAAATTTTTCTAATTTATTTGATTTTATTTGATTTTATTTTTTCAAAGAAAAATAATTTTAATTCTTGTTCATAGTTAATAGGGTCAACGTTTACTGTTCATCGATTAATGTTCATTGATTCTTTGTTCAGATTCTTGTGAAGGCCAGATTCTTGTTGGTCACAATACAAAAATTGTATTGCAACACATTTCCAACAGCCCCTTGTTGTCTTGCAATACAATTCCAGCCTATTTGCAATACAATTTCATTCCTGCAATACAATTCCTCCTTAAGCCCTCCTATTGCAATACACTTCCTCATGTTGCAATACAATCTAACCCCTTCCTCTAAGTCACAATACAATATAGTATTCTGTCCCAAAACTTAGCCCTCGAGCCTCCTTCACAATACAATATAGTGTATATTCTGGCTAAATTTTTTTCGACCCTTAAGCCTTCTCTTTACCAATACAATTCTTTACAAAAAAAGACTATATTGCAATACAATACATCAATACACCTAAGGTTGCAATACAATACAAGTATTGCAATACAAATTCATTTTGCAAAACAATTGGGCAATATGATCAAATCTGCACGACCTTTTGTTTTCTCGTTTTTCATCTTTGTTTTTCATTCATACCCTTTGGAACACAAAAAAAAATATATACATTTTCCTTCTCAATACATCCAATAAATTTATATCATGTTTATTTCACTCATTGTCTTCAACTTTACACCTTTGTAAAACTTTGAAAAAATATTTCTCCTCGTCAATTAATTTTTTTGCACATTTCCGACCACTAGAAAACACTAAAAAGAATTATATGCCTATTTTTCATTTTCCATAATACTCAAATAAGTATAAAAATTTATTTTACTCGAGTTTTCTTCAATTTTACAACTTGTAAACCTTAGAAATTTATTTTCTCCCCTTAACAAATAAATTTATAAAATTTATTTTCTTTAATTTATTTTCGAGTTTACGGTAAAACTCCGAAATTTTTCATTTGATTACGGAAAATGGTCGAATTTCCTCAAAGCTACTTTATACGACACTAACCCTAGTGTTCAACCTCAAATTAATAGAATTTGATTTCATTATCAATAAACCAAATAAATTTCTAAAAAATTTTTATTTCTTTTATTTTATCCTTCAGTTTACACACTTGTAAACTCGAAATTTGTTTTCCAAGCACCTATATGCTATTTACCTAAGCACACAAACATTCACATCATATATACAACATGGCATATACACCATCATCTGATAATTCATCCAAATCACAAACACATCGACACATGCATGTCGTGTCTAGTTTTGTCCGTGATTTCTAGATCTAGTACCTAAACTCAACATCGAACCACACCCGGTGGTGATGTTCTTACGAACAATAGCCTAAGCCCAAATCCTCAATCCTTTAGGTTTCCATATACCTATACTCTACATCTAACCCACCCAGTAGCGATGGATACTGGCAGGAGCTCACTGGTATTTGTATGCCTAAGCTCACGATACCATTTGTGGTGGTATCGATTTCAAATGCCGAGGTAATCTTAACCCGGGCACTATATTACAGCTCCATATCCTAGGCCCCCGTACCCGGCCACGCTCTGGTGTCGGATACCTTAAGCTCGATACCAGGCTGACGCCCCAATCCAGGGGGTAGTTGACTACCCATCCCAACCCTCCCGAATACGTTGGGCTGTCGGGTTACCGATGCCACTTGAAAATCGAGGCGAGTCTCCTTTGTACGGGAGTTCTACCCAAATACAACACTTGCATGAAACTGTCCCAAACGGTCAAACATAATCAAACATGAGTAAAAGCGACATGGGCCCATAGACAATGCACATAAAACATACCTGACTATGAATCCAACTATATCCAATAGGTCTAAGAGTTCATATGTTTTACTCTTATACAACATATATTAAAATACTCGAATTCTAATACATGTAAACATCATAAGAACCCTCAAAGCCACACTCCGGCTTTCTTCTAAATCTCGGCCTCTAGAGTGACGTCCTCCTCGTCTTGCTCCACATTGCACAGAAAATATGTTCCCTCGACAGGGTGAGCTAATGCTCAGTAGTGGAATCACCCTAAGTGGTCTACTCTCCACCTAAGTGCATATGCAATGCTCCAAAATAAACACACATTCAAGCAAATTTGTGATCCTACTTGAATGTCTACATGCCATCTCCATGTCTCAAGTCCTCACCGACTCCCTCACACTTGCCTAAGCCATATATGAGAAAATAATCATTTCAAAACAAAACCTATTTGTTCTTGAAATATACTACGAATATTCGTGGAATATGGGACTACCCTCCGAGGCGACTTGGTTGGTGAGCTTTCCGAAAGAGTCATGGCCCTCATCTAGATGATAAAGTGGCCCGTCTCAGCCAAATTCTCGAGAAATATCATCTGTGAAATTACGCTCCATGGCGGCGTATCGTTTTACAAAAAACCATATGTGCGCTCGCTAACCCAGGTTACCGGTGCATGAAATGCATTGTGATGCCATTTCAATATCGCCTCCACACATGCAAATATATCTGTACATATATTAGCGTAGTTAAATATTGCAATGCGTATTTATGTAATTTCTCATTTCATCACATCAAAAATTAGCTCACGTGGGCTAATGATCAAACCTGAGCAATCACTTGAATCACTCGGCCAAAACCTTGCGTATTTTAAAAATTATTTTGAACACTATTCGAGAGCAGTAAAACCCTCGATTACTGTTCCTTTCAAAACACAAATTATCGGTTCACTTTGTGAGCCAGATTTAATATTTAGGCCTCATATAGTAATGCATGATTTAACATGATTGCGCAACCAGAAACTCAATTCAGCCGTGGTCTTATTGGCGAAAATGTCTCAATAATTTCCAATAATTCGATTTAAGTTTTGGGGCGGATCAACAGTGCGTTCAAGGCCTTAAACCATACAAGAAACATTTAAGCTTACTTAAATAAAGTGTAAAAACGCAAGTAAGGAGAAAACCCCTACCTCAAGGGTTTAAGGAAACTCCTAAATCCATTACCACCTAAGCCCTCTCCAGTGAACGGTTTCCTTCTTGTCGAAGATTGCCGACCCGGTCGGATTGCTGGGTAATCTGGAAAAGGAGGTCCTTCTCTCTCTAAAACCTCCATTTTCTCCATTTATGACTACTTTCCCCTTTTCACGTTTTGCTTCTTTTAATTTGGAGAAGAAGCACTATTCCTTATTTGACTTATTTCCTCATTAATCAAATTCAAAATGACCATTTTATCCTTTCTTTTCCCAATTTTGACATTCAAAATGCCACTTATGGCACATGGTACGTGTTATATGCTGACTTTGTCGTACTTCGAAAATCATTTACTGCACCGAAAGCGCGATGCCTCGGCGTGTAAATTCATTATCTGAAATTTGTGAAATTCGGCGATCAACACTAGATTTTCGCGAGGAGCGATTCCAATGGTGTAGTCGTTTCGTCATCCGAGATCCAGAGAATAAATTTCGAGATTTTTAACGAAATTACAATTTTATGCAAGATTATGATTTTGCCCCTTTTCAGAGAGGTAAGATTTCTCGGGTCTTACATCGCAGTTAGGAACAAAAAAGGAGAAGGAATTGTTATACCTATATGCTACTCATGAGTCATGGAAAGATTTGAATGTGAGATAAAGAGAATGACAAAGGAGCCAAAACCCTACCAGATTTATTACATCCATGTTCTAAGTTAAAGAAAGTCCACATGCTTTAGAATCAAGTAATTAAATTTACTTTGTGATGTCTTTAAAAAAGTTTACGAGCACAAAAAGGATGATTATTAAGTGATAGATGTTATATCAATTGTTGGCAAATGTCGGTATATGACAATGTCTTTGGCTAAAGGCGAGTGTTGTTGAATGATTTTCCGATCAACGGTGTGACCGGCTGACTCTGTTTGGTGCGGGACTTTTCCAACATTTTCCTTTTCAATTATAAAAATTCATCCAAAAAAGTAGATAAATACTTTTCAAATCAACACTTTTTTGTCATATAGAAAGTGTCTTCTTTTCTAAAATTTTGAAATTTTTGAATTTGAACTCAGTGTCAAAGAGACACTTTCTAAAACTTTTTAATTTAAAGTAAAGGTGTTTTTTGAAGAGACACTTTCTAAAATTTTGAAAATTTGAATTTAAACCAAAAACATCTCTTAAAGACACTTTCTAAAGTTTCACAGAAATACGCTCCAGCCACCCATCCCAACAATCTTAAGCCGTCATTTTTTAAGCTAGCCCTTTAATTTTTTTTTTTCTTTTGCCAAATCATCCTCCCATTTTCACCTTCCCATTAAAGTAAACTAATTTTTTTATTCTTCATTATCCAAGAAATCTACCAAGGGATAAAGCAACAAATTCTCCACTCAGAGTCTACCAAAGACTAAAGAACAAGAGGGAACTCTTATAAAGAAATGCGAAAATATTATTAAAACTTTGAATTGATAAAAGAGTACATTGGAAGGGTTTATATAGGCCGCTTATTTTCCTAATTCTAAATGAAATTAGACTCTCATAATTATAGTCTCCTAATGTAATTGAAATAAGACTCCTAATTCTAGTAAAACAATTTAATGTAAATCAAATAAAACAACTCAACTTTGACTAGGAAACTAAAAACAACTCTTACACTAACTAATAAGACTCAACTCAAACTAGGACTTATAAAATACAAAAAAAAAACAAAATATTGATTTAGGTTAAGCTGCCGCCAGCTGTGGCGGCATGTAGCTCGCTGCAAGTCCCTACTAAAGTCTAAAAGTCATTTTGATGATCTCAATGTTCCATGACCTTTTGAATGCGAATCATTGTAATCAAGTCCTTGCTTCATATCCCTTGGTTGATTCGCTGGATAGCGAAGTATATCTTTTCTAGAAAAAACATCTCTTGGGTGGATTCCTTGATTGCTAGTTTAATGGCTTCTTATACTACTAAAAGACATTTGTTAACATATAATTTATTGACTTAATTCAATATTTGTCATTGTAGGTCCATCGATCTTGACTTATATATAGGCTTTAAAAATACATGCGGATGTTAATTCAAAGAATGCTTAATATGGCCTTATGATGGCCTTTGCTTGGCGTATACTTTGTTAAGGTTGATTATTATTATTATTATTATAATAATTGTGTGTGTGGTATTAAGGAATCTTAAAAAATTTAAAAATTAAAAAAATTTATATTTGATTCCCCTTAAAAAAAATATAAAAGAAAATCATTAAAACCGTGAATCTAACACATTTTCAAAATAATCTTTATTTCTTGGATTATGTGAAAAATTTTGAAAATCCCTTTTATTCATTGAAACCACTAAAAATTTGAGATATACAATACGTACTTTATCTCTTCAGTATTGAAATGTAGAGTTCCTCTTCCACCTAAACTTTTCTAATTCAAATCTAAAGCCCCTCTTCTTTTTTTCCATTCTCATTTGTTTTTCTTCTTTGCTTTATCTTCTTTTCAATTTTGTAATTTGTTTCTATCCCCTGTTTGGATCTGGATAAAATTGGGGCAAAAAAGGTTAAGGAGAAAACCCATTTTTCCATTCTAATTCTTGTTTCCCAATCTTCGAAATCAAAGGTAGAGTAAGTTCTAATTTTCTTATTTCTCATTCACCCTAGAATCTTGCATCAACCAAGTAAGCTGTTTGAAGCTTAGTTTCTTTTTATTAAATTTTGTTGCAATTCCCTTTTAATTCGTTAGTTTCTTCTTCTTTTTTAAGTTTATCAATCTCTTCTTGTTTGATTGTTTAGAAAAATAGGGCCAGAAAAGGAAACAAGAAAACCCTTATTTTCAATTTTGTTTTATCTGTTACCAATCTTAAGGATTAGTAAGTTTTGATTTTTCTTTCTGTTTTAATTTCTTCTTTTTGTTCTTTTCTTTGCATTTTAACAACCTTGAGAGCTCTAGATCATTTTAACCAATTTCACTCCCACTGTAGTTGTTTAATTTTGGCTTATTTCGACTAAATTGTTAATCTTTTTCTGTCATTCACTCTTTTTTTCTTGTCTTTTATTTTGACTTTGGTTCTTTGAGAAATTAGGAACATAAAAGAAAGAAGAAAAAGTATTCTGATTCTACGATTTCTGGGTTTTCAATCTTCAAAATGAAAGCCCTAGTAAGCTTTAGTTTCTTCATTCTAATCAAACTTTTCTTGTATTTTCTCTTTACAGTATTTTTGGCACCTAGGCCTTTTCACCAATATCCCTCGTAAAACTGTCTTTTATTTTCTAGCTCAGTGGATGTAGTTTTTCCATCTAGGATAATATGATAATACTATATATTCTCCTTAAGATATTCTTTTCAAGGCATACAAGTTGCTATGACTGCTTGTAACATGCGTGAGAGCTACCAAATTATCACGGAAAAAAGATTCGAATTTGACTTTTAAGGGCTTGGTGAAGGATCAGGCCGGATTAACCTTATGAACCGAGGGGACCTCACGGCACTCCAATGGATATAGAAACTTTTCCTCAAAACAATCTGAAGATTCAATATGACTAAGCAACCTAACCAAGAGGGGGTGAATTGGTTTTCTCAAAAACTTTTTCGCACAATAACAATAAACCTTTAATTTATCTAAAATTAGCTCACAATAATAATAAATCTCTTTAATTTAAATTCAACAATAAATTAAAGAATAAGGATAGAGAAATCAAAACCGAATTTATAGTGGTTGGCACCTTGCCCTCGTCACTTCTCTCAACCTTCAACCGGTGGGGTTCCACTAGTGTCAAGCTCCAACAGAGCTTCTTTCTTTACACTTAGTTATAGCTCCAATGGGCACCTCTTCAAGCTATGCACACTTAAGTTCCAAGCTCCCGATCCAGGAGCTTGATTACACTTGGATTTTGGCTCAATGGGCTCTTAGTAATTTCTTCCAAGCTATACACACTTGGCTTTCTCACTTAGGCTGAGACACTCTCAAAGCAAAGATCTTTCAAATACAAGTGAATCTTTGATGAACACAAGGTGCACTCAAAAATATGCAAATGTAATGAATGCACTCACAACAGTTTGAGAACTAATACAAGAGAAAAAGATGGTTGAGGAAAGCGAAGTCATTTGTTTTTACAAATGATCCCCCCACACTCTATTTATAGGGGTGGGATTTACTGACATTATTCACGACCTTTGTTCAACCGTTTTATTGTTTATGATGCTGTTCCACTAGTCGTCACTTGTTCACAACTTCTTTGTTCCTTTAGTCGTTGAGTCTTGTTCATGACATATTCACTTCATTTGTTGTGAGTTACTTTTCACATATCACGGTACTGTTCATGTATACAATCTTGTTCACATATACTACTATTCCTTGACCAGTTTTTAAATGTTCATTTTTAGATTTATTTAATCTAAAGGTTTTATGCACCCTAAACCCATGTTTCAAAGATATGTAATTTTGGATTTGAAAGCCAGTTTGTAAGTAATGCATGATTAATGATGATATCTAAAGTGCACAATGCATTCACCTTACACAGATTCTAAGCTATCAAAATCTTCACTTCATACTTGAGCTTAGAATCTTGGTTACTTATCGACTTAGTTCTTTGATTTAGTGAACTTCATTTCCAAGTGTGATCAACTTCATCATTATCATCTTTAGCTTGTATTATCTTC